>VZRE01012636.1:1189686-1207873 GCA_013396775.1 Cephalopterus ornatus | reverse complement strand
CCCATCCCACGTGGCCAAAGCCATCACCCCCCCCCACACAGCCCCACTGCACCCCCTGTTCCCACAGCACCCCCCCCGCCCACCTCCTCCAAAGGCAGGAGCAGCTCCCAACGTTTTCACAAGGCCAAAAAGCAATCCGTGTCAAAAAGATCAATAATACAAAAATAAAGCCTGAGAATTCTAGTTAAAGGGAACATCACAGAAATATGTTGTTCACGTCCATGATTTGGAGATTAAAAAAAAAAAAAAAAAAAAAAGGTGAAAAAAAGAATCAATATAAGTTCTTCAGATGATGTTATTTCTAATGAGAAATACACAGAGACTGCTGCAAATAACTGCTTAAAGAAAAAAAAACTGCATTAATAATTTACTTTTTAAAGCACAGGATCCCAAACGCAGGAAAATTGCTGCTGGTTCCTAATTTTGTTGTAATAATTCCTGACAAGTTCAATGGTGTTTTGGCAAAGTTCTTGGGAGCAGAGGCAGAGAACTTTCAGTTCATTAAATTATTTTTCCCCCCTGTTTTCCACAGCATCCTGACACTGTCGGCTCCAGGAGAATATGCCCAATTTCCTCCCTTGCTCTGCACTGCAGGATTTCTTGGGCTGACCCCCCAAATGAGCACCAGGGAAAATATTTCAAGCTTATTTTACCACCCTCAGCACCGTAATTTAATCCACATTTTTCACTGACTGCTTTAGTTGGTTCTTTCCTTAATATTTTTTTCTCTATTTTTCCCCGAGTTTATTTTTTCAGTGCATTTGCTGACAGTTGGCAACTCCAAACCATCTGCCACCAACACACACCCCAAAACCGAAGTCTTCAGCATCCAACCCAATGAGGACCAGGCTGATTCCTGGCCATCACCAGGAGAAGGTGCCACCTGGGCAGCTTAATTCCCAGCAAGGCCCTAAAATTATTTTCCTGGAAAAACATTTTCCTGGAAAATGATATTCCTGGAAATGTATTTTCCTGCAAAAAATATACAAAATTTCCTGGGCAGAGCATACAGGCAGGGATGCTCAGGCTCTGCCTCCCTGGCATGGATGATGTGGGGGGATGAGGGGGTTCCCAGTGGTCCCCGAATTTGGGAGGGAGCCGGGATGGAGTCAGGATGGCCCCGCACCCCGAGCATCGCCAAGTTTCACCTCCCATTTAGCAGAACAAAACTTTTAATTTAGATGTTTTCATCTATCTATCAGAGTAAAAAAAAAATAAGTTTAAAATAATGACTGTAATAAATGAAGGTAATTAATTGTAGTTTGTTCCTTTACTGTCTAGTCAGCTTAATTTTACCTTTTCATCTAATAATGAGAAAATAATTTTTGTGCTCTGAGGGTTAATGATATGTAACTGCAAGAGCTGCTAATTGCATGTTGCAAACTATTCATCAAAATCCCCATCTGCGCTACTTGATTATGTTTGCTAAATTATTGCTTTGAATTATCTTTCATAAAGCAACTTTTGTAATTAGCAGGGCTTTCGCTCTGCTCTTTTCTCTGGCACAAGGATATTCAAACTTTGTCCCTCTCAAGCTGTTGCCATTAAACTGCTTTTGGGAAGAAAAAGGAGCTGCCCTTTAGTTGATGGAGGGGGGAAATCAAAGCTGGGTTTATCCTCCGTGGTTTCAATTTATTCTCCTGGTCCTGCTACTTCTTCCTTGAGGAAAAAATGATATAGGAGCCTAAATATATAGGAGATGTATTTGGGAATAGCAGAGAAACGGCCCATCCACCCCTCCCCCAGATTAATATTTAAAAATTGTATTTTTTTCCCCTTTTTCCCTCCCCATTTAGAGGGAGAATTTTTGCCATTCATCACCCCACTTTTATGGGCTCCTTCCCGGGATGCAGGTGATGCAGCACTTGGCCCTCCCTGGTGGATGTTCATGGGGAGAGAGGAAAAGTGGGATTTGAGGGGGAAAAATATGATAGGAGGGGGTGCAGATTTTCAGAATTTGAAAAAAAGGGGAAAAAAGAGGAAAAAGAGGGGAAAAGGGGAGGGAAGGGATGAAAAAGAAAAAAGGGAAAAGGAGGCGGGAAAGGGGAAAAAAGGGGGGAAAGGAGGAAAAGGAAGAAAAGAGAGGGGGAAGAAAAAAAGGGAAAAGAGGGGAAACAAAGGACAAAGAGGGGAAAAGAGGAAGAAACGGTAAAAGAAGGGAAAAGGGAGAAAGAAGGCAACAGAGGAGAACAGAGGTGGAGGGGGGAAGAGGAAAAATAGAAGAGAGGGAAAAGAGGAAAAAGTGGAAAGAGAAAAGAGAGAAGAAAAAGATGAAAGGGAAGAAAAAGGAAAAAATATTTGAAAAGTGAAGGGAAAAAAGGGAAGGGGAAAAAAGGAAGGAAAAGACAGAAGGGAAAAAGGTACGGGAAAAGAAGAGGTAAGGGGAAAAAGAGGGGAGAAAAGAGGGAGAACAGGGTCCTGAGCTCCGGTGAGCCTGGCTCCAGGAGCAGCACACCAGGGTCCATTCTGCTCCTCCCAGAATCCCAACCTCAGGGGAGCAGAATCCACCTTCTGGGATAAAATCCTCCAAAACCTCCCATGGAAAAAATTCCCAGGAGGGAGAAAGGTGGCAGAGCTGGGGAAGCAGCCGCTGCCGTGCTGGGAATTACATCCTGCTTTCCCTCACACCCCCATAAATCCAGGGCCACTTGGGCGGAGGGGCTGGCTGGGCTTCCCGAAGGACATTGCTCATATTCCTGTAGCGGATCTAATGAAGACTATTGGAAAAAATGCAGTATTTAAAAGACTGAAAATGTATTCCTATTGTTATCACTCTCTTTTATGTGTTTATGCACAGAGCATCGGAATGAATCAATACTGGATTGCCCTATAAATAAATGAGCATATCCGTAAACCCAGTAATAAAATGAAGTGATGAAAAATATGGAAATCAGTCACATTTGTGTAAATCCACTTATTGTTTACTTTAATATTTTCTTATGCAGCTCCGTAGCTCCAAAGAGACAGATTTAAAACCAGGTAATGCTCAGCAGATGACAGATCCTAATGTGTCGCTGCCAGCGAGCTCGGAATACCGGCAGCTCTCCGGGGATTTCCATCCAAGCACATTAGAGGAGCAGGGGAAGCAGCCCCTAAGAAAGCATTAAATTGCCAGGGAGAAAAGAGGTGTCCTGAAGTGCCATGTGACTCTTGAGGGCATCAGGGACCAAAGCCAAGGCATCTGTGGAGCCTCCAGGGATGTGCAGTGCCTGGGGCGGGATGGAGGATGAAGGAGTGGGATGCCTTCTGTGGCAGTGTGGTAGGATGGGACCACGTTGTCCCACCCTGGTGCTCAGCTCCTCCTCAGATTCCCCACTGCGACCTAACCTGGGAGACCCTGGACACGTCATGGCATCTGCTGTCCTACTGCCTGGTCACATCATGGCACCTCCTGGTCACAACAGGGCATCTCCTGGCTGTGCCACTGTCCCTCCCAGTCATGCCACGGCATCTCCTGACATCATGGCATCTCCCAGCTACACCAAGGCACCTCCTGGACAGACCATGGCACCTCCCAGCCACATCACAGCATCTCCCAGTCACACCTTGGCATCTCCTGGCCACTCCATGTCACACCTCCCCCTCTCCTTCCCTTGCCTGGAAGCTCTCCAGGCAGGACCATCATCCCCAGTGTCCTGCAGGGGACATCAGGGAGCTCACTGGCAGCAGGGCCCTGTCCATCCCACCTACAAGGCACAAGGACCAGCCAGGGAGCCAAAGCAGAGGGATTTTATCAGCTGCAGAAACCCTTCAGGGACTGGGGACAATGACCTCCTACCTTGGCCACACCACGCCACGTCCAGTCTGTCTCTCCCAGGGCTCTCCCCATTTCAACCCCACAAGTGCTGGCGCGTCGGGAAGAATCTGGAATCACCCCCAGGACCGTGGGGAGCGAGAGTAGGTCCTGCTCCCCTGCCCAGCTCTCCTTTGAGCATTCCCACTAGCGCTGCCAGCTTTCCCTCCCACCCACCCAGGCTGGCAGAAACACCCCATCCCACACAGCCTCCAAGAAAAGCTATTTTAGAGTTGCTCTTTTTTTTCCCCCCCCTTTCTCGTCTTTTTTTAATTCATTTTTTTTAACAAACAACCCATCTCCCCCCATCTGGGCTGTGAGTTGGGTGCCAGCAGCTCCGCGCCGAGCGCTGAGCGTTTGCTTTTTATAAACGCCTCGCAACCCAAAGTTTCCTCCCTTGCTGCCAAGGATGCATCCAGGTGGATATCACATCCAGGAGGATGCTGCATCCCCCAGGAAGATCCTTTTCCCCAGCTCTGTCCATCCAACCGGAGGCAGCGAGAGCCAGAAACACCCAAATCCCAAGGTTAGGGGCTAAAATTTGTCTTTGTGGCTAATGAGCTTCCCTTCTGTTCGTCACTTATATCTAGAGATCCCAAAAATCTTGTTGCTGGGGAGGGAAATCCACCATCCTGCTGAGTTAATTCCCTACAAATCTCCTGCACCTCAGGTGCATTTTTCTTAAATTCCCATAGGAGTTCAATTAAATGTTTATGAGACTTCGCCTTTCCCCCCTTTCCACTGAAGCAACAGCACCAAGCTCCTTCTGGAATAAAACAAAAAGAAAAGGTGGAAAGGAAAAAAAAAGAAAACAGGGGAAAAAATAAAATCCAGGTGCTTTAGGAGGGTTAGGGTTTGAAATCGGAGGAATATGATTCCCCCAGACTGGTTTTGCTCTGTGTTGCGTTGGCAGCATCGACAAGGGGGTTTATATGAATAATTGAAGAAATTCTGTATTCCCTGCAAAAGAAAAGGCAAGCAGAGAGGGTTGTTGAGATAATCAGGAGCTCGCTAATCAATATTCTCAGCCCCAGCCTCCTCCTTGCTTCTCCAAAAGGAGCAGTGCCATAAGCTCATCAGTAACTGTAAAAAAAACATCGCACTCCGAGTGTCAAAATAGTCAAGCACAGCATATTGTATTGCCAGATTTCCCTCCCGGTCCACCCCGGTGCCAGATTCCATCCATCAGCAGGGAGGGAAGCCGTCCAACGCTGACTTACTTACGCTTAAGTGTTCATAAATAAGGTTTTTAAGATATAGATGGCTTTTTAATTTTGGTGGAATGTAGGAAAAAGAGAAGAGAGTAAAAATGATGGGGTTGATGTGGTGGGAAGCGACCTCTGGGGTGCTGCCTGGTAAATCCTGTAGCCTGGGGATATCCCGGTGCTTATCCAGGTTGTACTGTGGGGAAAACAGCCGGAAAAAATTTAGGCTGGCACCATAAACTGTGGCAAAGGCTTTGTCTGATGTGGAGATCTGGAGAAAGGACATATTCCCACTATGGAAACCTCATTAGGCAGAGTCTAATTACTGCCCTGCAGTCGGTGGGAAGACACAGACACCGTCAAACCTGAGCGGGGGGGTGGCCATTAATTGCTTTTTGATAAATTGGGGGCCGAGGTGCTGGTGCTGGAGGTCAGGAGGTGTCTGCTGGGGCTCAGCTGGGCCCTGAGCTCCAGCGATTCAATCCCATCCCCAACTCGCCCAGCTCCCAAAATGGGCACTTTTGGGGCAACTTGGTTTTGAGAGAGAAGGAGCTTCTTCCTCAAGGATCAGCAGCTGGTCCTGGCTGCAGGACCCGCAGTTTGCTCCATCCTCATGTCCCACCAAAACCTCAGGGCTGGGACCCCCACAGTGCCAGCCCTGCATCTCGGCGCTGCGGGATTTAAGTCGTGGCTGCCTGGATCATGAGGGATTTGGCTCCTTCCTCCCTGGCATCACCAAAAACCCACCAGGCCGTGCCACGGTGGGATGTGGGGCAGGAGACCCAGTGTAGGACGGTCACCACCACCCTGTGCCAGGCAGGCCGTGGGTGACCCCGGCCATCAATCACCCCCTCACCATATGTAAATCCGTGATGCCAAAGATGTATGGAGCCAATTACAGGGGGTCACTGCCGGGTGGAAAATTCAGACAACGGAGCTCCTGGTCTCCGATGAATTTGTGCAAAATTGCAAGTTACTGCCTTTTATTGGACAATATAAATATTTCACTGTTATATAAAAAAAATATTGGCGAGAAAGCAGATAAAGCCGGGTCCTGTGTGTATACAGAGAAGCAGGGAGTGAAAAACGGTCGTCAGCATCTTTTTAACGGCTCTGGTGCAGCACAGGAACGTGGGATGGGAAGGGTTTGATGACCACAGTGGCACAGTGAGACCAGGGGATCTCAAGGACCCCCATTCCAGACCCACCGGGACTGTGCTGGAAAAGGGAGCGATGCCAGGGGCACAGCCTGGACACACGGACAACGGCCATGTTCCAGCCACGATGGAGAGCAACACATGGGATGCAGCAGCAGATAGGGAAACCTTGGAAGCTCGGCACCATTCCCAAGAAGCAGATGCTGTCCCCAAGCCTGTGCCCACCAGAGGATGCCCAGAAGGATCAGGTCAGGAACAGCCTCGCCATATGTATCAATCCCAAGCACATTTTCCTAAGTGTCCCCCAATTTGTCCTTCTGGGATCACATCTTTCCCCATCTGCAGACTCCCGTGCCAGCACAGGACACCCTAATTTCATGTTCATCAACACATCAACTCTTCCCTGTGACAATAAAGCTGGAGAGAAGAAAAAATAAAAAGCCTTTAGGAATCGATACCTCTTTCTCTCTCTCCCTATATTTTATTAAAAACTTTAGCATCAATATTAATGTTTAAATCCTCACCAAGCTGAGTTTAATTACCTGTAAACTGCATCCACAGCTACGTGGACTTTGCTCCTCACTGCGGTAAATACAGCTGAGAAGGAGCAGTGCCAGCACCTCCAAGAATCCCCTTCCCATCCCCGCAGGAAGGGACGTGTCCTACCCCCCCAGCTCTCAGCACCACACAGGGAGAGCATGGTGGGTAATGGAGCTGGAGCCACGACCCGGTCTGGGCATGGATGGAGCCAAAGAGAGAAGAGGGAGATGAGAAAAGGAAAAAAAAAGAGATTCTAGGAAGAAAATGATGCGCAAATATAAAATATCTGGGGCTCTTGCTGCCAAAAGGAATCTGCTCCCAGCCACTACATGAATCACAACATTTGGGAGGGGGGGGACGAGGGAGAAGCAGTTGAATGGAGTCCATTAGTGGCTGAGGACGATGAATAACTCGCAGGCAGCAGGAACCGCTCCCGAATGCCGGCGAGGTCACAGATGGCTGGCATGAAGGGCTGGGAGCTGCCAGAGAAACCAAGAGGGCTGGGACCAGATCCCACTTAACCCCCACCAGCAGCCACCTCCTCCCTTTGCCTGCTGTGCCAGAAAAGAGGAATACAAGCTTGTTGTGCTTTCCTGCCTGCTCTGGCACCTGCGGGTACACAGCAAGTGGCACAGCAGCGAGAGGGAGCGGGGATAGGTCCCCACTGCTGCCACTGGTCACCCCAAGGCCCACCCCAGGGCCACCAAAGTCCAGGGCACAGATGCCGAGCGTGGGGTTTCGGCATCTGAAATGGAATCAGGGTTTACAGTGCGTTATCAGAGGAGCTGTAATGGGATCTCACAGAGGGCAGAGATTTGAGACGTGCATCAGATTCCTATTCCCAGGGAGCCAGGAACAGGCTGTGTTTTTAAAAAACCCATCTATCCAGGGATGTTATCGCATGTGCCGGTGCTCCGGAGTTTTGCCATCCTGCTTCTTCCTGAAAGCCAAAGAGAGGCTGATGGAGGGGGCCAGCCTGGTCCTGTGATCCTGGGCCCCACATCCCTGCAAGCCACCCGGCATCCCATAGCCACAGCTCCTCCCAGTCGGCCTCATTAAGGCCCCTTCCCTATTAAATCCATCCCAGGCAGCTTCCCAAGGCCAGGGCTGGGACGGCGGCAGCAGCGTTCGAGGGCTACACTTCCACAATAATATTCATTTCCATATTCATTCTGTGTTTATCTCGCAGATGTACGGAGCCGTTACAATGGAGAAAAAAGAGAACTCAAAATTTGTTCTCCAAAGATATTCAAATTAGTTAATCAAGAGTCCTTTTATCACGTGTCTCCTGTACCAGCAGCAACTATCCATCGAGATAAATGATCAGCTGCTAATAACTGATTACACTGCAGCAAGTGTTTTCTTATCCCCATTACCACCATGTTTAAAGACATTTTATAAATTTCTAATTATTGTAAATTGTTTCTCCTTTGGAAAACATCTTCCCATAGTCATCAGCTGTCAATTTGCCCTGAAAATCTCTCTGAAATGAGCTCATTGCAGGATGCTCAGCTAGCAGAGAAAACCCTTCCAGGCTCCTGGCTGGTGGGAGGCAGCCTGGACACCTCCATACTGGGGCAGTGGGGGACCAGGATGCTCCTCCATCCCTTTATAAGTGGATCAGGCTTGAAAATAAAATAAAAACATCCATAAATTGGATCAGTTCTGCATGGTGCTGCCTTTACCTGGTGCATGAGGCCAAGGTATGGTGGAATGGGCTACTGCTCCAAATGGATTCACTCTCTGGAGAACCACAAAGAAATAAATAAGCCAACAGCTCTTGGTAAGCAGGAGGCATCAGGTCATACCCACACCGGCATCCGAGGGCAGATCTGGGCTTGGAGAGCCCTAAATAAGATCCCGCTGGCTTTGTGTGTATTTCACCAGTGAAAGCTGAAATAGTTGAGAGGGTTTGAAGCCAACCAGGACTTTAAATCCAGCGGCCTCGAGCCGCCGCTCCGGCTGATTTCTGGGCCCCATTCATTATTGCAATCAATCAGCTTAAAGAAAAACAACCGCAAAAACAACAATAAACCACTCTCTAAACTCTCTCAGGCACTTTAATGGGTCCTTCCATCTTTCCCAGCCATGACCACAGGGCTGGAGCAGCAATCCACGTGCCATGGGCCACGCTGCAGCTGGGAGGGTCCATACTGGGGACCACAGTGGCATAAGCAGAGCATCCATATGCTCCTGGAAGTGACCTGGGATGCAAGGAGCAGCCCCGGCATGGCACCAGTCACCCATCCCTTAGTGATGGTGGCTCCACTGGTGACATCTGCTGCCCAGGGATGACTAGAACAGGCACACCCCCCACCATGCCCCACGGTGTTAGCCAAACTCTGGAGATACTTGCCAGGGTTTGGCCAAGTGCCTCCTTACTGGTGCTGATTGAGCCAAAGCTGCTGGAGGCAGCGGTAACGTGGAGACATGGGATGAAAGGAGGAGGAGGTGGAGGAAGGCTGCCCAGGATAACCTCCCTGCAGAGCATCAGGGTGTCCAGCCAAGCACGTTCTCCGGGCACAGCAGAGCCCATGGCTGCCAGGAAAGGGGAGAGCAGCCGGCGGGACACGGAGCCTGGCACGGAGCAGCCAAGGTCCTTCCCGGCTCCAGGGGGGCTCAGACCAGGGGAGGAGACGCCGCAGGCACCAGCCATGCCATTATACGCTTTATTGATGCTGTTCTGAAGAAAGCTAATCAATATATTAGATTTCCCAAAGAAAGAAAACACCAGCTGCCAGCAGCACAGAACTCCTGCGCCGCCGCGGTGCATTTTTCCATCAAGCCCCGGAGCCGAGCATGTCTGAGCAAGATGAGGTCACGTTCAAGAGTAGACCTCCTGCTCCCCCCAGCCACCAGGTCAGGGCCAGGGCCACGGCCACCGCTCTGCCATGTGCCAAAACCCGAGGCCCCCACCTTGGCTGAAATCAAAATGTGAAATTGCCCAAATCTTACACCAGCATCTGTGTGGGATAAGGGGAGACAGCCCAGATCCAGCAGGACAAATCCAGACTGGTCCAGCAGAGGTCCCCAGGAAATCCCGAATCCTGATGCTTCTGCATCCCCGTGTGGACCCACAGCTCCCAGGGCCCATTTGCGTTTCACGAGGGTTCCCACAAAGCTTTCCCCACCAGAATAGCCACCTTGGAAACTGCCCTTTCCCAGCCACATTTCCCTGCAGAGCCGTTCCCACAACACTGATCAGTCCCAAAGTGGCCACTCAGCCACGCTCCGGCACTGGAGAGAAACTGTGAAGTATCAAGCCAATGGATGCACTTGGGATCCTGGCACATGGAACCCGGAACACCAAAACGTGGCACCTAGTGTGCTGTGCTCCCCACTGCCCACACCCCACCACTGCTGGTGGTGACCATTCCTTAAAGCATTAAACCCCATGCTGTGGCAGCCCCAAAAGCCATTTAAAAAGGACAGAATAAATCCACGTTGGACCAGCAGGAAAGTAGACTGACGTCACAGGGAATTGATTAGTGCTTTAATAGAATTGGATCATTGGGAGGGCTGCAGACCCTGTTTCAGAAACCCAAATGTTATGCAGATTCACACTGAAAACCCTAAACCAGGGCACATTTATTTAACGGAGGCAGAGTAAATGTCCCACATTTCCCCAGGATTATCTGAACCATATCAGATATAATCCAATGATCTGTAAAGTGATTATACCCAACTGAATATACGAGATCTCTTCTGGTAATGCAATATTTCATCCAGCTGCAGACATTAGGAGGAGGCAAACAAAGGAGGAGATTTAATAAGTGGAAATAAAACTATAGGCAGAGATAGTTTTAAATTTTTCTTTTTTTTTTGTATCGCATCTAATTGCAATCAACAACAGACATCTGACACAGTGACAGCATCAGCAAAATTGCTGCTGAGAGCACAGAATCTTTGTCTAAAAATAATCAGACATTCAGCGCACCACTGTTTGTTATAATGGTAATCGATGCTGGAGGCTTTGAATTCCATCAATTTATAGATCTGCTCTGTTCTGCCTGGTGATTGTGTTCTGCACACATCCCCTCCCGTCCGGCGCTGCCTGCGCCGGGGCACTGTGTGATTAAGATAAGCTCAGATTCCTTTCATACATTCCTTATCAGCTCTAATTCTCCACCAGGCAGAGATGTTCACAGCAGTTAAAGATTAGTTCAGCTTCTCAGACGCCAAATTTGAGGGTATTGATCAATAAATCAAATCACGGCAATCAATCGCCCGATCCAGCGAGTCTAGCCGATGCATTATTACTGGCGCCTTCCAAGCTGAGGCTTTTTCATGGGTTTCATCAAAACGCGGCTTCCCTGGCTCCCCGCCAGCTCCTGGGCTGCCTAATAGACTCCGCAGCAGAGGAGCTCCAGCCCAGCAGAAGAGCAATAAATCTCTCATCAAACAGCCGATAGAGAAACAAGATGAACATCTGTTTTGCTGCAATGAAACTCCTGTGTTCTTCAGAAGCTGCAAACCAGGTCTGACAGACCACCCCAAAGGCAGCTTTTGCCTTCAACAAAGCAGCAAAGCAGAATATTTGCCGGTTATTTCAATCAGGTAATTTAAGAAGACTTTGCATTCTCGTCTCTGCAGCTGCTGGAGCTTTACAGACAGGATTCCTGCTCAGTCGATAATAAAAGCCATCCTGGGACCCCGTACTATGAAGGCAATTTTATGATACCCATTATGTGGCAATGTAACTTCATTAAAAGCTGTTTATTCCCTCTAAGCATTTTAAGCACTTTCCCTCACCCATAAAGAAGAGCCTCTCGGTGCACTGGGAAGGTTATTTGTGCCGGGAGCTGCTTTTGGGTATCTCTTAGTGGGAAGAGGGTCGTGCCAGCAGCAGGATGCTGGCAAAAGGGCTTCTTCTCCTGGCGGGCAGTGAGTCGGGAGCTGCTGAGAGGCAGCTGTCTATTATTTTTATGATACACTCCCAATGAGCCTTGTTTACTGGAGATCTGTCCAGGTGACATTTACTATGCCACCTTCTTTTATAAATTAATATGGACAAGTGCCCCAAAAATCCACCTTCCCTGTGAGGACGGCTTGGGTCCTCTGCACGCCCATTTGCTCTTCCGTTTGGGATAATTCAGGGTGTCACAGCCCTAATTTTCTGACCCACTGTTACAATTCAGCATCCAGAGATGGAACCGTAGCCAGGGCAAAGTGGAAGCCAGACTCCATCTTGCAGCCAACTGCATCCCTGCAGCATTGCTGGAGTCACCTTACTCCAAAGGAGGGACAAAATGAAATCCTTCAAAACAACCAAGCAACCCCTAAATCTTAAATTTAATGTTCCTTATTCCTGCTGGAACCATTAGCACAGAAAAAACCCCAAAAACCTCTGATAGTTTGGTCCCATCCCATTCTTCATAAGCACAGCCAGTAGACCAGGGATGGGTTGGGGTCGACTCTCCCAAAAGCTGCCAAAACAAATCCCACGTGGAGCTAAAGAGTTAATCCCCCATGGCAGGGAGGGTGCTTGTCTCCAGATGGGATTTAGGAGCCCTTTCACCTCTCCAGGATGATGGAGCAGGTGGATCCTTGAGCCGCCAAGGTGGCCACAGTAACTGGATGTTTGTGCTCCGCTGATATTCAGGAGTCAATGAAACCACTCATGAGCCACGTCCCGGTCTAACGATGCGTTCTCCATTAGCCAGTGGCCTGGGAGAAATTATCCCTAAAGCACGGCAAGCCAGCCCACATTTCTAAATTCTACTTAAAATAATGTGAATTAAAGGAGAAAAGAGGCAGAGGATGAGAGAGAGAATGAGAGAGAGAATGAGAGAGAGGGAGAGAAAGAGAGAACCAACGACTCACAGAATGGGGGTGAATCCCAAATTTTTTGCTCCTGGTGAATTTTCTCCTCCAGCCACCCAGGTCTTTCCCATTGCACCAGAGGCTGTGATGTCTTTAGGGAAGGGACTTAAAGGTTTGTTTAGGAAGGATCACCACACATCGCTCCCACATCCTCCTGAGTTAATACTCCCCCAAACCACCTCCAGGAACGCGCTCAAAGGACGCAGCTGTGTCTTTAGCAATTAATAATCAGGACAACCATTGGTATGAATATCCATGTTTCAAGGAAAAGAGAATTCCCTACTTGCTGCCTTCAAAAAACATCACCTTTCTCCAAATAAATGGATGCAGAGACTTGCATGGCTTGCGGGAACAACATAGGGCAGGGCAGGATCCCATGCTCATCACTGAGAACCAAACTCAACAGCAACAGCTCGATATTCTCCCACAAACGCATGGACAAACATACAGAAAATACTGTTAATGGCTCAGTATTTCTTTAAACACACTCACCAAGGAAAAACAGAATTACTAGAATACATTTTAATTGATTTACAACAGCACTTAGTAACAGGGATAAAAGAAAAACTTGTTTTATTGGACTAATTAGCTGGACTGACTCTGGGTCGGACAAGTGTATCCCTGCAACCTGGCACGACCCTGACTGGCACCTAACACCAAACAGCTTTTATCCATGGAAATTCCTTTATTAGAAGTGGAGAAAACACGCTGCCAAATGGTTATTGCCAAGAGACGGGGTAGCAAAGGGCTGCTCCAGGGATGGAGCCACCAAACGGGACACACCAGCCCCTCTGGAGGATTTGAGCATCCCCTTTCCATCCATAAACACGCCTTTATTACAACTTGGATATATCCTTCCCTTAACGACTTTTAAGGGCAGCAGATAAAGTCGAAAGAGGCACACAAGCAACCAGCAAATGTTTAATATTCAATAAATGTGTCAATTTTACATACGGATGCAAATGGGGCTTTATTGAAGAATTGGTAAACTTCCTTGGAGGAAAGTAAGTGCGTTTTAGCCTTCAAGGGGTCCCCGAAGAATAGAAATGGAATGTGATTTGTGATAAAACTCAGCTGCTCTATAAAAGACGTTAAATAAATGTTGCTGTTTCACTAGGGATATACAGAATTGATTGCATTATAGACTGATTCCAAGATGCACATTCCCTGCCAGCCATCCGCTCGCTCCCGTGCGCTGTGCAGCCCCTTCCCATCTCCTTGCCAGCGTCTCATGTTGGTTCCTTAATTCCAGTACAGAATTTTCTGGAAATACTTTAAAACAACCCTTCCCTGTGGTTTTGCCTGCTGTGGCATCCTGAGCATCAACTGGAATGGCACAGGGCTGGATCTGCCTCAATCTCAGGGAAATACCTGCAGTGCAGGGTGAGAGCCACCACGGATCATGGAGCCATGGAATGGTTTGGGTTGGAAGGGACCTTAAAGACCACCGAGTTTCAACCCTCTGCCACAGGCAGGGATAGCTTCCACCAGCCCAGGATTGCTCCAAGTCCCATCCAACCCGGCCTTGATCCACCTCCTAAAGCCCATAATATCCCCCTATTTTTGCCTCACTGTGGTTGACAGCGAAGAATCTGGAACCACCATTAAACACAAAACTAACAGGGGATGTGAGAATCAATTAAAAACATTCTCACCACCAACACCAAGCCAAGTCCCCAACCGCCCCGAGCATCCTCCGCTGGCACCGGGGGACCACTGGAGTGAGGAGCAACACCAGGAAGGGCAAGGCAAACAAACCAATCTCCGACAGACAAATGAGAGGCCAACGGTACCACCGCGGCGAGCACAAACTGTGATATAATTGTGCTGCTGCTACATCATCTTTAATCAATAACATGATTGCGCGCACAGCCCAAATCCCAGCCTCCGCCAAGAAACAGCATGTTGTTAAAAAGTCCAATAGCTTTTTTTCCCAGCTAATAGGTGGCTCGTTCCCTCAACCCTGCTGATTTTTTAAATAAACCTAAATTCCAATAATTGTTTAATGTTTATTTTTATTTAGCTCTGGTTCACCTACCCTGGCTCTCCGTGTCAGAAATTGATACTTTTGTGTCAGTGACTAGGGAAAAAAAATAAAATAAAATTAGGAAACCGTTGGTTACGCCTCGTCATAGTCGGACTGTGTTGTAACCGCAGCCCGGGGCGGCTTCCAGGGTTGTCAGAGGCTCTATTCCCCTTAAATTCGTATTTGCTGCATTTTCCAGGGATCAGCTCGCCCCAGGATCCTTGGGTTCCCAGCACACAAGGGCTTTCCCATAAACATAGGATTATTTTTTCCCCTGCCTAACAAAAGCCTGGATTTAAGCCCAAAAGAGATGTTCTTACTTTCCAGGTGGATTCATTCCTTTAAAATCCACGAGCAGTGCTGCTCCCTTCCCGTCCCCCACCCTGAGCGGGGTTGAAGGTGATTCTGGAAAAGTACAGGAAAGCTCCAACCAATTCCTTTAGGAGATCCATCACGTCAGATTAGCAACTTAGTTTCTTATTAGCTATTTTCCATCCTATCATATTAATATTTGTTTTCACTATACAATGCAGGAGTCTTATCATATTAGCAACTTTCACATCACATTAGTGAAAACAAATACTAATACAATACAATACTAATATGACATGATCTGATGGGAAATTGCTAATACAATAAGACTCCCCTACCATATTAGTACAGAAACATTGTGTGTCCCACTTACAGCCCTCCCTGAACTGGGTAAATACCTGGAATTTCCAGGACCAGCCACGCTCATCGTGTCCCAAGGTGCCCGTGTGGGATGGCACGGAGGATGCCTGCATGGGATGCACGTGCAGAGGACCCACATCAGATGCACTAAATTGCAATGAAATTCCTGAGTGTCCTGGGTGCAGTGGTGGATGGAGATCCAAGCCAGCCACCACGACCCAGGAATGCCACGCAGCTCCGGGAAACATCGTGGGCTGAACGCTCTTACAGGCAATAATAATTTGAGGGAGAATCCAATTAGACCAAGAGCCTCATACTAGTTCTGGCATCAGCAGCTGCCTCTCCCCATGCCTCTAGCGCTCCCCAAGCTCCCAGTACAAACCCGTGGCGGTGCCAATGGGAGCAGCCACGGTGCTGGGAACTGACCCAAGGAGCAGGAGACTCCACAGCCAGTTTGTAGTAGGAACTTGTGTGGGGAGCACATTTGAGATGCCAAGGAGGAACATTCCCAAGCAGAAATGTCATGAGGAATATGGAGCTTACACCGAGGAGAAAGGCTGGACTATGGGAAGTGGTCCAGTCAGTGGTCCCTGGGACAAGGATGTTCACCCAGAGCTGAGCACTAGGTCGGGAATGAGATACAATCCATGCATTAGGAAAAGCAAACACCTTAAAACACCAGCTCCATTGGGCAGCCTCCTCTGGCCCTGGCCAAGAGATTACCCCTACCTGCCAGCACCTGGAGCCCTTTTCCTGCTCTCCTGCTTCAGTTCTCCCGCAGGTCCCACCAAACATCTCCCAGCTTTTGGCCATGAGCTTCAGCCTTCAAAACAAAGGGGGGTTTCTTGCCCCAGCTCTGTGGCAAAGCCATCTCCAGAGCTGCTCTCTGGCTCAGCACTGGCACTGGCACACATCCATGGATGCTCCGTGCCACCCTGGCCAACTGTGCCACAACTGCTGCGGAAAAGCGCTCCTGCATGGAGAGAGGCAGTGCATCCCCTCCGAGCCGTGCCCAGCTCCGGCACGCTCAGCACTTTTCTATTCTCTCAGCAATTTTCTGTTCTACTGAATTAGTAGTTTGTATTGAATTAGTATTCATTTTCCCTAATATGATATATAAGCATAATCATGTTAGCGACTTTGATATCGCATTAGGCTCTACCACCGGCACGAATCCCGGCCCCCGCAGTGCCGGTGGGAGCACCATCATCAAGGAGGAATTCTGTGGGAATGCTCCAAATATGGGGCTGGATCCTGCTCTCACCAACACCTCCCAGCCCTGCAGTGCCGAGCTGAGGTCCCTGCCAGGATTTCCCCGCCTGTGATGGCAAACCAAACTAAAGGATGCTGCATCCCAAACGAGTAACTCCATCTAAAATGAAAGATTCCCAAAAGCTACAGGTGGACAGCATCAGCTAGCATCACCCATCCCCAGCAGCTATGGGTGCTCCTCTCCTTGCAAGCCATGGAAATCTGGGAATTAAAGCTGAGCAGACAGCAGGATGCAGGCAGGGAGATCAGAGTAACAGCAGGGATGGGGGATGCTTGCTCCACTGCAGCCAAGAGCTGGCATCGCCCATGGGAAAACCCCAGCCAGCATTGAGCCTGCCTCAGTTTTCCCATCAGGATGACACTGGGCTCTGTAGGGGCCAATCCTTAATTAGCTGATGAAGTTGTAATGAGCAGAAGCAGAAAGAGGGAGATGGGGGGACAGGGAAGGTCCCTGTGCCACGGGTTACAGAGGGATTGGAGATGGAGGGAAGGGCATCAGGGCCAGCACAGGGCCACTGGTGGGCACAGAGAAGTGGTTCCAGAGTTCATCCCACACAGCTCCGTGCACTCGGCAGCAGGACAGGAATGGTCTCTGTGTCGGGAGGAGCAGCTCTGGAGCTCCATCGCCAGCACACAGCCCCCCACTGCCAGCACAGGGCGAGTGGTGAGGGTTGGCCACCTGCCATGTCCTGAGTGGCTCCTGTACGGACTCAAATCATCTTCACGTCCACATGAAACTGTGTTTCTTTTAATCCACTGCCCACAAGGCTCTGACAGCATCATGCCTGCACCTCCATCACCCACCATGGGTGTGAGCAGGAAGGATCAAAACATCACCAGAGTCAGAGTTGAGCTGCCCAATGAGAATCAGTCAACATCAGAGCAGTCACGATGTAACAGCAGAATTTCTAATACATATTTATATGCATGTGTTATATTTTAAAATTTATTTTTTATATATATATTTATGTAACAGATATATATTTATATAGATGAATCCCTACCTGCAGATGCCCACGCAGACATCCCAGGAGAGCAAGCAGCTCTCGGCACAGAGCACTCAACCCAGAGCCCAGAGGTTTCCCAGGAAAAACGCTCCCAGCCAGGCACAGATGTGCACACACGCGTGCAAACACACACTGAGGCATATTTTAAAATCCTAAGAAAACCCTGAGTCTTCACTGTCAGTGCTGTATATCACTTTGAGATATATACCATATTAGCAAAAAGAACTGAATTATATTGCATTCATGATGCAATTAAACACTTCACTAGGAATCAATGTAAAACTGATGAGGCCTGAAAGTAGTGCATATGGCTTAGAACATTATAAAACATTACCTTCACTCAAATCCTTTTCAGTAGCAATTTAAATCTTCTTACAGTTACTGCTGCCAATGGTAAACCATCTACTGATTCATAACAGTGCATGGGAACGAATGAATTTTTTTAAAAATTTATTCAACTACTAAATTACCCATGAAACCGGAATAGCTGACAGAAGTAATCTGAATTATTATTAGCTCTGCAAGTATTCTGCATTAGCCAATTTAAAACCACGGCTCACAGGCAGAAACCAGTTAGTACAGGCAGGGTGTTAAATGACTGCCATAGTTCTTCATTTTACTGCTGCTTACGTTTAAAGGTCAAGAGATAAAAATTACATATGACTGCAAACACAGAAAGGGTGTTTATCTTT
>VZRE01012636.1:1163312-1189651 GCA_013396775.1 Cephalopterus ornatus | reverse complement strand
TTTTTTTTTTTTTTTTTTCCTCTACAAATCAGGTCAACCAGAAACTTTCTAAACATTTGGAGAGATGATTGTGTAAACCATGATGCCTCTGAATGACGCCAGGATTTAAGAGGGGGTTGTGGAGCTGCACCAGAGGGGGTTTTTGATCTTCCTCATCCTCATAGTTTTTCGTGGCAGAGAAATGGGAGAACACAGGGATGATGTGGTCCTGAACTCTAAAACACGGCCATGTAATCCAATGCCCAGCTGAGCTGTGGATGTGGGGATGATGAACCCCACAGTGACAAAGGGTCCCACGGGTGAGGAGCAGGGCTGGCTGGAGGGACTCTCCAACCCCTCTCCATCAACTCCAGCACCAGGAACTGCTCGCAGGAAGATGAGCAATTTATCCCCAGCTGATACCTCTGCTGGGCTCCTAATCCAGGGGCTGATTAGTCAGAAAGGAAAACTACCTGGGGATTTGGGCACCGGCTGCTCCGGGCAGCATCAGACCCTGGTGCTCCTGAAAAAAAGGGAGGGGGTGGCACCCAGGTGCAGGCACCTACTGTGCCATAAATCCTCTCATTTATAAACCTTGTCAAGGTGAGAGCAGCCCCTCGGATGCCACACATGCCACAGCTTTCTTTACCCCTTGCCAGGCAAAACCTGTGCAAGCCTGGGGAGGAACGAGCTCAACCCCAAGCATGGGCACACTCGGGGTCCATGGTGCCCATCTGGGGGTGAAGAAGGTGTCTGACCCCACCAGCCAAAGCCAGTGATGGGCAAAGCAATGCCACACACACATCCCACATGGATCTCAGTGGTCACTGTGCCCATTTTCCAGGGGTGAAGAGGGTAAGCGGAGGTGGGTTTCCAGGCAGAAGCCCCCGGTGCCAGCACGGAGTGGAGTCGGTGTCTCTTTAACTGACCATAACACTGCATCATCCTTTCTCTTCCTATTTTCAGTTTTATTAGCAAAGCAGCACAATGTTTATACTAGTGGGTATTACATTTGCCAGAACAATTACGCTATGACAAATGGCACATCAATGTAATCCATCAACTCGGCCCAGACAGGAATCCTTTATCCCAGGCTGCCATTAATTCCCAGCCGGGTCTCTGGGGTCCCATGCGTCAGTAACCATGACAACCCGGGGGACGCCGGGCGGTGATGGCACCTCGTTGGGAGAGACAGGCACCCCGGTGGGGTGCTGGGAATTCACCTTTGGAGCCGGCATGTCACCCCTGGGATTGGACACAGGGGAGGTGTTCTCAGGGTGAGACCCCTCCGTGCAGATCGGGACTGTGCAGGAGCCCAGTGTCAGGGTGGGGACACCAAGAGCGGCCACAGAGGGTGGTGGCATGGGAAAGTGGTGACACCAGAGGGTGGTGGCACAGCCCAGGCTCCAGCACACAGCCCCCATGTGGATTCTCCACTGTCTACTATGACACTGTGCTCCCATGCCCACTGGGAGCATGCCTCAATGCTCCCTCCCCACTCATGAACACGCAGCTTACAAAAAAATGCAGACAAATTCCAACAGGCAAGAATTCCCAGGAACCAACTGCTGCCACCCAGGAGTCAAAACCAAAAGGAAAAATCAAACCCTCCCCCTGGCCATGCTCTCTGGAGCACCGAAGGGTTTCTCCTCCTCTGCCAAATTGACATGGCCCTGACCAAATGACACACACAGACATTCCTCACCCATTTCCCCTGCTCCATTAAGCCATTCCCAGAATCATCTTATCCCCATTTATAATGTTCAGTGCATGGTCTGAAGACTTCCCTAATCCAGTAATTAGATGCAATGCTTTGAGGAATGAAATTGGGAGGGTATTTCACTCAATTATGCTGCATTTTCCAAGGGTCTGCCCCGATTCCGTTTCCCCCTAGAAATGGCTCGGCTCACTTTTGGGAAAGCAGACGGATTTAGGGGGGTAATGCTGCCACCCCAAACTCTTCACCTCTGCTGGGGTTCCCCCTCATCCCACCATAGAATACAAATATCCAGGAATATCCCTGGAGCATCCCCACCCAGCATAGACCCATCTCTCTCCCTACCCACCCTCAAGGACTGCGGAGCCGAGAGGAAAATTCCAGTTTTTCCCCATTTTTCTGTAGGTAACACACTGGCTGCTGCAGCTGCCACAATAAAAGCATTTTCCCTCCAGCCTCTCCCACGTGCAGGGCCAGGAGACGGCTTTATCCCCCTGAATCCTGTAAATCATCTCAAAGCCATCCTCGCAATTTATAGGGAGGACATTAAACATTATGGCCACTGACGGCATCAAATTACGCTTGAAAAATTGAGTTCTGCCGGAAAATGAATTTAAAAACTAAATTAAATTAAAACCTAACTAAATTAAAATTAGGTTTCTAAACTAAAATGACTTTTTAATATTTTCAGATGGAAACAAAAAAAAAACCAAACCCCACCACCCTTCTGTCAACTAATAAAATTTGCCAGTGTCTTTTATAGCTGACAAGTCCTGTCTGAGAGCAATCCTGGTGATGCTGCATAATAAATAACTGGGGTAGAAAAGGTGGAGGAGGATGGGATGATCAGCTGTGCCATCTCAGCTCCTTCAAAGGGGGCTGGGAAAGGACAGAAAGACCCTCTAAGCAATTAAAAAATAATCATAATTAACACAATCTTGAGCAAACACCTGGACAGGGCAAATCCAGCTGCGACCGCTGTGTTCTAATGATGTCGATGCAGCCCCAGTGCACTGGTGGGATGCCTGGGGACCATCCCAGCCCATGGATCATGCAGCATTCCATGAAGATGTTTGGCTAGGAGTGTTGGAGGGAGGCTTGCTGATGCGGGATCTAGGGATTTCAATCACTAGGATTGAGGGCATTTAGAGATATATCTTTTCCCCAGGTCCATTCCTGCCAGATCCGCAGGGACTTTTCAAATCCTATAAATTCTGGTTGGTCTCATTAGGATGGGGGTTCAAGGATCAGAGTATCCCAGCCATGAGCTGAAACATCAGCAACAAAGCACCATGAGGTACCACCTACTCATGCTTCATGTAAAGGTGCTGATGCAGTGCTGGTGGGACGTCTGGGGACCATTCCAGCCCATGGGTCACGCATCATCCCATGAGGATGCTTGGTCAGGGCTGCTGGAGGCAGGTTTGGGGATGCAGGACCAAAGGACTGGGGATGCCCTTGTTGCTAGCATTGGCTAGGAACACCAGCAATGAGGGCACTTGGGTATGTCTTTCCCCCAGGTCCACCCCTGCCAGATCTGCAGGCACTCATCAAACCCTACAAATTTTGGTTGGTCTCATGTGGATGGGGAACGTGGACCACACCATCCCAGACTTGAACTGAAACACCAGCAAAGCACCGTAAGACACCACCTACTTAGTCTATCTCACGCTCAAGGCTCCAAACCATCGGCTGAAGCTTCCTAAAGTCTCTCCCCGGTCGTTAATGGTGGTAATTAATTCATCCTGCTTTTTAAACAGCACTCGATGTATGAGCCTGCCCGCTCACATCTTGATCTCGTGCTGTCAGGGCTGTGATAGAGGAGATGCACAAACAGCCTGGGTGACCATACGTCTATTGATTATCAGTGCAGGCAGATTTAACACCAACGCCATAATAAGACACAGCCAAACGAGCTTTAGGAGACGAGATATCAAGCACGCAGTCGGCAGGTCCACACAGCTCATCCAGCAGTTCCCAGTATCCAGGGGTTTGCAGGTATTTGGCCCTGCAGAAGCATCCCGAGGAGTATCACCTGGAGGATGCTGCCGGATTGCAAAGGCAAGGGGCTCAACAGCAACTGCAGCCCCACAGCCCTTTTTAAATGCTCTTTTTTATCTCTCCGTATTATTTATTGCTCCGTTCCACCGGCAGTTCCCTCAGTGGGGGACATTCCCCCCCCTTCCCGACTGGCTGCTGCTTCCCAAGATGCCAGACTCGGGGGCCAGCCTGCGAGACGCCAACCCAACGGTCCTCTTTCAACAACATTAATTATCTCGAGCTTTCCATAACAACAACAAAAAAATAATCTTGATCCCACTGGCTGCCAATAGTGGAGAAGCCGGCGGAGGAAAAGGCTTTTATCTCCACATCTCAGAGAAGAGCCTTGTGTTTGATCAGTCGGGGTGTTTTTTTTCTTCCCTCTTTGTACATTTTGAACTTTATAGACTGATTAATTCCTCCTATCGCGGTAAACTGCTGTGTATACTCTCAAGTGTTGACTTGATTTTCTTTCTATTAAAAAATAAATATCTTCATAAGAAATTAAAAGAGCAGAGCACATCTTTGCTCCGTAAGCAAGCTGGGAAGAACCTCAGCCTGCCAGAGTGGGATGGAGGAGGGGAGGGAGGCGAGTTGAAAAGATTTCTTTATTTTAAATTAAAGTTTAGGATTAAAGGCATCAGGCTTTCAAGAGTTATTGTGAAAGCCTTTTTAAAAGTCCCAAGTGCATAGTCCATAATCTTCTTTTAAATGGCTAAATTTAGAATGAGAAACCCTCCAGCCCTTCAAACTCCAGCCCTCCACGTCTGGCACCAGCGAGGGCTCCGAGATTTTTTTAATACAATCACTGTTTCACAAATACCAAACAAGATTTACACTGTTTTTGTAAGCCCTGGCTCCACAAAGCCCAGTTTTGCTGGGCTCAGTATCAGTCGCATAACAAGTAAGTGCCTGTCCCTGCTGCCCATCAGCACGAAGGATGGAGTCAGGAGAAAAAGACTGGAGCCACTGAGCTCAAAAGTTAATTTCTCCAGCTGGGCAGGGAAGGCAGAAGCAGGCACCAGCCCAAATATCGACAGGCCACACCAAAAATCCCATTTGTTGTTATTTATTCCCTACCTTTTCATTTTGCCAAATTATCTTAACCCTTACCTCTTATCAAGGATCAATGGACCAGCTGGAAGAAACTCTGAGCTGGTCACAACAAAATAAGGTTTATGTTTTACTCTCTCACTTCGCATCTGAAGTTCCATGATTGCACCCAACACACAAAGGATTGGACTGAGTTTGGAGCTGTTTGGGTTAATAAATTCTTCCAGATTTATGGTAGTTATTCATGCAAGGACCACATCACATGTAAATCAATACCAGAAAGAACAATTTGCTAAAAATATAAATACCATGTGTAGGCTTCAACAATGTTAAGAAAGTGGGATTCTTTGGGACTGTATGTAATATAACTGCACCTGTTCGAGCTATCAGGAGAGATCAGAACCGTGCTCGATGTTAGTTCACCCTAAAAATAGGAAATATCAGCAACTCCTGCTCTTCCAAAACAGCTCCCGAAGCCATGAGGGGCTGAGGGACCTTGCTTTCCATCCCCATGGAAGCTCAGTTACAGAAATCAGAAATAATTGCAAATAAATAAAAATGAATTGCCATTAAATGAAAATTAGTTTGTAAATAAATGCAAAAGCTGCTGCAAACCCTCTTGCAGGGAAACACCAGTGTTCTGTGGAGACCTGTCCCTTCCTGCCCATCCATCCATCTCCCAGCAAACCAGAGCTGGACCCAGAGGCGGTGTCAGAGGTTTTTCCACTCCGGCCTGACCATCACCATCCATCTCCTCATTTGGCTGATAACACAGGAAGGAAGCAGAGTCTTGGGGTCCATTTTTGCTGTGGTTTTTGGTTTTCCCTCTTCAGCCACTCCCGGGCATCCCCATCCCACGGCAAGGCAGGACGTGCCACCCCCATCCAGGCAGGATGGGTGCTGTGGGAAGGCCCCTTTTCCCATGGGATCCAGGGCTGTGCCGAAGAGAGACATCTCCCCCTGTAACTCCATAACTCAGAATAAAAAGCTGAAGCTCGAACACAGTGCAATTAATGCAGGAAGCATCGATTTCTGCGCAGCACCAAGCTGGCTCATTAATCCCAGGTGCTCCTACAAGCCAATTCCAGCACTGGCCTCCCCGCCACAGGAGCCAAACAGGAGAATATGGAAGGAGAAATTCCTCCATACACTGAAGCTCAGAGCTTCAAACACCACACGTCCGCAACCCAAAACCCACATCAGCCCCCGGTGTTGAGGAGCCACGGGAGTCACCATCCTAGGAAATGGGCTGTGATTCCAAGGGCAGCATCCCACCTGCCTCTGCCAGGGACTGGGGTGATGCTGGGATGCAGGGATGACTTCTGGGCTGCAAGGGACAAGCCAGCTCCACGTCTCTCGGCTCAGTCCGTGACACAGCACCCTCACAAAATCCCCCTTGGTCCACCCAGCAACACCTTCCTCCCCTCCAACATGGATTCAGGAGTGGGATGAGGGGAATCCCCTGAGTTTTTGGGAAGCTGCTGGAAGTCACTTAAAGCCCCACAAACCATCAGAGATCAAGCTCGATGCCCCCATGCATCTCTCCACACTGGGAGCCTGCTGGCTCCAAGAGCCCTGGAATGGGGGATCCTGGATTTAGGAACATGGCTCAGACAGCTAAAATATAACGCTGAAGAGGGGTAAAGTTGCCTTTTTGCCCCAAACACGCCCAATGTGGGGAAGCCTGGATGCAGGAATAAGGCTCAGGCAGCCAAAAAAGAAGCCTGGGGGAGGGGTTAAAACTGCCTCATTACCCCAAATACCCTCAAGGTGGGGAAGCCTGGATGCAGAAATTTGGCTCAGGCAGCAAAGAAACCACTTTGTGGGGGGGAAAAGCTGCCTCTTTACCACATGGGACCATGTTCCTACGCGGGGGTTGGATGCAGCAGACGGCTGGGAAGGAAGGCGGGAGCATCCTCCCCTCTGGAACGAATGCCAAATCTGGTTTGCACTTGACAGAGCCTGACAAGAGCAACAATCACAGATTAGTAGGAAAACTTCTTGCTTTTCAACAAAGGTTAATAAATAGTGACAGCATTAAGTCTCTTCTGATTAACTATGCTGAAAGATATTATTGCCGTTTGGAACACGGAATCATTATTGGATTAACCACAGTGTATAAAAATGAAATGTGAGTTTTAATCTCCGACGCAGCCTCGCCGCGCTCCGACACACACCGGGCAATGCACAACTGCTCCCTCCTCTAAATTCCCTGACTCTGACTGTGCAGAGATTCCATCGAAACCATGTCCCCTTTCCAGTTTTGGGGGGATTTTTTTCCTTTCCCTGACTGTAACAAAGCCACCGCGACTTGACTTGAGAGGCATCTGAAAACGAGCCACATGTTCTGGCTAAAACTAAGCCCCAAATCCTCTGTCATTTCCGAATCCAGCATCTCCCAGGGAGGATTTCACTGGGCTCCAGTGCCTTGGCATGTAGCAGGCAGGGATGAGGGCAAGGAGCAGGAATTGCTGCTCCAATTAAGGAGGCAGTAAATTAAGCACTTCTGCCCATCCTGTGCTTCCTCACCCTTTGGGCAGAGATGCCTCGGGGGGCAATGCCAAAGGACAGAGCAGAGCAGGGGACAACCCCAGCACTGGGGTCACCAGTGCCAGGCATCCCAATATGGATAAGGCCCACGGAGGGACCCCTGCAGTGACAGTCAATGGATCCAAGCTGGTCATGGGGTGGGATGAACAGGGAGGGCATCATACCCAGCACTATGACCCCAGGATGAGCTTCCCAGGATGTACAGTCACTCTTGAGGAGAGGGGATATGAACCCAGGGTGTCATAATGGACATCCCACTCCTAGTGCCAGGCTGCGCTCAGAAGGAAGAGACAATGGGAGATGGGGATGGGAGGCAGGGATGTTTCGGTTGGAAGTGACCTACAACAGTCATCTAGTCCAAGATGTTCAAAGGGAAAAGCTTTTTTAAGCAAACAGTTAAAAGGAAAACTCCCAAAGGCAGGGGAAAGAAGGCAGTGCCTGGGCTGACACCGCTCGTGTCCATACGGCACAGAGGGAAGGGAAAACCTGCAAAGCCTCGGGATTTGCTGTAACTTAACAGTTTCCACACACCACACCAATTCCCTTCAGCTGCTCACAGGGCAATTTGTGCCCAAACTCGAGACTCAAATACAGAGAAGGTGCTGCTGCATTTAATTAGACAAACTTGGGCCAAATCCAGGCATAGTCCAACCTAATGCCAACACAGTGATGCTTTTACCCACTTTACCCAGTGATGATTTTACCCATTTCTACTCAAAATTGTCTATTGGAAAAAAAAAAGCTTATGACTGAGAATTTTGTCAGCTTGGGGGTGTGTTTGGGATTCCTCCCTCCAGCCCTCCCACCAGAACTTAAAATATCTCCAGGCTTGGCCAGAAGAGAATATGATAAATATTGTATTTACCACCTTATAATAAATATCACGCTATAATAAATACAGGTTAAAATCAGGAGAGAGAGAAGGCAAAGCCATAACCCCTCCCCAGGGAAAGGACGGATGGGGAAGTGTGGAAACCCTGCAGATACCACCACAGCCACAGGATCTCCTGGAGCCATCCTGGATGAGGCCATGGGGCAGAACCTGGAGTTCTGTAAAGATCCCAAACCCCAGAGCCCCCAAAAGGGCTGCCTGCCTCCCTCTTCCTTAAAAAAACCCCAAATTAGTAGCAGAAGTGGTTCTTTTCCACAAAAACACATCCCTTTTATGAAAAACAGGATGCATTTTCTCCAGAGAAGGTGTTTCTGACTGGGAAAAACAAATTCAAACATCTCCCAAAAGAGAAAATTTCTGTACTTATATTTTAGGAGGATTTTTTCCCATTTATCATTCCCACTGTTGGCTTTACACCCACGTTACTTCAGTGTACAGCACCAGGACTAGTTTATAACACGACAAAACAGGTTCGCTGTCCTATTATGATATTTTTTCTTATTTTTATTCTTAAAACCAGTAAGAGCAGCTGCTACTTAGCACCAACTGAAACCCCTTATCTCCTTTCCTGGATGAAAGGGGGGGTCTGTTTGTTGTAATGAAGCCAGTTTGCACCTAGATCAAAGCCTCCACTGTTCGCATCCTCGGAAAAGTGTTTGACACTCGTGTCAAAGTGTCAAACTATTTCATTACCACGCAAAGCAGAGACACTTTGACTAGAGGAGATAAGATGTTTCCGTCAATCAGCATCCAGAAACAGCCTCCCCACGATGATTAAAAAAATAATATAACAGGGTGGTTTCAGCCACAGCATCCAAACTGCAGCTGGGGAGGGAAGAGATGGAGTAATAAATAACAGCACCAAAGCAAAGCTCAACAGCCAGACATGAACATCCCACCATGCTCCTTCTGGGGAAATTCCACCTGATTCATGGGACAAAACCCATGGAAAATAAGGAACTGCTGCCCAAAGGGAGAGGGGATGGTGGTGCTGGCTCATGCCGCTGTCAGCCCCGGCGTTTCACATTTGAGGATGGAGTTTGAGGGATATCACTGGCCTTGTGGATGGGAAAAGGCTGAGAAACGTCAGAAAGACTAGAAACAACCCACCTTTCTGCCCACTGAAAATCAAATGCAAAGCTGGGACAGCCCACAGCTTCTCCACCCTGCAGCCCAGGCACGACGGAGATGAGGATGCACAAGGGATGGGATGAACTGGAGGGATGTTACAACACCCTCAAATACATCACCAGCACGATGAACTGCAGTCCAAGCCAACTTCTTCCATGGGGCACCACCAAAAAACACCCCATCAGGCAGCACCAAGGAACAGGCAGGGCTTGGAGACTTCCACTCAGTCCAGGAACGCTCTATGAAACCAGGACCGGGTCTGCAAAGCCCCAGGAGGGAGCTGGGACCCCTTGGATATAGCAAAGGAGCATATGGGATCATGTCTTAAGAGATGCATCACACACACAGAGTCCTTCATATGGAAGAGCCAAAAACACAGCTGCAAAATTTAATCAGAAAGGAAGATCTTGGGTACCATCAGTTCCATCTCCTCTGAAAAGTCCTCACAGGAGCTGCTGGTGGTCGGAAACACTTTGGGGAAACATCCCTAAAATCTGCTGCTCCCTATTTCTGCTCGCTCCTCCCTAATCCATCTCTTAGAGCATATAGTTGGGGTCCATATGGTGACACAAGACGGGGGGACACTTGTGCTCAGTGCCAGGAGGTGACATGGTCCCTCCGATGTCACTAAGCCATGCCAAAAACAGTGAGGACCCGCAAGCAGGCTATGGGATCTCCTCAGCAGTGGGTGCGATTAATATGTTTATTCAAGGGAAAATAGAGTTGGAAGCAGCATCCAGCCGTGGTGGAGATTAGAGAAAAGCCTGCTCAGACCCGGCCGCGCTGGAGGAGCTGTACAGGAACACTTCATCCCTGTGTAAATACAGCCACCGGAATGCCGGCACAGCTCCGGCTCCGAGACCAGTGAGAAGTTATCAGCTGAGCAAATGCTGCTTGTTTAATTTTTCTGTTGCCTTCAGGCACATTCACCTCGCTGATTTTCCCCCCAATGCTCTTTTCCCCTCTCCTCTCTGGGAGAAGGAGACTTATTCCCCAGGCTGACCCTCCCATAAGATCCACGTGGATTTTCAGAAGCAGGAGAAAAGTGGCTGCGTCTCGCTCTGAGGATGATTCCCAGGTTAATTCAGGTCAAGCTCCTGGCCGGAGCAAGCTGTTCGGGGCACACATGCAGATCCTCTCCACTGACCTCTTTGCAAACTCCTCTTGCAAAATTGGTTTTTAGCAAAGCCACTTATCACCTTAACCATCTATCGATTCCCTGACTCCCGGCCAGAGCTCCCAGGATCCAACAGCACGGGCAGGAGAAGCAGAGGAACATGACTGTGAAGGAGGGCACTACAGCATGTGGCCAAAATCACGCCAAACACAAGGCAAGGGGGTCAGAGGCTCACCAGGGACATCAATGGCCTCGCCATGGGGCAAACGCTGCCAGCCAGGAAACTGCTGCTATTTGACTGCCACACTCAGCACAGGAAAGATGCAGGTGATCCTTGGGATGGATCATTGGGCTCCATCCCATCAGGCACAGATCCTGCCCTCAGATGTGGCCCCACACTACCAGGAGGACATTGCAAGGCTGGAGTGTGTCCAGAGAAGGGAATGGAGCTGGGGAAGGGTCTGGAGCAGCAGGAGTGGCTGAGGGAGCTGGTGGGGCTCAACCTGGAGAAGAGGAGGTTCAGGGGGAACCTTCTTGCTCTCTGCAACTCCCTGACAGGAGGGAAGAGTTGGGGGTGGGGGTCAGGCTCTGCTCCCAGGGAAAATGGGACAGGACAAGAGGGAAAAGCCTCAAGTGGCACCACAGGAGGTTTGGGTTGGATATTAGGGAAAATTTGTTCACAGAAAGCATGATCAGGCATTGGAACAGGCTATCAGGGCAGAGTTGGAATCACCATCCCTGGAAGTGTTCAAAAGGCATGTGGTCGTGGCACTTGGGACACGGTTAAGTGGTGGCCTTGGCAATGCTGAGTTAACGGTTGGACTCAGTGACCTCAGAGGTCTTTTCCAGCCTTAAAGATTCCATGATTCCATTCGACCACGCTGGGACCTGCGCAATGCCAGGACCTCCATCTCCCACACGGCAACTGCCAAGGAGAATAAATAAACACCACCTCCCTCCGAGCATCCCTCCCTAAGGAATCTCCCACATGACAGAGGGAGCCTAAATCCTAAATCCGAGCTGGGCAGCCAGGCCTGGCTGGGAGCAGTGGCTCCAGGCTGGGGGCTGGAGCAGGAGCTGCCTGCGGGAGCTGCCGCCTCTCGCGCTTCCTGGCAGTATCGATCTCCCAGCAGTAACAGCTGGTATAATTTTTGCTTAGCTTCAAATACCTGGTGATCATGAATTCCTTGGCCACAAGGTTATAAAGCATTCTCTAAAACATGAGAAAAAGATTAAGCCTGCTTATAGTTAATAATATACTGTACACTGTCTATCAAGCTGGCTGTTTGCTATTGAGAGCCTACTATTAGACACTTATTTAAAAGGCCTTTCAAGGCTTCCCAAGAAAGTGCAGTTATGCATTTTTTTTTCTGGCAAGAACTACTATAGATAAACACCAATTCACTCCTGCAGATCACAGTCGCAGTAAATAAATTTTTCAGGAAGCTAAGTTCCATACAAAGCCTCCTCAAAGCTCCCATTTCACACAACATCAATGTTTGGCCTCCGAGAAAGTAAAAGCTTGAAGGTTGCTTTATACCCAGACCTAAATTATCAATTGTAGCTGCTTGAGAAAAAAAATTAAAAAGAGGGTGTTTCGATGAGAAATTGGGGTGGGAGGTAAACAACACGGTGGGTAGATGGTGATGCCAGGTGGAGACAAAATGAGGAAAGGAAGGGTGATGGATCTGGACACTCTAGGATGGCATCTGCAGCCCCGAAATCATCGCTGAGGTGAGGAGGGAGAACCAGCTCCGGGCAAGCTCAGCAGCCACCGCCTGCACCAGGCTCCTTTATAGCTTTTTAAAGTAGCAGCCTGGGATTATCCACCATAAAGTGTGTCACCAAAAAACCCCCACTCCAGTCGTAACCATAAAAGCCGCGGCTCCTCGGATGGCTCGCAGGGGTGGGTGGAGGGAGAGCTGCCCAGCACACGGCTGAGCCAGGTTTGCCAGCTCTGACAGTGGCAACGAGTTATGAACCGTCGGGGTCCTAGCGTGCTTTTTGAAGCAGCTCGACGGGATTCAGCCATGGGATAATAAAGTTGGGCAGGAAAAGCATCTCGGCTCACCTCTGCTTAACAATGCCCTTGTGATTTTGGTGTCCCATGGGGTTGCTACCCACTGCTTTCCCAATAACACAGTCCTGGGGGGGCACATCCACACCCCGAGCTCCAGAACTCGCTGGCACCGTTGGAGCCAGGGCCATGCTAATATCCAGGACACTCCATCTGCTCTTTAAATAAAGAGATGCTGGGCTCTGTTATTATGGTTTAATTATTAGCCTAAAAAAAGACCGGAGCACAGAAACCCTTCCAGGCTCGGTTTATGCATCCTGGTGGGAAAGGGAGTCCTTCAATAAGAGAAGGAGGGATGGGTGAGAAGAGCACTGCTGCTAAAAGGGAAAATCTGTATGGTCCCCACAGTGAGTCCTAATGAACCCAAATTCCCTGTGGTGCCCAAAATTGCTGGAGCATCATACTTTGCTAAATGGCTTAAAAAAATCAAGGAGGAAGAAGGAGAAGACAGTGTGTGCTGGACTGGGTAAGCCTGGATCAAATCAGCGCAGCTTTGGAACAACACATGGGCCTGGCTGGGGTACAAGTTCACAGCCCCAAAATGAATCAGAGAATCACAAAATGATTTGGGTTGGAAGAGACCTTGAAGACCATCTCGTTCCAACTCCCTGCCACAGGCAGGGACACCTGTCACTAGAACAGGTTGCTCCAAGCCCTGTCCAACCTGGTCTTGGAGACTTCCAGGGATGTGAACCCAGTAATAAACCCTGAGCTGCAAAGGAGCAACCCTTTTTCATGTCCTTAAGCTCCAAAGGAACCAGCAAAGCACCATTTCCAGCCCCCTCACATAAAACCTGGCTCCCATATGGTGGCAGAACTGGCCCTGGCACCATTTTGGATCAATCCTGTCCAGAGCAATGACACCAAAACCCAGCGATCCATCAGCAATTAATTTGCTCAGCTGCTAAACACAAGGGCAATTTTGAGAGTTAATAAGTTACCAGAGGAGCCAAGAACCGGGCAAATCCCCAGGGCAACTCCCCACTGCCCGACATCGGCAGCTAAAGCCTCATCATCTCCATCAGCGCTTTCTAAGCACCCATTATCAAATAAAAACCAGCTCAGCTGCCCCACTACTCTTTGCAAAACTGTTTTTCTTCCAACTCTTCTCAGAAAACAACCAGCAGATGCTCAATAGAAGAAGGACATTTTCCATCACTAAAATAAACTTAATTTTGAAGTGGTGAACTTGTGACACCCATTGCTCTCTTGCAAACAAACCTGCCAGGGATGATACAATATGCATATTTAACCTTCTGATGTCACTAATGTATTTAGGAGGAGTTGATGTATCGCTGATGGGTGTGAGAGCAAACACCCATTACCTGCAGCATTATTCCCAGGTTACAGGAATGAGCCTTTGGGATCACGGGGCTGTAAAAGCTCCAGAGGAGACCTCGGAGTGTGGCTGGTTGGGGTCAAATGTCAGCAAAAACGGAGCATGTGGGTTGCCCAGAGTGGGGCTGGTAGAAGCTCCAACACCCAATGGGACCAGAAGGCTCATCCCCATGCTCACATCCCCATCCCTGGCATTCCCATCACTGGGATCCCCTGGATTTCCTGGTGCTTAAATCACTGCCTCAACAAATCAACAGCAAAACTATACACACACATTCAGAAATACACCAAATTTTAAAGCAGAGGCAACACCTCCAAGGAAGAAATAAATAACCCGTCAGGAGCAATTCCTCACCCCCCAGCCAGGAATTTAATTGATCTGAGGGAAAATATTCATTTAGGTTAAGGAGACTGCCAGAAGGAAAAAGTTTTAAAAGTAAAAATCCCAAAGCACCCAGGGTAAACCCAGGCAAATTATCATCCCTAGGAATTCTTATCTATATCAATATTTGCCAGTGACAGAGTGGCCCCAGCCAGCCATCACATGGCCATCATGCCCCAGTAACACTTTTATATTTATGAGTCTTTTACCTTTTCTGTTATTAAAAATCAGAATCTCCTTTTCAGGCAGTCCTGTGATGGTGGCTGTTAACCACTGGGTTGGCTTCAAGCCAAAATTTTGACCCAGCAGATTCCATTTAAAAAATAATAATTTATTATTAAAAAACAATGTTTATTTTCCACGTCTTTACAAAAAGAAACACATTTCAATACGCAATGAAATACATCAACTTTGGATTTTTGTTTGTGCCCCAGGTAATCAAATAAAATAATTACAAAATAAATAAACAAAGCTTTTGGCCAGGTCTCCACTCAGTATTTAACTTTTCATGGGGATCCATCTTTTTAATGATGAAATCAAAGCTATTCCCTGTGAAACTTTGCTCACGGGCAGGAATTTGGCCAGGATATTTCCACATCCCACCAAGGTTTGTCTCCTGCTCTCCCAGCACCCACAAGCTCATCCTGGTGGCCCTCAGAGAGGGGAGTTCCACACAGGATGCTCGGGAAGGTGTGAGTCAAACACCCCCAAAATGCTTTTATATATACAAGATTTGGTGATTGATAAGTGTTTTCCATCAATAACACAACAACTAAATCAAAGCTCCAGCGTGGCCTCGGATCTCCTGAGCAGCACCATGGATTTCCTACCCAATCAGTGGATGGATCAAATACCTGGCACGAGGCTGCAGATAATCCCGGCGATTTATTTTGGGGGAGCCAGGGAAAGGGAAGGCAGGGCCAGGCTCCAGCCTTGGTGAGGATTTGCGTATTAGTAAAAACAAACAATCCTGTAAATAACGAGCCCCTCGTCCTGTCTCCACCACGCTCCTCTTATTGAGTGAGTCAGATGTTCTGCTGATTAAAAATTGATCCATTTCAAAATCTAATCAACAGAATAGGATTCTTTCATATGTTATCAAGGCAGCTGCTGACAACAAAAACCAAACCTGTTATTAACCCATGAACCCCGATGACCCGAACCTGGCTGGGCTCTGCAACTGTAAATTATTCAGTAGTCCAAGAGCAATACCCGTAAGCCTGATGAATTTACACCCCGACCGGAGCCGGTGGGGGTTAAAGCCAATATCACAGACCCAGGGGTCCCTGGGGACACGGTTCACGACACGCTGCCACTCCGTGTCATGCCTGGGAATACATTACAGGCATCTGCTCGCCTTCGCCTTGCNCCCCCCCCCCCCCCCCCCCGTTTTTTTTTGTTGTTTTGAAATGACTTTCTGGATTCAGCACGACGCCGTGAAAAGCCCCAGCGGTGCCGCTGGTCTCTGCTCCAACCCTGTGTCACCACCGCTGAGCAAAACTCAGGGAGCGAATGGTTTGCATCCCTGCATTGCTGGTTCAGCCACGAGGAACAGAAAAACGGGGGGAAACAACTGGGATTTGCTTGATTTCAATCGTTATTTTTAAGTCCTGCTTGCAACCCTGGCTCACGCTGCTCAACCCAACGACGGAGACACTGAAATGGGTTGATGCCACTGCTGGGATCTTGCTTTATGGGCTGGTCACACCATGGGCATGCCCAGCCAGGAGTGATTATCCAGGGAGGTTTTAAAAAAGATAAGAACAACACAAGAATGCTCTGTTCTTGTTTTTCGCTAGTGGGGCTGGTAGCCACTTTCCAGTTTCTGCTGGTTTTTTTGGTTCTCCCACCCCTGGTAAGAGGGGGCTGTGCTCATGCCCACACCATGGGCACCATGTGCTGCTGACTTGTCCCTCCCCAAAAACATCCCATTCACCCAAAAGATGATGCAGAGAAGCCCCAGCCTTGCCACAGATTCCAACCCCACACCGCTGCCAGCACGCAGGATCACTGAAGGCTGAGCCACCACAGCACCACCTAGTTCCCCAACCCTCAAACCAACACCTTTCTGCAAGTTTTTTGGGGGGAAACTGGCAGTTTTAAGGGTAGATTTTAATGCTTTTGCGGGCAAAGTCCCCCAGCCCAACACTGCTGAACTCTTTATTTCCTCCCCCAAGCTGCCCAGGCAGCCCCAGCCTGGCTGATCCGCCTGGCTCCAAGCAGAACAGGGAGAAACTGGCGTCACATAAACCAAGTTCAAAGATAACGACAGCTCTTCTCTTAAATCGTAATATATTTATAAGTTTAATGACTCTCTGACCTCTCCTTAAAGCCCAAATAACCCCTGGGGAGTCCCCTCAGACTGGCTGCGATCGATCCTGGCTCGGCTGTGTCTCCCAGCCAGCGGCACCTCCCAGGGATGCTCCAGGCATCAGGTGGGAGGTGAAACCTCTCCTGCTCCCCCCAAAACCCGCTGGGTGAGAGTAGCACGTTGGTGTTGTTCTGATCTTTAATACTGAGCCCATCACCATCCTTCACCCCACAACCTCAGGGGGACCCAGGGGACCCCAACTGGCACCATATGGCTAAAAACACCAATTATTGATTCCCCCCCCGCCCCATACTAAGTGCAAAAGGGCTTTAAAAACAATCCAGAGCACTGCTGGCAGTGGCAGTACCCACAGGGATGCTCCTGGACACTCTGGAAGTGAAGTCCAGGCTGTTCCCCAGCAGAGATTTTGGAGTATTGTGCTCTCCCTGGCATGTTGGAATCCCAGCCCATCCCTACACCCCAACATCAGTGCACAGGCATCACCTCCATCAATTCTGGATCCAAACCTCAGGTGAAGAAGTTGGGGCTGGAGGTGTGAGGGCAGAGTCTCCCCCTTACCAGGAGTGGGAAAACAAAAAAAAAAAAACCAACGAAAAAACCAGCAGAAACTGGGCAGTGGGTACCAACTCCAGCAGCAAAAAACACAAATAGAGCATTTTTGTGTTGTTTTTTCCTATTTTAAACCTCCCTGGATAAAACTCCTGGCTGGATATGCCCAGGTTCTGCAGCCAGAGCAGGCTGGTCACCCACACAACTCCTGGACTGGGGCTCTATGATCCACCCTACTATGGGGTACCTGGATTAAATCCCCAGGAGCTGCATCCTCACATCCCTCCTTGTGCATCATCCTGCCCAGGGCTGCAGGGATCCCCCAGCCAGACCTCCCCATGCATTTCAGCATCCTTACAGGGATGCTGCCCAGTGGGATACCAGGGGGATTCAGACACTGAGAACACAGCCTCTTAATAAACCAGATATTCTGTAAAATTTCATTCTATTACCAGGTAGATATTGGGGAGTGAGTCTCGGAAGAGAAACCGAGAGCCGGATCCAGCGCAGAGCAGCCCCATCCTGGCACAGCCAGAAATCCATCCCCAAAATCTGCAAGGATTGTCTCACCACGTCCTCCTCCTCATGGCCAGGGCAGGCAGGCTCACCCAGCCCAACCTCTGCTCCCTCCTCTCTATCTCATAATCACACTTGTGTGAAGCCGTTGCCGTACATAAGGAAGAGAGAAAACATCCTTGGAGAGCCTCACAATCAGACAATTTTTAAGATCATGGAGCATTAAACCATTCCCAATAGGGTTTACTAATCAAACAGCCAAATCCTTCATAACCAACCAATCCCTACAGAGCAATTAAATCCTTCCCCTTTAAAACACTTGGCACGCTGTCTGGGGAGAAAAAGAAAAATTTGCAAAATTCATTTGATAAATTAACCAGGGAAAAGAAAGAAGTGAATCAAGCTTTGTTCTTTTCATTTTTTTTAATTATGGAATTCACAATGCCTGAATAATGTTTAATAAGAACTATGAAAATTCCTAACAGTATTACAACACAACACAAAAGAATTAACCTGGTTACCGTGAAAAATTGCATATTTAATTAAGAACAGAGAGTTCAAAACTATCCAGAGATTTCAAAAGTACCGTTGCCTAAGGGGCTAAATTACACGCTCGCAGTGCTGCTAACAGGGCTGGAGCGCGCAATCATTACCCAAGTGTCCCCATTAAGTGACAATGGGCAGATGACATCAAATTCATTTCAAAAGCAACAGGAATTGAAGCATTCGCTTGGGTAGTGGAAAGGAAAGCGACTACCCTGCTGGTATAAACCAGACCCCTTGTTGATAAAGGCAATAATTAAAGAATAATGTTAATTAGCTGCTTTTATTTGAAAGAAAAGTGCAGTGGCAGGAGACGGTACCTCTGCGGTGCGTGCCGAGCGGAGAGTGGAGCGGGGGAAGCTGTTGGCCTGGGATGCCTGGACACGTTGGAGCCGTGCCCGGGGCAGAGTCCTGTTGGCCTCAGGTACCTGCTGGCCCAGCCAGCCCTCAGCTCTGCCAGGGATGGGGCTGGGAGGAGTTTGGAGACAGTTGGCATCGGCAGAGAACAGCCCATCACCGGTCCCAGAGAAAGGGAACTGGAGTGGCACAGCCAGAGGGTCCCACTCCAGCACAACAAATGTGACACCAGCAACCACTCAGGGGAGAGACCTCATAAGCTGACAGAATCATGGAATATCCTGAGTTGAAAGGGATGCACAAGGATCATCCAGCCCAACTCCTGGCCCTGCCCAGGACACCTCAATAATCCCACCCTGACCCTGAGAGTGTTGTCCAAACCCTCCTGGAGCTCTGGCAGCCTTGGGGCTGTGCCCACTGCCCTGGGGAGCCTGGTCAGTGTCCACTGACCCTCTGGAGGAAGAACCTTTTCCTGAGATCAAACCTAAACCTCCCCTGGAGAGAGTTCACCCGCACCATCCTGGGGGGTACAGGGAGAGCTACAGCACAGAGGTCCCAACAACCTTCCTCCTAGAGGGCACCATCCTCTCCATCACTCCATCCCAGCCACTGTGCTGGGCATCACGGGGGGCTTTTAGCAAGACTACTCACCCAAAACAGAGCCAAGAAACTGGGGGGACAAGAGGCATAACAATTACCCAGCACCCAGGGATGCAGCAGTGTTTGTGCACTGCTCCGAGAGCCGCAGACGGAGGCAGCTCTCCCCGCTGGAGTGATTAATAAGGAATAAATGTCCTCTGCAGCCAGGCTGAGCAATAACAGCCTGGCTCTGGCTCCGTGCTTACAGCACACATTACAAGCCCCGCTGCCAGCGCCAGGTAATACTTTATTATGTTATCCCAACGGAAGAAAACAAAGGATGCTCGAGGTCCTGACTTTGGTGTAAAACCACGGGAGCGTTACCAGAGGCAACGGCAGCGTGCTCGGAGCGGCTGACGCACGGCACAGCTCCCACCAGAGGAATATTTACACGGGGTTCAAATTGGTTATTTACTTTTTTAGGAATCCTTGTTGCAGGAGGCCTGGCTGGCACAGACATGCCGAGCCATTAATACTAAAGCGGCCCTGCCATCGTGACGAGCCGCTTAAACCGCAGTGAAGTCAACGCCCGGGGGCGCTGCTGAAGCTTTGGGGAAATCACTGAGGGCCACAACAAACTAGTCCAAAAAAACAATTAAACAGCAAGGCCATAGTAAAGAGTAAAAGGCACTGAAACCATTTTGGAAGGAGGTGTTGGCGCGTCCAGGGAAGCTCAGCTTAAAAAAAAAGCCACCGATTATGGGAATATTGAATATCACAAAGCAGGGTTTGGGCAGACACGGCCAAAATAATTCATATTAAATAGGTAGATGAAGTTGAAGGAGACCATCATTGCACACTGCCCTTCTGATGGGGATCCTGGCTGCAGACCTGGGGTGAGCACTTGTTGTGCCCCATCATTTGAGGCTCCCTCTCCATCCAGAGATGGGATCTGGGAGCACTGGACGGGGCCGACCCAGGAAGGTGGACTGCTGCTGTGCCTGCTCATCAAAAGCACTCTGGCTCATAATGAGCACTCCAGACTTCAGGCTATCTTAGCTTTTTGGGTAGATTTTGCTGATGACCCCCCCAGAGCTTGCTGACTTTGAGAGCCAGCTCTTCATTGTGAGCCTGGACCTCTTGGTAGAGGTGCCCCTGAGATCCCCTGCATGGGAACACAAACGACATATGCAGCCCTTCTGAGAGGCCTGTGCTGCAGGAGATGATGACCAGCCCACAGCCACACACCCAGGGCACGGGCACAACCCCCACAATGCTGCCAGACCCCTTTTTGGGGTGATTCACCCCAAGGTGCTGGTTTGCAAAAATACTCCATCCCTTGTGCCCTAGGAACAGGGAAACTGAGGCACAAAGGCATCACCCAGGGAAGCAAGTGGGTGCTGGGACAGAGCCCAGCCCAGTGCAGAGTGTCACAGCTGTTCCACTCCAACCCAATCCAGAGATTTCATAGAATCATGGAATGGTTTGGATTGGAAGGGACCTCAAAACTCATTTAGTCCAACCCCCTGCCAGGGGCAGGGACACCTTCCACTATCCCAGGTTGCTCCAAGACCCATCTAATCTGGCCTCGGACACTTCCAGGGACAGGGCAGCCACAGCTTCTCCGGGCAACCTGTGCCAGGGCCTCACCACCCTCATAGGGAGGAATTTCTTCCCAATACCTAATCTAAATCTACCTTATTTCAGTTTAAAGCCATCTCCCCTAGTCCTGTCACTCCATGTCCTTGTCCAAAGTCCTTCTCCAGCTCTCTTGGAGTCTCTTTAGGCACTGAAAGGTGTGATAAGATCTCCCTGGAGTCTTCTCCAGGCACCTGTGATGGGGAAGGGGACACAATCCCATTATTTCACAGTGGTCTGGGGACAGGAATCTTGCGTTTTAACCCCCCCAGAGAAAAACCTAACGCCCCATGCTCAGCCCCATCCTGCCCAGCCACTGAGCCCTGAGATGATGGAGTGAGGCACCCACAGATCCCACTCCTCCCAAACCCAAGCCAGGAGTGGGAATCATAGCACAGCAGGGATCTCGAGCAAGCCAGACCCAGCACGGGGCCAAATCCTTCCTCCCAGGTTTTGCAGTCTTAGAAAAAAATACAACAAAAGCTTCAGGAAAACATGCACCACAAAAAAGAAAAAAAAAAAAAGGTAATCAAAGAAAACTCAGTCACAGATCCTGTTGCAACACGCAGGAGAAAGTGTTATGAAAGGGGAAAACTTTTTAATAAAGTCTGCAAGTATATATTCCTCCTTTATCAACCTCAAGATTTATTGACCTAAGGAGCCATATTGACTGAATAAATCTTGATAATGACCCCAGCAGAAGTCAATACCTGCTTATTATCTCCCAAGTTGGGGAATTACATCTTTCGGTAATAGGAGCAGGATGGTACAAAATGTTCTGAGAAACTTCAGCCAGGCTTTTTGGGGGGAATGGATGTCTCTAATGTGCCTTTTCCAATCTGAGAGGGAACGTGTTACACCATCAATACAGCAGGGGAACCGTGGTGTGGTTTCTGTCTCGAGGCCTGGTGAGGAGGGAGCACAAACTGTCGCTTCCCAATCCTAAATTAATTCCACTTCGAGGCCTGCTGAGGAGCAGGATGCTGCAGCTCCCCATCGCCCTCCCTCCCTGCAAACAATGGCCCTGTAATTTCAATTTGCCATGTTGTGTTGGCAGCTCCCGGGGTAATTCCCTGAAATTTGGGATGTGGGAATTCCTGCAGCCAGGGATGTAGCTCCATGACGTCGCCAGCACCCAAGGGAGCAGGGAAGCAGCAACATCATCATCTCATGGGACACAGAGACTCCTCCGGGAACTAAAATACACTGATTTTTCTCCAACCAGCAAAACCAGGAAGGGAAAATAGGGGAGCAGGCGGGTCCCTTGACCCCCAGATCCATAGGCAAGCAAAGCCTCCTGCATTTAAAGATGGTGCTTCTTCTGCCAACAGTCAGCTTCCCGTTGAGCAGAGAAAACAGGAGCCGTGGGACCAGCACACACAACAATTTGCCCGTATTTTTATTTCAAGTCTCTGCAGACAGCAAGAAAAATTAACTGAAGGGAGCAGCTCCTGAGCCAACATATGGAGGGAGATGAATCGCGAGCTCCACCGAGGTTACCTGGTTAAGCAAGTGCCTCCTAAAGGACTCAGGGGCTGGGAGTGTACTGCCTGCTTAATCTGGTCATAAATAATAATTCAGATCACCAAACCCTTTAACATTCTGCTCCACCTGCAGCACAGAGGCCCTGCTGAGCCCTGCCAAACTCACGGCTTGAGGCAGCGGGAGGTGATGCTGCAGCCCTGGGACCCCAAGGAAACGGCTCCCTGCTCATCACCATCGACGCAAGAGGCACCCCATGATCCCCCCTCCACGCTCTGCCCCCTTTCAGTGAGTGCAGCAGCCCCAGGAGCTCCACTCCTTGTCCCCATACCCATCTCAAAGCTGGAAAACCCACTAGGAGATGGCACAGCTCAGACTCTTCCCTCCAGTCCCACAAAAATCAAATTATATTTCCATCCCTGTCCCCTATTTGCCTCTTGGCCACAATCCTTTTTTCCCCCCCGCTCCTTCCAAGGCCATAGAGACAATCCACTAAACTGGATCAGGAGGCCAGCACATACATCTCTAATGGGCTGCAGCACGCACACAATTAATTAATGGATTTATTAATTAGGGAAGAAGTCACTCTTCGGGCTGGAATTGGGGTCACCAGTTTCTAAAGTGAGAGCTGTGAAGCTAAAGATAAACTCTCATTTTCTGCAGCTCTTCTTGTCTGGCAGTGTCTCAATTATTCAGCCACAAGAAAAAAAAAAAAAAAATCAAATTTCAGTTCAGGAACTTCACAGTTCGACTTTCCGGCGACGCTCAACACAGACCCCACAGCACGTGGGACCAGAAACATGGCCCTTCTCCTTCTCAGCTTCACATATGAATTGGAAATAGTAGAAATACCAAGTATTTGCTCCTAATGAAGGATCTGGGGGATGTGGGATGGATGTTGCACCTCACCATGTCCCAAGGAGGGAGACGTGGTAAAGGAAGGGGACACCAAAGTGAGCAATGACAGTGAAGTTCAGAGACACACGAGTCCTCCAGCCACCAACGTATGAACCTGCTGATGCTGCAGCACCAGCTACATCCCAGAACCCTCAATCTCTAAGGAAACAGAGCTCCTGGTTGAAGGAAAGAAACATCCCCAGTGTTCCTACCAACAGACAGGCTACAGAGCACAGCCACAGCAGGAGACAGCAGAGAATCCACGTAAGGAGCACCATCATGAATGTCCTGGTCACTGGGAACCTCTCAAGAGAAGAACACAACTATCAGACCACAGACAACCCAACCCTGAGACAGGCACCTGCCAGAACAGCTTCGTTAGTGCCACTGCTCCCAAATTCACATTAATTGGTTAAACTGGATGACTCTGCAGCCAAGGTTCCCCACGCCCCGATGCACTGAGAGCAGCTGGAGCCACTGGAAAGCCACAAACCACATTCCCAACCTCACAAGGCTTCTCAGCCAGCCCCAGGCACAGGCTGCACTTCCACAAACCCTGAGAACTCAACTTGAAAAAACAAAATCCCCCCAAAGTGGGGGCACCCAGAGCCCCCTTGGGCTCCTCCTCTCTTTCCCTCAGGCACCATCCCACCCTCCAGCAGGGATGAGGACAGATAATGTTGAGTGCTGGAGATGCTGGAGGAAACTAGAAGGTCCCACCAGTCTCTCCACAGGAGCCCTAAAAACACACAGCATCCACGGAATTTGCAGAGGTGAAGCTCCCCAGAAGCACCTCAGCCTCCCCCCAGGGTTATCCTGCTGCTCCACAAGAATGCAGTTAAGTTTATTAGTCCAAGCTCCAGGAATTAAGCTCCAGCCAAGAGGACTGATAGCTTATTTACTGCTGTCGTCTATATAAAGCAGAATTTTGACACATTGTTAAATGATGCACATTTAGATAAGTCAAGCTGTCATATCATTTAATGGATGTCTAAACTCCCTCTGTAGCTGATATGTAAAATTTATGCACTTCAGAATATCATAAGGTTATAATATTTTAATCACATCCACAGTTGCATGGTGGTGGGTTTTTTTTTTCTTTTTTTTTTGCCTCCCCTAAACTTTAAACAGCAAAAACATTTCATCAACCAGACCACGCTCCGCAGGCTCCCGGCTCACCACCATCCGGCAGAGCCGCCGCCGCCGAAGTTTGTGCCCAACTCCAGCACAGGGAGAGCATTTGCATTCCCGGGAAATAAAACGAAGAACATTTTATTTGACAAACCAAAGGCTGGAGCCGTGTAGCCAGAGCTCATCTGCATAATGAGATGTGAAGACATTTATAAAAGATGGCTCTAATCGCTCTCACTCGCCGTTGTATTTATTATCCCAAACCAGTAGCTCGCAGCTCTTCCCATTTTTTTTTTTTTCTGTTTTACCATGGAACGGGTTGGATCCAAGCAGCAAAGCGGAGCATGGAATCCATACAGCGCTACCCGGAACGCAATAAACCCCCAGCAAATTACAACCCAAAAAAACCCATGAAGGTATGAATCCCACTCTGACTACTACACACAAGAAAGCCGTAAAAAAATACTGCATTAGTAATGTACACAATAAACCAATCTCATAACCCGGTGAAATACGTCTGGTATTATCTTTGATGGAATTTTATCTCTTCTCATTTCCGCGACTCTCTGCTGTAAAAGGGCTCAGCGCCGTTTCGATCCGAGTGCTGCCGAGTAGCACATTATCCCTGTGTTTTCCATATGCCCACCATTCATCAGGGCGGCTCAAACTCTGCCATTCCCGGCCAGCTCCAGGCCACCCGAGCTGCTCAGACACATCCATTAAAAAGGAATGAAAAAGGAAAAAAAAAAAAAAAAAAAGGAAAAAGGAAAAAGCTCTTGGAAGAATATAAATAGATTGTTTCCCTTCCCTTTTTTTTTTTTCCTTCTCGTTTTCCATTTTTTTATCTTATTTTTTTATGGAGGGCATTAGGCCAAGCTGGCACAAGGTCACCTTTCCCACCGTGATCCCGGCGAGGCGGCAGAACTGCTGCCTGGACAGGAGTCAATCCCCACTGCTCCCTCTCCAGCTCCGCACCCACCCACAGCCCCCGGCGGGCTGGGGAAGGAGAGCTGCCACCTCCCAGCCCACCTCTCCCTCCGGCAAAGTTCACCCCTGAGAAACCCACGGCAAAGTAGCTGCCAATATTTATCTTTAAATAAAGGTCTGCGCGCACCCAGGAAAAGTCATTAGCGCGATTTAGCGGGGAACGCTTTTGTACCCGAAGCGCTTAGAGCCGTAATCCCTTCCCTTCCACAAAGCCAGAGCGGAGCAGTCATGGCAAACCCACCGGCCGTGGTACCTGCGGTACTTTTCGGGTCGCGCAGCGCAGACGCAGCACATAATCTGCTTAAAAGCCAAAATGTATTAAATGCTGGAACTGTTGATCCGGTACCGGAGCCCCATAAATCGCATTGCAATTTGTTTACTCCCCTCCGAAGCATGCTGCATTTTAAACTCCGGAATATCCTACAGGGATAAACCCGTTTAATATCCGTGGAAATGAGCGTTTCGGCTGTTGTAGCGGCTCCAGGTTGGGTTTCATCCCATTATGTTGGGAGAGCCATTGTGTTAATTATCCGCCTCCGATTTAAGGTGCGCATTTAAGGTCACAAACTGCCAGCAGCCCCCGGCCAACCTTCCCCCGCACACGGTAACAAAGGACTTACCGGGAATTTCACACACCGAGGGTACCACGGTGGGATACGGTGGCCGTGACCTGCCCGGAGCCACAAAGGAGCTGCCGCCCCCCCGCCGCATCCATCCCCGGCCGGAGCAGCACCGCCTGGCACCGACCGCCTTCCCGGCGCTCAGGGCTGGCCGAGCCCCCGCACCGGCCCCGCACACCGGCCCTGGATAACAATGGGAGGGCGGCGGGGCTCCGGGCAGCCCCGCTCCGCCATCCCCGCATCCATCACCGCACCCGCGCGGCTCTGCCCGCCCCGCGCGCACCGGGGGACGCGGGGACCGGGCTGCGGGGGGCACCGGGGACACTTGGCAGCCCGCGGGCACCTGCGGCTCCGCTCCGCGGGCGGGGACCGCCACAAACTTGGCGGGGCGGCGCGGGGGGCCGCGCTCCCCGCAACTTCATCCCGCGCAAC
>VZRE01012636.1:1123766-1162607 GCA_013396775.1 Cephalopterus ornatus | reverse complement strand
CCAGGCGCGCTGCCCCCCTTCCGTGGGTCTCCGCACGGGGAAGGGTCGCGGAGCCCTCCACGGGATGTTTTGGTGTTTTTCCACCCCCCCTCCCCAGGTTTTTAGCTGGAAAATCGCCAGCCGGAAACCGCCGGTTAAACTTTTCCAGGGTTTTTTTGGGGTTTGTTTTTTTTTTTCTCCCTCCCCTAACCTGACCCATCCGGTACCTTTGACCTACTGGGAATGGCTACAGCAAACACGCTCTGAGCGCTCCGCGGTCAGAAACACCCCGAGTTCAGGTTGGTTTAGGGCTGCATTTTTAAATTTCTCAATGCGGTGGGCTCTGAGGAATCCAGCCAACTTCAGCAGAGGAACAGAGCCCACCCAGCATCTCCTGTCCCCGGAATTCCCACTTTGCTTCCCCACCACGGAAAAAAGAACTTTACAGTTTCAGCCCCAAGTTGTCCCATAGCCTGTTGTACTGACGACCCCGACATCCAAAGGGCTTGGACAATCAATCCCCATTCCCCTGGGAAGCAGTAACCCCCCAGCAGAGCCGTGTTTGCACTGGAGGGACCCCAACCCCGCTGGCTGTGATTCGTTTTTGAGCAGAAAAGGACAGAGGTGCCCCTCGGGTGCTTTTTGCAGGCGAGCATTTGCAGACCAAGCAAGTGCAGCGGTTTAATATTCCTGCCAAGGAGCAGGTAACACCCCGGCTGCTGTGCAGACACATGCACGTCTCTGCTGGTGGAAGAGCCCAGGGGCTCCTCCCAGGCTGGGACACAAATCCACATCCCAGATCCCCTCCACGAGACAAGCTCATTCCCCACCACCACCCCACGGAGGGGGATATAATCCTGAAGTGTTCCCAGGGGTTCACAAGCTGCTTTGCCTCCAAAACCGCAGAGAGGATGAGGGGAACGAGCAGCAGCCACCTTGTTCGCCACTGTCCTGGTCCCCCTGTCTTACCTGTGACCTTTTGATTCCTGTACTCGGAGGGGCTAGAGGGAGATGGAGGGAGCAGGGACACCAGCAAACCCAGAAGTGCTCCTGCAGTGGTCACTCACAGTCCTTCACTGTTCCCAAAGCTCTCAGCTCCTTTTGGTGCAGCAGATCTTGCAGTGCTGGAGCCTCTCCCCGCACGCAGCTGGGGAAGAAACAGCCCCTCACTGCCCAGATGAAATCCTGTTGCTATTCCCTGCATTTTGCAGGACTCTTGGGATTCCACTAAAAAGCACCATTTGAGTTCAGAGGACATCAAAGAAAAGGAACACCCTTCAAGCTACTCCCTGCTCTGTGGGTGCTTCCAACTGTCACAGGGACAGGTCTGCTCCAGGGCCAGGAAAACTGTCCAAAAGGGTAAGGCAGACACCCAAAGTGACCTTGGCCCTACTCTGTAGAACAAGCAGCCAGGAAATGATTTTGTTCTTCTCATCTCTTCCACTCAGAGAAACTCAGGAGATGCTCACAATCCCACAATTGCAAAACGCCTCAGGCAGAAGAACAAGTGAACAGAAAATCAAAGTTTAAAGAAAGGATTTGCAGGAGCAGAGGCAGTTTGTGTCAGAGAGAGTGTGGATGCTCCTGGAAGCCTTGTGTCAGCCTCTTCTTCACCTCCAGAGCTGGCTGCAGAAGGGGTTCCCATGGCAGAGCCTTCTCGTGGTCCCACAACAAAAACATCCCCCTGGAACTGGGGAACCACAGATGAAAATGCTGAGCTGAAATTTCAACCCTGTTGGCATCAACAACAATTTTCACGGATACTCTGAGACTCCAACCATGTGTGCTGCCCCTCCTTGGGGGCACCCAAGTCAAATCTCGTACTTTGCTCAGAGAGCCCAGGTGCTATAAATAGATTTTCTTACCCCCACAATCAGGGAGTAGAAACCACCTGGGAGTCGTTGAGGTTTGTAATGAGATTGGGGCTGCTGGTGGTACCAGGCAGCTGCTTCACCTCTGGCTTAATGAGGCTGTAATTAGCCAGGGGTGGGAGCACAGGCTGTGCAAGGGGAGAGCCCACGTGGGAATTCATTTCCATCCCTCCCTCAGGGCCAGGGGGAGGTTTGCTTATAGATGAGTCAGTAAACCGGGGTGGGATGGGTGGTCTTTGCTGGGCGTGAGCTGGTTTTTGCTCTTTGATGCAAATATATTCTCTCTGTGCTAGCTACAGGGATTGCCTGGTCTGTCCATGACCAGGGTGTTCCAGGGATCTGCTGTTGGACCCCATCAGGACAGGTCCCAGGCAGGGGGACTTTCTCCTGCGCCCACAAAGCTGATCTCATGCCCATAAATCACCTCCCTGCTCTGCTGCCCAGGGAACAGAGGAGCCTGCTCATAAATCAGGAGTAAAACTAACTTGGCATCTTTGGTGAGCAAATTAAATTGTGGGCTTTGGAGGAATGTTTCTGTTTGGCCGAATCATTAATAAATCAATGGGAGCCATAAGGAAGAGGAGAGGGACTGTGCCCTGTGCCACACGGAGAGCTGTGGGGTGGCATGAACCATCCCCATCCCTGTGTCCCCTCAGGTAGTACACAGTGGCCCTGGAGCACCCCAGGGAGAGCAGGGGGACCCCGATCCTACACACACCCCCCACGTAGGGCTCACCCACCCCAGGGAACGCTGCGAGGTGCAGGTTAATAAATCAGTTTGTCTCCAGCCCGGTTTGCTTTGTGTGCCTGACAATAGCCCGTTGTAAATGGCAGCCCCTTGCCTCCTCTACTGAAAGGCTTTTAATTAAAATATGGAAGGGGCTTTTCTGTGTACTTAAAAAAAAAAAAAAAGGAGCAAGATTTCAGCACATTCCCATTCCAATTCTAGGCATTAATTTATTCCTACCTTCCTGGCGTTTGTGATCCACCTCTTTGTGCAGTGGTCCAGCCCCATTAGGCGGTTGAGGGGCGATGCTGGGAGCAAGAGTCGTGTGCCAGTAGGGCTGGAGAGCCAGTGGTGATGGTGAAACAGTCGTGGTGCTGAACCAGTGGTGGTGGGGAGACAGAAATGATGGTGAGCCATCAGTGATGTGAGCTCACTCAGTCGCCTTGTCCTGAAGTTGGGCAGAGGGACACCAGGAACCCCACTGTGGGACAGCGGTGCCACCAGGGCAAGTGGGAATGTGTCAGGCCCTGGAACTGCCCAGGAGCTCAGGCCCAGCTTCAGCCCTGGGCACAGAGAAGAAAGACCCTCATGGGGATGCAGATAGCTGCTCCCAGAGCTCTGTCCCCATCCCAGGGAAGGCAGTGCAGCCCCTGCCAGCTGTCACTGAGCAGGTTTGGTCCTGGGGTTCCAGAAACCCTGGCAGGGGTCCTGCTGCCTCCCCCATGCCACCACTGTTTTGGGCATCGGGGTTTTGCCTTCTCCAACGGGAAAGGCTGGGGCTATCCTAGGGCTCTGCCTTGCCCTCCAGCAGTGAGGTACGAGCCGTCCCAGTGTCTCCCAAATCCTCACAAATGATTTGAAGTGTTTGACAGTGGTGGATGCCCCATCCCTGGAAGTGTTCAAGGACAAGTTGGACGGGGCTTGGAGCAACCTGGTCTAAGGGAAGATGTCCCTGCCCATGGCAGGGGGTTGGAACGGGATGGGCTTTAACAACCCAAACGATTCTATGATAGCACGGAAGCCCATCACCGTGGGTGATGAAGCTTCATGGCCGTCTCCCCTCTCCTTCCAGCCCGTCTGCCCCCTCGCTTTGCCCCCATCCATCCCTCTCTCCCCATCCCTTTCCCCCCACCATCCCTCTCCTCTCCCGCCGCCCGCCGGGCCCGGGCAGCGCCCGCACGGCGCCCGTTACGACGTCGCCACCTGGCGGCCACCGCGGTAACTGCAGCGCGTCCCCCCGGGAAGATGTCCCGGACGCGGAGGGGACACGGAGGGGACACGGCGGGGACACCCCGAGGGGGACGCTAAGGGACATGGGGGGCACAAGAGTGCAGGGTGAGGCACCTCGGGGGCACAGCAAGCCTCCGTTTCCCCTCGGTGCCTGCGGGACATGTGTTGAGCTGTGCCCGGTCTCAGCCCTCGCTGCCCTCCAGGATGCGCGGGGAGCGTGCCCGGGCCCCTCCACCGGCCGCCTTTCTGCCACGGCTACTTCTTTCCAGGCACGTTCTCCCTACAATTAGCACATGCTCTTTAATTAATTTTCCTCTTTTATTGCTCCGCCCGAATTATCTCGACTCCGGCACCGTTCGCGTGCGCTCGGCGGATAACGCTGCTATTTATGGCTTTCCCTGTCAGTGCTGTGGCTCGGGAGGCCAGGACAGAGACCTCTCCCCTGGCCTGCATCCTGTTGCCAACGCAGGGCACAGCCCTGGGACAGGAGTTCAGGGATGGGGAGTCATCTATCTTTGTCCCCATCCTCAGGCCAGCTGCCCCCTGGCTCTGTTTTGGTGGGCAGCAGCTCTTTCCCAGACCCCTGGGCTGGAGAAATCCTCATGGCCACAAGCACGGTGATACATCCTTCTGGTGGAAAACAGAGCTGAATCAGGCAAAACTGCTGAATTAAATCTGTCTGGAAGAAGCTGCTAGACATGGAAACCTTCTGAACACGAAGGGGAGAGGGATAAAACCCTTGGAAAGCTCCTGACGATGCTGCCAGCAGAAAGGGGCTGTGGGGGAGCGTGATGAGCAAGGGAAGGATGTTCCCAACACTCCACGCAGTGGGAACTGAGGTGCAGGGATGTGACAGAGGGCACAGAGGCCGACTGAGGCAGAGGAGATGAATTCCAGCCGCCAGCCAGCACGGGGACACACGGGTCACCCCATGGCCCCCTTCAGTGGGGATGGGGTGGCCACCACTGCCAGCTTCGAACTGCAGCTCTCAGCTGCACAGAAATCCATCCTTCTACCTTTAATGAGCTTTCTCCCTTTGAAAATAATCATTACCAATAAACAAATATAGCAGCCAGTGTATATAAGCATCAAATTAAGTAGCTACATGCATTTGTTATATTTGATATAGCCTTGTTAACTGGAAATTCCTGGGTTTGGAATACGTATTGATTTCAGCAAACATATATTATTTTACTGTAAGTACCAACAGCCATTGTAGTTAATATACAACAGTTTAATTTAAAATGCATTAGTTTAATAAAAATGCATAAAACAGAAGGGAATTGCATTAGCTTCAATAAAAAATTCAATTTCATAAATATCATCCAGTGTTAAAATGCATTGATTCCCTGGGAAAATGTATCGGTCAGAGGTAATTTACATTGGTTTGGATGGGAACGTCCTGGTGTGTATACATATGTATTAGTTTAGTCAAATGTGTCTGATCACAGAAAAAAAATATGGGTTGGAGCAAGGGATATTCATAAGGAAATGGTGTGGAGTGAGCTGCAGCACGGGCTGGCTCTGGAGCATCCTGGCACACTGGTGTGGCTGTGCCAGGGCCTGGACACCCCCAAACCAGCTTTCTGGATGCTCAGACTCGGGGACACCATGCTGCTGCCAGGATTCCCGGGACACAGGGAGCCCGTTATCGGCCCCGGGCAGGACTTGGCTGGGGCGCAGGGACACGTCTGGCTCAGGCTGAGCACACGCCTGGCAGGGAGCTGGGGTTAATCAAATCCTTTTGACTCCATTTTTTATCGAGCTCAAGAGGGGCTGGCCTATTAATTAGAAAGGCTTTTTCATGTAAAACACAGGCTCTTTTGCAGATAAGAAGCGACGATGCTTGATTCTGCCGTGGCACGGATACATGTGTTATTCCCTGACATCCATTCACAGGCTGCAGCCACTTCCCACAGCTCTTTTGTTCACTACAGGGCTCCAGAGGCACATATGGACAGACAGACATATTTAAAGCACTCAGGTTTTCCTGGGTGCCAATAAGCCCCCTGATATCCACAGTGGGAGAAGGATACGATTCCTGGAGGTGCCTCTGTCCACAGGCGGGATCCTCATGGGGAGCAGGATCTGGCCCATGCAGCACAGAGGACTGCAGCTGACAGCCACTGAGAACTGGAGCAGATGCACTGCCTCACAGATTACAATACAAATCCAGGCAGCCACCTGCACCCCATCCCATCCCAGATTTCTGTGCCCCTTTGGCACCACCGACCCCTCAAAGCCCCCAGTCACCATCTCATCCCAACCACAACACTGGGGAGAGACCCAGCTCTGGCCTCTTCCAGGCTGGCCAGGCAGAAATGCTTATTCCCAAAGAAAAAAAACTATTCTGGAAGATCTCCACAGATCCAGGGCTGCCTCCTACGCCGCCAGCCATGCCTGATGTGGACATGGAGCCAGGGATGGGAGCGCCCGGGCGGCGCCGGCGGCTCCACGGCCAACCGGTCCCGTTGAACCACCACACATCACTTCCATGATGCTTATGGATTTTTCCTTAATGCCACAAATTAAGGTAATTGGGCTCGACTGGCCGATGGATCCAGCTGAACTTGGCAGGATGAGGGAGCGGCCGTGCCGAGATTGATCCCCCTCATCCCCGCCTGTGCCCGGGGCTGGTTCTGGCCCCAGCTCTGCCCCCGCGGCTCTCTCTCCTGCCCTTTTGCTCACACAGACCCCGAACCATACCCTGAAATCCCTTTCCTGAGCTGCAGTTCCATCCAGATGAGGCGATCATTCCCAGATCAGGAGTTTTCTCCTCTCCAGGCACTTTTCCCAACACATTTCCCTGCTGCCTACAGAAATCCTCCCTGTAATGCCATCCTTGCTGGCTCAGCCACAGCAGCTGGGCAGCGAGGTGAGACGGAGCGGCGAGTGCCAGGGATTAAACGCGATATTTGTGTCCTCTGGGAGAACAAGGGCAGTGTCTGGGCAGAGCCCGGAGCTCTGGGGATCTGGTTTCACAGTCCCTTTTGTTCCCAGCCTTGTCCCAGACCTCCAACCTCCTCGGCATGCGGAGGGGATGATGCCAGGAACGAGGCTGGCAGCCCCCTTTTGCCCAGCCACTGGGTCATGGCCATGCCAGGCACCACAGAGCCTGGGGGGCTGATGGGCATCGTTGGGCTGCCAGCACCATTCCCACCCCAGCATTCCCACTCGTCCACCTCCAGCCTCATCCTGGGCAAGGCGACGGGAAGGGGAGATAAAATAAACGGGCTAAAAATACTGAAGACAAAAGGGAACTACCAAATTGCCCGGTCCCGGTGGCCATCGATCCTGCTCCATGAGAGCAGTGCACATGGAAGAGGTTTTGTGGGATTGCTGCCTGCCTGCCGTAGGTTCCATGGCTCCTGCTGCAAAAATGCAGCCTCTGGACAGGGCAGTTGTGCCATGGCCAGGGTGGCTGTGCTACGGCCAAGGTGGCTGTGCCATGTCCAGCTGGTGAGTCGTGGCATCCAGGCAGCGTGAGTGCCATCACTGCCGGGTGCTGCAGGATGTGTCCCTGGGACAGAGCCCGGGATGGGGAGAGTTAAATGTGTGTATCCCTGGGACCGGGGAGAGCAAGTGTTTGGCTTAACTGGGTGACAGGTGCCTCAGTGGGGGGTGACACTTGAGAGAGGAGCCCTTCGTGCCTGCCCAGCTTTGTGGGAACTCAGCATCCACCTCCGGCCTCATCCTGAATGGGGCTGCAGCAGGATGCTCCCTGTTCAGCCACAGATGGAGTGACCAGGCAGCTGCTCCTGCTCTCGAAGCATCCCAAACGAGGGGATCCCAGGGCTGGGGGGCTCCTCCACCTCCAGCAGCTGAGCAGAGCCCAGCTTTGCCATGCCAATGTGTGATGGGGCACCAAGCATCCCAAAGCTGCCTGGCAGGAGTGAGGGAGAACTCCACAAGGCTTGCGGGATTGCTGCTGGGAGTCCCCTGGGGCCTGGCCCTCCCTGCATGTCCCAACAGAGGGGACAAGCCCAGCCCCAGCCCGAGTGACAAAGGCAGGTGGGGCTGTTCCCGTGCAGTCCGGGGTCAGCATCCCCAGGGTGGGAGCCGGGGGCCACCTGGCACTTGGTTAACCTTGAAACCCTCCGGGGCTCACATGTCACGTCAGCCGGTGACAACGAACTGCTGTTCCAGATTAGAGAGAGAGAGGGCCAGAGAAAGGCAGAGACAAGAGGGTTGGGGGCGGCCAACTCACCTATTACAGCCAAAAGTGGGCATGGGGCTATTTTTAACCCGGAGTGGGGCGTATTTATTGTTTGAGCCGGGGGGAGTGAGCGACTGCCTCCAGGACACCCCTCGCTGCAACATCGGCGGCTCTGAAAGGCCATGGTGAGTACTGAGAACCCAAAGCTCCAGTGGGGAGAGAGAAAATCCACTAGATTTTCCACCAGGATAGATTGAATGGGAAGGGAGTGATGGAGGCAACAGGGATCTGAGGGTCAAGGGTCCCTCCTGCTCTGGAAAGGGGTTGAGCAAATTGGGGAGCGTCTGGCTGAATCAGCAGCACCCCGTAGGAAACAGAGAGGTGTCTCCTGTGCTAGCAGAGCTTTCTAACTGGAGCAGACCGTTTTGGGGTCCCAATGCCATTTTGCTCCTTTCCCTTCCTCCATGCAGCGAGAGGAAGGGCTGTTGTGTCCCCCAAAGCCCTCCTGCTCTCCCTCCTCTTGGCAGATCCCCCCAGTGAGAGGGAACAGCTGCTCAAGCAGGCACTGGAATGAGGGTGATGGGCAGGGTGGGACAGTGAGGGGCTCTGTCCTTCACTCCAACACACACGGAGCCGGTTTTGGTTGTTTCAAACCTCACTGCAGGAGGAGGCGAGATTTTTTATTAAGCAAATACTTCAGTAAGTGCACAGCAGGGTAAGGAAGCACCTAATGACTCCAGCCCTTGTGCAGTCTCAGCACCACTTCCAAAGCCTGGGTTCCAAACAGGATATCTTGCCCCAGTGCCAAGCCTTTCACCTGTGACTGGGAGAAGTGATTTCCTGCCTCATCTTTCCTTGGACATGTTTGGCTAAATTCATCAGGAGCTGTAATTTAAGCAGGAATCTTAATGCCCCTCAGTATCCCAGAGCTGCAGGGGGAAACCAGCCAGCCCCCAGGGAAGAGTCCCAGCCCAGAGCTACCACGAAGGAGTCGTGACTAAGGGCAATTTCATGCTTTGATTCTACCCCATAAAAAGCCAGGGAGTTAATGATACATCCTTGAACCTCTGCAGGCACCCAAGAAAGCCAAGAAGAGGATTGAAGGTGCTAATTCCAATGTCTTCTCCATGTTTGAGCAGGCCCAGATCCAGGAATTCAAAGAGGTAGGTGGGCTTGGTGGGAAGGACTGAGGGTCCTTGATGTGATATGACCTTCAGCTCTTTCCTTAGTGCTCTCAGATCAGGGACAGCTGATTCTCAGCAAGAGGCAGCACACCCGGATTTTGGGTCATTTTATTTTAAAAGTGAGAATAACAGCTCGGTGACATCGTTAAATATGGCATTGCCTCTGAGCTTCCGAGGAACCTGCACCCCACAGAGGATCTGGCAGCATCCCGGAGAGCTGGAGCACATCTCCCAGCTAACTCCCACCTGCAGTGCCAGGAGATCTTACCCCCTGCATGGCAGGCACGTGGTCCTGTGTATATTCCTGTTCCAGGGATAACCAGACCCAGTTGGGGAGCTTCTGTAATTGGTCTCACATTGGGGTGAGAGGGCTCTGGCCAAAGAAAGGATTTCTACAGCATTAGGGTTTGGGCTGCCACTGCACGAGGCTGCAGATGCCAGGATTGCTGCTGGATTAGGGATTAGGGTGGGTTGTTGCTCCCTCGCTGGGTGAGGACCCCCAGACCCCCATCCTGGGAGGGCTCAAGGGCCCTTGTCCCATCCAAGTTGAAGAGAGGAGTAGGAGAGTTCTAAAGCCTTTGCGAAGGCCAACAATTCTCCCTCTCCCTGTGCTCCCTCCTCCTGTGCTTCCAGGCGTTCACCATCATGGACCAGAACCGGGATGGCTTCATCGACAAGGCAGATCTGAGAGACACATTTGCTGCCCTTGGTGAGCCCCTTTTTAGCACCCTCCCTTCCCCTACAGCTTTGCCAACGTTAGACCTATTCAGTGAGAAACGAGGGGGGAACCCCCATATAACCAAGCCCCCATCATTAACTGGATTTCCCATTTTGCCAAAACCCTCCTGATCCAAACCCAAACCTGTTAGTCCATGAGATTCCACACGGGTGACCCAGAGCAGCTCCCACAGCAGCGTTGGTTTGTCCCATGGGTACTAGAGCCAGCTCTGGGATTACACTCAGCCAAATGCCTCTTCCCATGCTTAGAAGCACCTGGCTGTGCCCATCCCATGGCATCCCGGGGTGTGTAGGCATTAAGGGGATTTACAGGATTTAGGAGAGGCTGTGATGTTGTGAGCTCGGCTCTCCCATCAGGGAGGTCACCATGAATCAGCAGTGGGGCCAGGGAGTCCCAAGGACAACCAAGCCCCAGGAAGAACGATGGAGGCATTCAGTCCCATTACCCTCTGGCACTGGGGACCAGAGGGAACCTCCTGAGGAGGGCTGAAGCAGGCTGATCCGTGGAGCAGTGAGGGAAGGAAGAAGCACAGCATCCCTCTTTTCTGTGATCCTGGAGCCCGAGAAACCAGAGCTGGAGATGGTTCTCCCACCTCACTCCTGCTACTGCTGTTCCTTGTCAGAGGTGGCTCCCCAGGGATGTGCTGCTTCCCACAGGTGGGGGGAAAACCCCCACAGGAAGGGTCCCATGGTGCATTTCAGCCCCCAGCACATAGGGAAGAGCAGCCAAAGATGGACATGGAATTGTTCCAACACTGCTCTCCCCAGGGCGCCTGAATGTGAAAAATGAGGAGATCGATGAGATGATAAAGGAGGCCCCTGGTCCGATCAACTTCACTGTGTTCCTCACCATGTTTGGGGAGAAACTCAAGGGTGAGTTTGGGGAGCTGGAGGGGTGGTCAGTGGGCACCTGGGAAGCTGGGGGGTGTTTGGTGGGCACCCACACCATCACCAACATCCTGTCCCACCTGGGGAAGCCGCTCAGCTCCCGGGACCCCAAACCCTTCCAGGTGAGACCTGTCAAAGCCTCCTCGGAGGGCCTGGATCTCACTCCATCTCATACCTGTTGTGGGGAGTGTGAGATGGTCTCCATGCCTCAGTTTCCACAGCCATTTACAAAACCCAAATGGCTGTGATGCTGCTGTCCCCACAGGAAGGGGTGGGGTGGAGTGGGGGGACAGGAGTTCTTGTAGTACCTCTGAGAGTTCTGACACCAGTGGTGGCACCAATGGCCACCCTGGCTACCGGCCACACTTTGACCCATTGTCCCATCCAGCTGCACCCTGTATCATGTACTTAGCCCAAGGAATGCAGCCTCCTGCAGATCTCCAGGAGTCTACAGGGCCCCAAGGGCTGAGCCTGGAGCTCTATAAATACCCTGCAAAGATTAGATAAACGCCGGATGCCGGAGCGGTGGAGACACAGCCTGCTTTGTTCTCACACCACCACCCGGGCTCTGCTCCTTCATGTGCCACCACCCGCACTCAAGTGTCCAGTTGCAGGGTCAGCATTCCTGCAGGGACCCTGCTTCCCCCTACGAGGCCTGGGGAAAGCAGGAGGATTCCTGCCTTGCCACCTCCGATGGCCATGGCTGTGTCACCCACAGGTGCCGACCCGGAGGAGACGATCCTGAACGCATTCAAGGTGTTTGATCCAGAGGGGAAAGGCCTGAAATCTGCCTAGTGAGTGCAGGGGTACCTGGGGCAGGGGGTGAGGAGGGGGTGTCCCCACCAAGACCTCCCCAGTGCTTACCACAGTCTCTTGTTTGCAGCATCAAAGAAATGCTGATGACGCAGGGCGAGAGGTTTTCCCAGGAAGAGGTATGAGCTGCTTCCCACCTTCTGCCAGCCTCCTGTGCCTTTCATCCTAACAGACCCAAGCCCTTCTCCCAGCCCTGGTCCCAAACCCCTTCTGTGTCACCTTTTCAACCTGGCTCTTCCCTGGCAGATCGACCAGATGTTTGCAGCCTTCCCTCCAGACGTGTCGGGCAACCTGGATTACAAGAACCTGGTCCATGTCATCACGCACGGTGAAGAGAAGGACTAGCCCACGCTCAGGGCTGGGGCTGCCACTGGGAGATCACCACTCCCCAGGTCACACAGGGCTTCCCTTTCCTCTTCCCATGGAGAGGCATGTGCCTGGGAATTTGGCACAGGAATGGCATCCACATTAAAGTGCCTTTTGGCAAGAGGAAATGCAGCCGCTGGTATGAGCAGTGCTTCGGCTTGTGTGGTGTGTCTGCACGGTGCGTCTGTGCCCCACGGGACCCTTCCCAGACCCCACTGCCCCCAGACTCCCAGCCCTACTGCACATCACCCTTGTGTGCCCTCAAATCCCTCTGCCTCGCTGTCTCCCCGTTCCCACCCCACAGCCCGTTCCACACTGGGCTGTGGCCATCCTGTCTGGTTCCACCAGCCCAGAACTGGCACTGAGCTCAGATTTACTTTAGGCAGCAGAGAGTTACCAGCTTAGCAGGGAACATTCTGCAAGCACAGTCACCCCCCTGCATCCCGGGCCCCTCCGACAGGCACAGTGCAGGAGCAGGACTGTGGTCCCTAAATCCAGCCGCGGGAAGCACACTGGATTGTGTGACAGGGATGTCACCACAACATAAAGCAGCTGATCCTGACAGCGGTTGTGGGTCTGTCAGCAGTGGGTGAAGCCTGGCCAAAATACCACCTAGTGAGCTTTTGAAGCCTGCAGAAGGTGTTGGGAAGATGAATGATGTCCAGGACACAGAAGTTCCAGAATGCAATTGCTTCTTTACTTTGCTCGTGCTGGGCTCTTTGATGGGGATCTCCTCCTCCTCTTGCCCGTGCTGGGGGGCTTGGCTGCCTCCTCCTCGTGCCTCTTGATAACCATCTGACGCAGCTGGCCCTTGTCCAGCGGCTCTTCCGCTGCCCAAGAGAATGGCCATCCCGTCGGATCATGAGCTTTATATACCCGGTGGGGCAGGACAGGCTGGTTGGGATTGACTGGGGAGGACGTGTGTGGGAGCACAGGTTGGCCATGGGGGAGTTGGGGAACGGCTACTGCCCAGCCATGGCCCTTCCCTCCCTCCTGCCGTGCTCACCAGTGCCGGGGTCGGTGGTGTCCAGGTCGGGGGGTGGCGGGCAGAGCTTGGCCCGATCCAGCACCCAGAGGAGCCCCGAGTTTCCGCTCATGGGGCTGATGAAGGACTGCGACCGATGCGCGCGGTCGACTGACGTGTAGCGCAGGAGGGACTCCAGCACCAGGAACTCATCGACCTTCTCCTCCACAGGACCTGGGTGGGAAGGAACAGCATCCCACAGGGTCCTTGCACCGAGATCCTGCANACCCCGCCCAAACCCGCCCCTGGCCTTTGCAGAGCAGGACATCCATTGGCTTCCCTGAGGCAGCACTGGTGGGCAGCCTGACTCCCCAGGGGCAAGGGACCAAGGCTGGGTCATGGAATCATAGAATCACTGAATCAGTAAGGTTGGAAAAGACCTCCAAGATCGTCAAGTCTGACCTCCAGCTAAATACCTCCATACCTACTAAACCATATCACAAAGTGCCACATCCACTTGTTTTTGGAACACTTCAAGGACAGTTCCCTGGGGAGCCTGTTTCAACACTTGACCACTCTTTCAGTGAAGAAATTTTTCCTAATATCCAACCTGAACCTCCCCTCGTGCAATTCCCCTTGTCCTGTTGCCAGCTGTCTGGGAGAAGAGGCTGACCCCCGCCTCTCTACAACACCCGGAGACATGACAAGGGTTTGGGGGTCTACTGGGATGTTTATACAGCTGAGTTGGCTCCCGAATTCACTGGGAATTTGGTGCAGCAAATTCACCCTGGGGACACCCCGTCTGATGGGGCAGAGGGAAAAACTCAGCTCAATTAAAACACAGAGGGTGGAGGACAGAGCTCAGGCCACATGGTGTGGGAAGGCAGGCCTACCAAAAAGTGGCAGCAAACTGCTCCCGAGTGGCTTCACTATCTTTGTGGTGTCGCAGTCAATGTCTTTCAAGAGGGACTCCATGCGGGATTGAAGCTGTCCCAGGAGTTTGCTGCTCTCTTTGCATTTGGCTTCATACTTGTTGGCTTCCTCAGTGGTTTCTGTTATTTTTGCCTATCAGCAAAGGTTTTGGCAGGTGTCATACCAGCCCCTCGCTGACCCCACCACCCCAGTCCTGCCCAGTTTCAATCTGGATGCTGGAGACAGTCACAGAATCACAGAGTGGGTCAAGTTGGAAGGGACCACAGTGGGTCATCTGGTCCAACCTTCCTGCTCATCCTAGAGCACATCACACAGGATTGCATCCGGGTGGTCCTGGAATATATCCAGTGAGGGAGACTCCACACCCTCTGTGGACAGTCTGATCCAGTGCTTGGCCACCCACACAGTACTCTTTAAACACAAACTAAAGAAGGCATCCCAGGAGAGGCTGTGGGATGCTCCCATCCCAAGCTCCCCATGCCGGACCAGGGCTGGGAGGAGCCCCACAGTCACCCTCTCACCATGCACTGGGAGCTGCCAAAAGTTTTGCGGGGCCCTTTTCTGCCCACACCTCTCCAGCCACTTGCCAGAGCAGTGTTGACAGGACCAGACTCCCTGGGACAAGTGCTAGGACAGACAGGAATCTGTGACTGTTCCAGAGGGAATTCATGGTTGCCATACCTCCAGCTCCTGCATGACCTGAAACCGGGTTGTCTCCTCCTCTTCCCTCTCCGTCATGGTGGCTGTCATATCATCCTGTGTAAACACAAGCACATGGTAGGGGTGCTGATGGAATGCCCACCAGACGTGTCAAACAGAGGCTGGGGACATCCTTCCACCCTGGGAGCAGGGACATCCCTCTTGACTCCTCTGGGGACCGCTGTCCCCAGGCCAGGAGGGCAGGGGATGGATGTCCCCACTTTTCATTCCAGCCAGTGCCACGCACTTCAAGGGAGCTCTTGGCTGTCCTGGTACTGCAGTATTTTTCCTGGGTACACGGTGGCAGCATTGAGACACGTTTAGTTCTGAGAACACAGCATTAGGAATTGTATTTTTGGCTACTCCTTCGCATCCCCCAAATCCCACCCGTGTGCCTGTGAGCCAGGCTCTGGTATGGGCAGTGATGCCGGACACTCCAGAGAGGACAAACCCACCCCAGGCCAAAAGCGCTGCATGGAAAGGGGAGACATGAAGAGCCTGGAACAGACCTGGATGTCCTTGATCCTCTGTCTCATGCCCTCATTCCTGACATTCAGCCTAATGGCATAAGCGAAGAGGATGAAGAATCTCCTGTTCTTTTCCACGAACTCATCCAAGAGCTGGTCGATCTCTCCGTCCGACAGCTCCAGCAGGCGCTTGTAAGCCACCTCATAACTCTCTGCCTGGCTCTGCTTGGCCCACTCAGCTGCCTTCAAAGCTGAGAAAGACAGAGAGCCAAGGTTGTCCTTTGCAGAGCCCTCCCTGCAGTGCTGTGGGGTTTGGTGTGGCGCTCCCGAGAGGCACAGAGGGTGTCTTTATTTCACACAGAAACTAAGCAGGGACCTCAATGTTCTCAAGGGAATGGAGCAAACACAGCAGGCCCCCTTACCAGGAGGATAAAATGAGTACATTAGATTAGATTAGATATTAGGAAGAAATTCTTCCCTGTGAGGGTTCCCCTGGCACAGGTTGCCCCGAGAAGCTGTGGATGCCTCATCCCTGCAAGTGTTGAAGGCCACTTGAACACCTGGATGGGGCTTGGAGCAACTTTGTCTAGGGGAAGATGTCCCTGCCCACGACAGGGAGTGGAATGAGATGGGCTTTAAGGTCCCTTCCAAACTAACCCAAAACATGACAAAGGGAGCCATGGCTGCAAGAAGGGCAGGTCCCCAAGGGCACCCCAAGGCACTCAGTGCTGGGTGGTCTCACTCAGTTACCACTGTGCAGCCTTTTCCCTTATAGGGTGAAGGTTGGGTTAGGGAGCCTGCAGGCAGGGCAGAGGTCCTGTCTTCGGGGTGCAGTGCTATAAACACCATAACCAGTCCCCCGCCAACTCTGTGGACTTTGGGTTTGTGGTCCCAGTTACACATATTCTCCCTGCTCTGATACCTTCTCTCTGTTTGGCCTTTTCCTTCAATTCAGAGAGATCTGTACATTTGGTGACAAAGAAATTTTTCAGTCTGGTCTCCTGCTGAAGGGCACACTTCAGCTCCAGCATCTTGACGTTGAACTGGATGGTGTCTTTGTAGCGTGCTTCCCTAATGTCCGAGATCTTCGAGAGATACTCCATCCTGCGCAGAGAGCAGCAGTCACACCGTGCTTTGTATTCCTGGCCATTCCCATGCATCCTTGTGCCTCATCTAGCACAGCCCCCATGACTCTGTGCCTATTCCTGGCTCTCATCTGGGTGTAGTGGTGTTAGTCCAAGGTCAGCAGCAAACAAACACAGCTCTTGATGGGGTTTGGCACTCGTGCATCATGCCCAGCTCGGATGGGACTCAGAAGAAAGAGATTCACTCCTTCACAGGGCAATTCACCCCATCCTGAGAAACATCTGGGATAAGTGGAATAAAACACCCTGGAGGTACCAATCTCCCTGCACTGACCAGGCACCCAACCCTCAGCACCCAGCTCTGGATGAGAGCAGCGACTCCTCTCTCCGAAGACACAGTTGGTCTCTAAACATCGATACTCATCGCTGACATTGCCCCTCAGCACCAAGTTTTCCCCACAGGGCTGGCAGGGCTACGTACCACTGCTCATAGTCTTCTGTGGCAAGTTCAACAGCAGAATTCAATAGTCTATTCTGCTGAGTCAGCTGCCTTTCATACTTCCAGTAGTAGTTGTCAAAAATGGCTTTCTGGATTTTCAGGCTTCGGGTCTCCTCCCGGAGCTCGTTATTTCGGGTCAGGATGGTGTTGTAACGCACGGTGGCCTGCAGAGAGCAGAGCAAAACGTTTGGAACTGATGGGAGATTAAGGGGCTCGGGTCTCTGCTTGAAGACCTTGACTAGGGCAGGGACAAACACAGTCCAAGAGATTTGAAGTTGGCCCTGCACTGTCCTCCTCCCTAAGAGAGGAAAGGCAACAGAAGACCAGGGCAATCACAGCAGAGACCTGGAGCTGGTGTTGTCCAAGGCAAGGTGGCTCCAGGCAGCTTGGTTTGATCACTAAACAGGTGCAGACCTTCAGGCCTCTTGGCACAGCACAAGTCCTGCTTTTGGGTCACCAAGCTTGAAGGAGCCTTTGAGATATCCTGAGAGCAATCAGCACCAGACAGGTGCTTTATGCAGCTTGTGTCAACCACAGAAAATTTCACCACTGCGCTTTGTCCTGACCAAGAAGGTCCCAGGCTGCTCTGTGTCCCCACAAAGGTCTCCAAAATGTTTACTTACTCGATTTAGGCGGAACTCCAGTGCATCGACCTTCTCCTGCAGCCGTTTGTGATTCCTCACTTCCAATGCCTTTGCTGTTATCTCTCTTTGCTTTGTAATCTTTCTTTCCAACTCTAGCACCTGCACACACACAGAGGGGAAAACAAAAAAAGGAAGTATAATCTCCACCCCTACGTTCTGGACACTTCTCAGGACACGCAGCCAAAGAAAATACTCTCTGTTGACCTGAACTGCAGCAACCATGTCATTAGTGAGCTCACAGTTATAGAAGCAGCTTTAATCCCAGAGGTTCCCATTCTGCACATGCAGAAACATAAACTGTAACTGGGAATGGGTTTATTTTCATGTCATGAAGGAAGCGCAGCTGCCTCTGGAGGGAACTCCAGCAGGTGTTGAATACGGCACAGCAGCACGCTGTGGGGTGGAAGAGGTAATGAGGATGGGGTTTTGGTTGGGGTACTGTGCTGGCCAGGCAGGGATCCATGGGGTTCTCCCTGGGAATGAGCGAAGGAAAATTTTGCCAGAAGTGGGAAGCTGTCAGAGCAAATAAATCCATGGGAAGAATGAAGTAGTTGGAGAACAGCGAAGAAGGGGGCAGGTCAGGGAGGTATGACTGAGCCAAGAGATCCCTGACTGAAAGCTGACCTTGTTGGGAAAGCTCTGCAGCACCTGCAACAACTGCAAACTATCCGAGCATGTTCCCTGTCTTCCATCATGGGCAGCTGGCTCAAAGCAAAAGGCTGAAGGGACCTGTCACTTCCATAGCCCCATGTTTCCCTTGGCCTCCCACTTCACTGCTGCCCAAATCCAACCAGGATGTCCTCAGGAGAAGGGATGGGACACCACTTAGGTGCTGCTGCTCCTCTGTTTGTCACATCTCAGCAGCTCAAACATTCTATTTTTGCCTTTTTCAGGACAATAAAAAAAGTGACGGGAGAAGCAGAGGGATGTTGTGTGACCCCAGGCAGGTATGTGCCATCCCAGAGGGGATGCAAACACTGGTGGGACAGCCAGTTTTAGAGTCTGACCTTACTTTTCCAGTCAGTGCTGCTGACTTGAATGGGAGCCTGGCTCTACCAACTTGTCACTGTCAGGTGTCATTTGCCAGGAGGAATATTCCAAGGCCTGAATTAAATGTGTTTTACACTGAGGAGTTTCAGCCAGGGAATGGTCCAGATGCTCTTACCTGATTGCCCAGATCAGCTAACTGGGCTTTTCTCTCTTTGATCAGGGCATCATTCTGATTTTTGATCTGAAAAAGGGTTTGGACCTTCACACGATTTCTGTTTTCCAGCATCACATTATTCGGGGAATAGATCTGGCTCAGCATTAATGACACATGTCTGTGTTCTTGATTCAGATCATCTATCGCTTTTCTGTAAAAATGGAGTGACAAATAACATTTAGCACATCTCACCTGCAAGGCCAGGGCAGGTCCTTACCCCTCCCCATCTCACCACTGTGGTCCCCACCATCTCTCTATAAAAAAGAGAGAGCAACTTTTTACACAGTCAGATAATGGTAAGAGTGAATGGTTTTAAACTGAAAGAGGAGAAATTTAGATTAGATTTAGGAGGAAGTTCTGAGAATGGGGGTGGCACAGTTTGCCCAGAGAAGCTGTGGCTGCCCCATCCTTGGAAGTGTCCAAGGCCAGCTTGGACGGGGCTTGGAGCAACCTGGTCTAGTGTAAAGTGTCCCTGCCCATGGCACAGAGTGGAACTGGATGAGCCTTAAGGTCCCTTCCAACCCAAACTCTTGTGTGATTCTGCAACTCAATGGAGGAGCTTCCCAAGCGCAGTGTGGCCCATGGATCTGCACTCACTGCTGAGCCTGTATTTGCCGCCAGATCTCGGCATCATAAAATTTCCTCTTGCACGCTGCATGATGATACTGTGTCTGCAGTTGCCTGATCTCCATTTTAGCCCTTCTCTCCTTCTCATGCTCAGAGAGTTCTGAAAGGTCCTGGCTCTTGGAGGGTTTTCTCCGCTGTCACAGAGAGGGAGGGTTTGGTCACTCGAGCAAACACAAGCAGCACTGGCAGCCGGCAGAACCAGACAAGGGGGAGTGGGTGAATGGCATCACCAGCCCCAGCTCTTCTCTGGCACCTGAATACTCATCACCACCTGAAACCTCAGCTCCTGGACAGACAACAGACCTCCACTACCAGGGAGGGCAGGGGATTGCAGATTGTCACATGTTTTATCACACTGCAAGGACCATGTGAGTCAGAACCAAACCCACTCATGCTGTGGACGTGGAGCAACCCAGGTGACCTTGCCCACGAGTGGAGCAGGAGTGCTCCCATCCCTGGATGTGGGAAGGTGACTTCTGCTGAGAACCTGCCCAACAGGTGAGCACTGAAACTGTGGCAGTCAGACCCTCCACCACCTGCGTCCTCAGCTGACCCATATTGCCCAAATCTGCCTCTCCCAACACCCAAATCTCAGGCCATGGCCTCATCCCTGGTACAGGAGGGCAGGCAGAAACAGCCCCACTGCAACCCAGCACCTTGCTGGCAGAAGCAAGGCTGGCTCCCCACTGCTGGACCTCTATTCCCACAGGTAAAATCCCTATGGCAGATCTTCTGTAGACCCTGTAAAGTTCAGCTTTAGTTTGTGCTTCATTTCTACCTTTGAGCTCTTCATTTTTCCTGTCTAACTCTGCTGGTTACTCTGTAGACACCTCAAGAAGGGGACAAGGGAGACTCCGCAGGGACAGGGTTGCTTTCCAAGGGAAAAAAATGAAACAGGAGTAATGGGGTGGTTGTGTCCTCCTGCCCATCCCTCAGCACCCGCTCGCGTGTTTGGCACAGGAGGAAACCATCACAGATGGCTGTGAGAGGAATAAAAGGAGAGCATTTTTAGTGATGTCATCGAGAACTGATTGAGTTTACAAGTAGGGGAGGAACAGATGGTTTGAGCTATTCCACCCCGTTCAGTACCTGGGTTTCCATAGAAATTCCAGTGAGGTCAGTCCCCCCCACCCTGTGCCAGCGGGCAGAATTCCTGAAGAACCCCTGGATTCACTGCCCCATCCCGCTGCTGCCAGGGAAAGCTCTAGAGTGGACCCCACATCCCTTATCCCAAAGCTGGTCCTCAGCAGCCACAGTGCAGCCCCCTGGGTCCCCCTAAACCCCACAACACTGCTCAGCCTCCCCAGGGTACTGCAGCTCCTCTCCAGCCAGGAGACAGAACCGTGGTGGCAGTTGCATATTCCCAAAGATCAACCCCTATTTCCAGTAGGAAGCTAGGGAGAGGTGAGAACCTAGAAGGGAACCGGTCCCAGCCCCATCCTGCGCCCTGCACTGCCCCATGCCCTGTGGAACAATCACTGGCCTGGTTGCCATAGCAGCATCATCACAATGGAGTGTGGATGGTGCTCCAAGGATCACTAAGAAGGATGGAGCAAGGAGTTGCTGGGACCCCACACTACAGGGACTAAAGGGGTTTCCAAACCAGCCCTGAACCACATGCTCTGACATCTCTCTGGCTTCATGTCCACAGCAAGAAGAAACTGTCATTTTACCAGTTCTCCTCTTTCCAGTGTTTGAACTGACCCATAACCTGGAACTTTGAAGCCTTTTGCTCCGACAGGAGCATCCAGGGGTTCATCATCCCCAGCAGCACTCTAGGGTCACAGCTGCTGTTCCCTCCCCATCTTTCCAGCTCCACATCCAGCTTTCTGAGCTTCCTGGGTTTTATCTGTTCTGCTCATGAAGAGGCAACAACCACCACACCACTGTCATCACTCTCAGCATCCAGACCCCCTCGAGGTGCCCACTGTCAGGAGAGAGCAGTGGTTGGCACTGCCAGCCTGGGGAAGGTCCCTGGGGACAGAGACCAGTTAGGCAGCTGATTAGGGGCCAAACTGAGGCTTCATGCCTCCTTCTCTCCCTTCCATGCAGGGAAGCACATGGGACCCATGGACTGAGCCACAAGAGCCATGATAATCCGTTCCCTTTAAGCTGGAGCGCGTGGCCAGCTCCTTCCCAGGGACTCAAGTGCTGGCGTCCCTGGAGGGCTGGAGCACAGGAAGCTGCCACAGGGCTATGTTTTGTAGCCCTGGAGTTGCTTACTCAGCTGTGGGGTGAAGGGGAACAGTGAATTGCTGAAGGTGAGCAAAGGGCACCCGTGTCCCAGTTTGCAGGGCTGCGGTGAGTTCAAAGCCATGAGCAAAATCCTCGACCAGCACATCGCTCCCAAGGCAGCACCTCCCCTTATCCCAGAGGCTTTGATGAGCTAACAACCCAGTCACCAAGCACCAGGCTAATTCCCAGCAAGATAGGCTCTGAGGAGGCATTTAATTGGAAATTATTTTCATAGCAGGGAGCAGAATGTGGTGTTTGATAAGAAAAATCACAACCGAGGGCAGAACGATGCTGGGAAGGCACCGGAGCCTGAGGGTCCTGCCGGGGCCGGGAGAAGCTCCTGGAGCTTTTCGTGCTGTTCCTGCATGATCAACAGCTCCATGGGATAATAACAACAAGCTCTCCAGGGCTGAGGTTGTCACTCAGTCCCGGTGGCCCTTGGCTGTGTTATGCTGCACACCCCTTTTCCTCACCCTCAGCAGAAACAGGGCCAAGACTCCAGTTCTGAATAAGGTAGAGGTGCAGGGGTGAACATCATTTTTGCAGAAATAATACCACTGGGTGGCTTGAAATCCTGTTTTTCCTTGGCTTGGACTAGTCCAGCCTCAAAATACAGCCCACATTGTCTGTCCTTTTTTGTGTTCTTCTCCATGGACCAATCCTCAATTGTTTATCAAGAACGAGTCAGTAAATTAAGCTTTTGAGGAGGGCTCTGATTTAGTAGAGTCTGTGTCTGTCACCCTCATTGCAGAAGCATTGATTTCACTAAAGAGGACTGTTTTCACCCAAACAATGCCCGACTGTCAGACTTGCTCTGCGTGAGAGTGACTTCATTGTCTGCATGGACCTTTAAGCTGAAGGTAATTGGAGCGGGATGAGATCGTCCATGAGATCTGAATCCAACAAATCTCCATCTTCTGGGAAAAACAGAAGCAAAGTGACTTTCTGTGCAATTTTCACCTTAACCCATGTTCCCTGATTTAACAGGTACATTTAGCACTGATTGACATGGAGAAATTATTCTTTCAGGTGCAGATCTGGGGGCTAATTAAAACTACTTGTACTCTTTTAAGGGTCAATTTCTGATCTGTGCAAGCAGTGTAAATCCTTCCTGATTTCAGCAAAGATTTCCCTGTTTCACCGGGTCCAGTTCCCAGTGGCAGCAGGAGATGGTCAGAGATGGGCTGGCTCTGATCTGACCTCCCACCTGGGAGCGTCCCATCGACGTCAAACAAAATCTCTGGGGCAAATTAGAGAATCAGGCCCATATTTTCATGCAAATGTAGTACATTCATGTTACTTAATGCCTATTTATAATAAATCCAGAACTTAATTCTACTTAACCCGTCTTTAGTGTTTGACACATGAAATCGGTGAGTCAGAGGGCTAAATATGGAACTGTCAAAACTTTCTTTTTTCCCTCCTCTAAAAGCCTGGATTAAATCATAATCAAACTCCCGTCAGCTCCAGCAGCAGCAATGGGAGAAGCAGGAAGATGCTGACAACTGCTAAGGCAGCTGGTGATGGGGAAAGATCTTCTCAGCCAGCAGATTGATGGCAAAACCACACAGAAAAGTTGTGAATTCAGACAGAGGCTGGGTCCATCTATGCTGGAATCATAGAATCATAGAATTATAAAATGGTTTGGGTGGGAAGGGGCCTTAAAGATCATCTTGTTCCAGCCCCTGCCATGAGCAGGGGCATCTTCCACTATCCCAGGTTGCTCCAAGCCCCATCCAAAACCTGGCCTTGAACAATTCCAGAGACAGGGCAGCCACAGCTTCTCTGGGCAACCTGTGCCAGGGCCTCACCACCCTCACAGGGAACAATTTCTTTCTAACATCTGATCTAAATCTCTCCTCTTTTAGTTTAAAACCATTCCTTCCTGTCCTTTAACCATCTGACCACGTGAATGTCATGCTGTGGACCTGCAGTGATCCCTTGGCCTCCCGGAGTGACCTTACCAAGACCTGGCTTGCAAAAGGTGTCCCGTGAGCACATTTTCTACCCAGGTTTTTATTTCTTTCCTCTGATGAACGTCTTCACATGTGCATGAACCATACCAGCCTTCAAGACCAGTTTTGGCCTCAAGAAACCATCATGAACACATCAAGAGTTGTGGTCCTGCAGCTTTTTGCAACTGAGTTTTCTCAGTCTGTTTCTTACAGAAAAGGTTTCTTTCAAAATACACACTTGTCTGGTCCTCAAATGCTGAGCTGTTCCCTCCCTGCACCACATCATTTCTTCCAGCCTGCCCTTCCTGGGTGGGGTAGAGACGTCTCTGTATGGACATATGGCTTCAAGTTTTAAGAGTAACTGGTATGAGACAGAGGAGAGGAGGCTGTTGTCTGCCTGCTGGATTACAGCTGTAATTCCTCACCACGCACAGAGGAAATTGTCATCGTAATTTCCTGCAGATGGGTTTCTTCTGAACTGCTGACACCAAGCGAAATGCGATTTCCAGAAGGGAACTGTCTCCTCTGTGGCATTACTGGGTATTATTTAAAGCGTCATTTGAGGAGCAAGTTCCCCAAGCCTTGACTTTGGGAAAGTAAAACTCTTCCAGAGCAGGCTCAGCCACTCCAGCAGAGCCTATTAACACGGATTTCATCCTCTGTACTCCCTCCCAGCCACCTCTGGCTGCAGCAGGTATTCCCTGCTGAATTACTGCTCAAAGGCTGCTGCTGCAAGGGGGAATGAAGAAGGGAAATAGTCGAGGATGTGCTGAAAGCAAGAAGAGACCTCTGAAAGTTTCACTGGCCTGAGGTCAAATCCAGCATGTAGGAGGCACACAGAGACTGTGGGATGATTTTAGCTTAAGGAAGAGAACAGGAGACTCTAGGACAGAAACTGCTGTCACATGAGGTCGTGCCTGACCAGGAATGGGTTCTCTGGGATTTCCCATCCCTGGAAGTGTTCAAGGCCAGGTTGGACGGGGACTGGAGCAACCCGGGATAGTGGAAGGTGTCCTTGCTCATGGCAAATGGTTGGAACGAGATGATCTTCCAACCCAAACCATTCTGTGTTTCTATGATTCTATGACATATTTCACTGTGATTTAGGCAAAGCGTCACAAAGTAACTCTCTTAGTGGGGCTGCTGATCCATCGGCAGTTTTGGAGGCATGAAACCCAGGCAGGAGGCAGGGTTTCGCTGTTTTGCTGAGGGGTGGGATATGCAATGCAATAGCTCTCCAAGTCTGCCAGGGCTATGGCTGAGTTGAGCTAATAAATTCCCACCATGACTTCCCACATCCCTTCTTCCCCAGGGAAGTCTGCTGGAAAATCCAGACGCTGTGCTGGAAACCCTCTGCGCCAAATTGAGCTGGAAAGCATTGGGAAGAGGGATGGGAGGGTGGTTTGTGGCTGAGAAAGTGCACATCCCAGGTGAAGTCCCTTCCCCACTGATCCTGGTGGCTCCACATCAGCTCCAGGAAGAGCTGGGCAGGATGGGAGAGCACAGCAGGCACAGCCTGGTTTAGAAGAGCTATTTCCAATTAATCATTCCTGATTACTGTCCTGTGCAAGGCTCCTGGTCAGCACTAAGAATACCTTATTAGTTGAACATGCTCTGCAAGTGGCTTAAGGCAACTCAGGATTTGCCTATATAAGATCACTCAGGGAAACTATTCTGAATTAACATTTAAAGGCAATTAATTAAACTGCTGTGTGGCTGTTCTGCACCACCTGCATCCAGTTTATCTTCTTTTACTTTTCTTTTCCAAACCAATTAAAGGCCAGTTGATCTCTGGGTTGGACACGGGAGGAAAGTATCCTGGGGGAACTCACAAGCCCTAAGGAAAGCAGGACAGCTGAAATAAATCTGCCTGGAGAAACTGCATCCCAGGTCCAGCCTGGTGGGATGTTGATACAGACAGTTCTAGAGCTTTCTGTCTCCCCGGTTTTGGCTGTATGGGAGAGGTTTGGGCACTCTTGTTCCCCTCCAACAGCAACTGCAGCACTGGGAAGAAAGTGAGATCACAAAGTGCTCTGGCTCAGTGACGTTAATGCCTCCTTAAGTAGGCGACAGTGTGAGACGGCAAATGCTTGGCCAAGTGCAGGCAGAGGACCCAAGGAGGATCAGCAGAGTGTCCCTGCCCAAGATTATCCCAGTGGCTGGAGCAGAAAGCCGAGGACATGCCAGTGAGCAGGTCCATGGGACAAGGCAAAGCAGCACAAACCTCCCTGGAGAGGAGTCAGCCCAGCAAAGCCACTCAGAGCCTCTTTGATTTAGGACGTGTCTCGCACTAATTAGCTTGGCTTGGCCCTGCCATTTTTCTGAAGCAGGGTTTCAGACCATCTCACGCCAAGAATAGCCGCTTTCCCAGCCTGCCACCGGCACCACAGCCCTGCTCTGGAGCAGGAACAGATTGTTCGGAACAGGCTGGTCCATTTGCCATTCCTGGGAGCTGGCTGGATTTGCTGTTTATTGCCACTCATTCAGTGACTGATCTTGTGCGAGATCACAGCTATCGGTGCCTCCCCTCCCGTCTGCTGCGGCTCCACGGCTCTCACTGTCAGTCCAAGGCCTTCTGAGGGACATTAGCTGATTTTCATAATAGTTGTTACTCAAGAGTTCATTTAAATTAAAGCTTTAGGAAAGAAAATCCCAAGGGTTTGGGCTGCATGTTTCTCTTAGTGTAAATCTGAAGCAGCTCCCAAGGAAATGCAGAGGTGACATAAATCAAAGTTGGGCTATAATGAGTCCTCCTGGGTGTTTTCCCACATTTCTGGGACTAGTTCAAAAAGGAGCTGCACAGCTTGGAGATGGGTTAGAAAAGGGAGCCCATTTCTAACCCTGTTGTTGAAGGAGTGGGTTGGATATGCAGGGAGGTCATCCCCACTACCCAGGAGCATCCTGTCCCACCAGCCACCAGTGGTCCCTGCTTTTCCTACTGGAACCTTCCCAGACAGGTGAAAGTAGGCTGGAACAGCTGGGAACAGTCTGGGAATGCTGGGCTAGCCAGGGCAGAGGGATGTAGGGATGCAGCCATCCCCTGCTCACTGCTCAGAGGGAGGAGAGGCTCAGGAGGCGTCAGAGCTGTGCCAGTTGCTTGGCAACTCCACTGCAAATCTCTATTCTGTCAGAAGACATTTTTTCCAGTGATTTGGATGGGTTTCACAGGCACAGGATCAGGCTTGGATGATCACGTGGTTTTAAGAAACCACACATTGTACCTGGAGAGGCCACACACCCTCTTTAGCCATGTCCCAGCCAGCAGCTCCTGGAGAGCACAGCAGAGCAGGGAGGGCTGTGAGGGGGTGACAAGGCTTCCTGGGGCTCCTACATCTCCATTTCAGCTTCTGCTCAGGGACCACAATGTTCTGCATCATCTGTGTCCTAGCAAACAACAGGGGATGGAGCACACTCACCCTCTCCGATCTGCAGGCAACCCATGGATGGGATGTAAGCCACCTCTAGGGGCGAATGAGGGATGGATGTGAGCCCAGGTGAGCTCCTCCCTGGTCCCACTGGCTCTCTAGGCTGAGAGAGAAGCTGAACCAGGCTGATCCCAGCTCGGTCTTTGCATCTCTCCATCACTACAAGAGCAAGGCTGCGGTGGTATCACCTCCTGCTGATCCCAGCCAGGCTTTCCTTTGACATCTAACACCTCAGCCAACCTTCAGTCCACACCTTGAGCCCCAAAACTGAGTGGTCAAATCTGACCTGGAAATCCATCTAGCTCCTGTGTGACTACCCAGCATCTGTGGTCTTCACTTTGTGTGCAGAGAGCAAGGAGAAGGAAGATTGGCCAGGTTGTTCCCAACATTTGATGGAGAACAAGCAAAGCAGAACACTGGTGGCCATGCTGGGTTTGGCAGTGGAATCTTAACAAAAAAGTGGTGAAACAGCCCTAAACCACTGCCAAAAAGGCCAGATCCTGGCACATACAGCATCTCTGTTCATCTCTACTTTGCTCCACTCCTCCTTGCATTTCCCACGGGAGATGCTCCTGGCTTTGTCACCTTCGAGCTGCAGGAGCCCAGCATCACCATCACCATCACCAGTTGTCATCCAAGAGAGGAAGGATGAGCCATCCAAAACTCCCTTTAACCCCCTCCACACTTCGGCATGAGCCCATTTGTGTGGGAGCTGATCCTTCTGCTCGGAGCTAATGAAGAGGGAATTTCCTCAAGGGAAATAAAATGGATTCAGCCTGAAAAGGCTTTTCTCGCCTGGATTTTATGGTTGGGAACAGCGGCTGGAATTTTCCTCTCTGCTCTGCTGACACAACCCCTTCCTCTTCCAGTGTGGGAGGGGAATTTGGCCCGCTGATCCTCTGTGCCAAGTTTAGATCGGGATAATGATATACTGTTCGAGTTTCTATAGATTCTCAGATCACTTTGCAAACATGAATTAATCTTGACAATGCAGCTGCAAGGAAATGGAGATTTTATTGTTCCTGATTTAAAGAGAGGGAAACTGAGACCTGGGGAGCACAAGCTTTTCACAAGGTTGCACAGAAAACAAGCAATGGATGCTGGGAGCAAACCCAGGGTCCCGAAAGCCTTTCCGCTCCTTGCCGAGCTGCAGAGGCTCCTTCCCACACAAACCCGTTCTGGAGCATCATTTTACACCAGCCCAAAATGTAACTCTCTTTTTATATTTAGCTCCCAGGTTCTGTAAAGGGACGTTATGTAACAGACCTCAAGCGTGGCATTTTGTAATTTACCAGCTCAACTTGTGCTGCTCCTCAAAACCCGCCTGTGCACTGTATTCCCCGGCTCCTCCTTGCCCATCTCCTTCTGAGCTGGCAGAACATCCCACTGGGCACCCATCTGTGGTTTTAGAGCCCCTTGGTGTGCCATCCCAGCCCGCCACACTGGCTCTCAGGCAATTAGTGCTGTCGCCAGCTCCATTTTTATTGCTGAGTTCTTTGCTCCTGCAGGAGGAGAGGACGTCACTGGATGTGCTGCTCTCGGAGGGCAGGCACAGCCCTTGCTGGTGGAAAATCCTCTTTCGGCTTGCAAAAGGGTCCAACAGGCTCTGAAATCCCCAGGGAGGATGGGGGAGCACCCAGGCCCCTCTGCCCAGCTGCTCCCATCCATCTATCCCTCCGAGGAAAATAGGTGTCCCCAAATGCAGAAGTGAGTCAGGTGGTGCAGCAGCCAGCCAGCACCATGTGGTGATGCCTCGCTGCCACACGGTCCCTGTATCCCTGCTGCTCCCACTGCCAGGCACACCAGGAGGGCTGGGGACCCCTGTGCCTCAGAAATGGGGGCTTTACACCTTGGGATGCAACCCCAGCGAGGAGAAAGCCAACCCCAAGCTCCAGAGGCCACCCGATGTCTTTGACGCTCAGTGCTCCTGACAGCCTGTCTGGTCCCATCCGGATCTGCCGCTCTGGTCCAGCGCAGGAGCCTGACACCTTGGGAAGGCCCCTCATGGCCACACACTTGTCCCCACACGTGTCCTCACTCTGTGACTGACGGTGAGCTAAGCACGGACCCACCGGAGCGGGAAGAGCACGTGTCCTAATGGTGAGAGCTCAGCCTGCTCCCTCTGCCCGCACCAAACTGGTGCTCTGGGCTTGGCAGAGAGATTTTCCAGCAGCTCCTCTGCTCTGGAAGCAAGGTCCTCCCTGGACACAGCTGGTCCCGCCAGGGGACAGGAGCAGAGAGCAGAGCTGGCAAATACGAAACCACAACCGCACTGGCAGCCCCCAGACTCCTGTCCCATCTGTGTATTGAAGCTTCTCAGCGCTCTGGATGTCCGGTGACTGATGAAGAGTTTGGAAACCTGAGGAATAAGGAGGCAAACACCAGGGTACCAGCTTTTAGGATCCATCCCTGTCATCATCCAGCCCGGGAGGCTGCGGAGAGACACTGCAGGTAAAGCACCATTGCAGGGCTGACACCTCCAAGGTGAGCTGCTGCTGGCAGGACAAACACGACTGACAGCGTTCCTGGCTTCCATCCTTGCCTGCAGGCAGAGGCAAGGAGACACATTAAGGAATATTTGCTGAAGTGGAATAGAGCAGGGTGCCCTGGGTCACCCCAGCTCACCCCTCAGCCTCTCTGCTGCTGCTGGGGCCTGGGACAAACCAACAGCAGCCCTGGGTGGGCAGACGGACGTACGGACAGCCCTGGTGGATGGACAGATGGCCCCACTGTGCTCATCTCCAAGCCAGGATAACAAAGTGACCCCTCACTTCTTTCAGCTGAGCTGAGCAATAACGTGGAATGGCCTTAAATCCTGTGTGTGCCTTTTCCAAGACATTATTTCTATAATAATATATATCAGCTGGAGCTCCCTGGAAGTTTTGCCATAAGCTCTGGTGCCAATGAGCAGTGAGTGAGAGCTCATCCAGCTGCTCATTTTCTTCTCCCTCCAAAATCCAAGCACTTAACTCCCAGATTATTTTAACCCTCAACATCTGCAATAAACAGCAGAAAGGACTTGGTGTGTAACTCAGAGAGGGACGAGGAAATGACCGGAAACTTCAAATCCTGATCTGAAAATACTGTTTTACTAAAAATACACGTTCGAGCTGTTTGAGCGCATGAGCCTGTCCCTGCCCTGGGAGCTGAGTTTCAGTCACATCACTGAACATCACCATCAAACAAGTGAAACAGAAGAGCATTAATTAACCAAGCAGCTGACAGCACAGCATTTAAAGGCTGTGCTTGGGAGAACCTGGAGCAGCGAGCAGAGGATTTAAAGCATCACTTCGTGTTCCCACTGCACCCAAGGGAAGCTGGGGACACCCCACAGCCCAAAAGGCACTTCCAGAGCAGGATCAGTGGCAGCACAGGGATGTGTTCACCCAGCCTGGGCATATATGATAGTTTCCATATTAATCAGAGCACAATAAAAAACACCAAACAGAAAGGAGCTCGCCAGCGTGGCCGAGCTCCCACCACAGTATCGAGTGTGTTGTTATCCTGGCTCTTTTCACCCCTGGGACTCCCAATCCCTCCTTGCAGCCTGGTTTTAAGCCCAGGGGCATTTAGCAGCGGTACCCGCAGTTTCACCCAGTGACTCACAGCTCTTCACCTTTAGGTTTTATTCCCTCCCCGCTCCCTGCTTTCTCATGCAAATGTTAAGCTGCCAGGGTGCTGCGGCTCCGGGAGCGTTTCTGGCATCTCCTGCTGCTGCTGGAAGTCTGGATGAGACTGTGCAGGTCCCCTCACTAGCTGGGGCTGGGAAGGCACTGCAATATGCACACTTGATAATTTGTAAATGCATAACAAAAATAAGTGAAATCTGGAAAAAAAAAATTAATTAGAATGTGTCTTTGGTCAAACAATGTAACGCTGCAGGTGAAAAGCTGCTGGCTTGTCCCACCTCCTCCTTCATGGATAGAACCAGGGACTGGAGAACCTGGTCACAGCACAAGGAACATCAGGCAGCATGGGAGGGTGACACCCAGGTCTGGAAAAGGTCATTTGAGCAACCAAAACTTAAAATGGTGCAGGAAGAAGGAAGACACAGGCAGTGGTGGCTGCTTGCCTTGTTTTAACTTGTTGCCTGCGCTTACACTGCTGTGGAAAGAGAGACAGGTGGTGTTGATCTGGGTTTAAAGAGCAGTGAAGACCAAACAGAGGAGCTGTGCCTGTCCCATCCCTGGGAGTGTTAAAGGCCAGGTTGGACAGGGCTTGAAGCAACCGGGTTTAGTAGAAGGTGTCCCTGCCCATGGCAGGGGCTGGAACGAGATGGGCTTTAAGGCCCTTCCCAACCCAAATCTTTCTGGGATTCTATGACTGGGAGAAGCTGCATGTGCTCATGGGTCCTCTTCCAGAGGCTGTGAAGGCACCCCATCATCAGGGCAGGCTCCACAGCATCCAGGACAGGCGTTTCCAGGGTCTTCAAGTCACCTCAGGGCTCCTGCACTGACCGCAGCAATGAGCAGATCGTGGGGGTCAGCCAAGGGTCAGCTTGTGTCCACCCCAGCTTCTTCCCCCATATCACTGGTCCCGGCACGTGCCGTGAATTTCCTTACTCAGCTGGGAAGGGCAGTGACCTTGCCTCTGCTTCTGCCTCGTGTGTGCCAAATCCTATCTATAAAAGGGAGAAAAGTTCAGCTGAAAAATACGGCTCACCTTTTTATAGAAGAATATGGGATCTGTTATATTCCAGCTGAAACCCTTCCAACAATCCAGGTGGGACTTTTTCTATATATAAATCTAAATAAAACCATTTATTTAAAAAAAAAAAGAAAAAGAAGGAAAAAAATAGAGCTCTGGCAACTATCCCATGCCAAGAAAGACATTTAATTGAAGCCACACAAAAGGCAGTTGGTGTCACCAGCAACTGCACTTCTATCGCCTCCAGAAACCCTGATGCATGGATCCAAACCCAAGGATGAATGTCAGCTGTCAGGTCCCTACGGCTCTGCAGTGACCTACATGCTACTGAGAAAAAAAACACCCAACACTTGTTTGAGGTTGTGCTGGGAGAAGTGACAAAGGCAGCACTTGGTGGGAGGGGTCACTGGGTTGGGAGCTGGGGTGAGGCATCCCCCACCGGGGCACTGTCCAGAGTGAGGCCCCTCTCCTGGGGAGCTTGTGGTGTGAATCCAGCTTTCACTGGTTGCTTCCTCATCCCCTGTTAGAAGAGTTAAATTCACAGCAAGAACTCTGCAGAGAAGTCAAGTCGTATTGGAAAAGGAGTGAGAGTGGAGCCCAAGGGCTGGAGGCCACCAAGGTGTTGGCCTTTGGTGGAGGCTGCAGAGAAGCAGAGTGTGCAGGTACACGAGGAGCCTTTGATCCCCAGCAGGGTTTCTCCATCTCTGGAGACATTCCTCCTTCACCTCCAGAGACTTGTATTTCAGGCTGAACCACCTGGGAAGAAGCAGTTGTGCTGGGAAGTGTCCCTCTGAAGAGGTTTGCCAGAGAAGATACAATGGTTCAAGTTCTCGTCAGATAACTTCAGGCATGCACTAACTTTCACAAACTACTTTTCTTCTAAAATTCTGCCTCATGGCCTCAAAATCCACTTTTCCCTCTCATGCACACCAGGAAGGGACCTGTCCCTGCATCAGGTTTGGCCACATTGCACATGCAGAATCAATGGGAGCTTTGGGAGTTTGGTCTGATCCTCTTAGGGAAGGTAGACTCACACATGGGGTGTCTCTTCCCTGCCTGGATGGGAATCTGGTGACAAGATGTAATGATGCATTTGAACCCTGATTGCATCCTTGAATCATCAAAGCTGTTCTGAACTCATCCTATGATCTCTATTTTACCTTTCAGATGGAAGGAACAGACTGTCTGTGCCCACAGCCTTTCACTCCGAGGCACAAGTTTAACATCAGCCATCCACGTCCGACTGGCTGACCTAGAGCTGATGCAATGCTGAAATCTCACCCAGTCCTTGCCTGAATCTCACCCACTGCACAAACATGCAGGGCATTCTTACTGCAAACAAGGCAATCTACTTCTAAAACGCAAAGAAATCACGTGAAATAAAACACGTAGGGAAAGACGGGGAAAACTGAGCTCCCAGAGAGCAGGGACTGGAACAAAAGTGGCAAGTTTCCAAGGCTCTCTTTTCACCTAGATTAATGTTTCCTACTCTCTGGTCTCACCTGCTCCCTGGCAGTGGACCTTTGCATGGAGCATTTACGTAAAAGGCCAATTTATTGGCTAAACCCCACCATTGTGCTCAGTATTGTTCACAGCACTTGGATTTATCACCACATCCAAACTGAAACACTCCTGGTTTGTCACCAGCTGGAGACCAGCGCGGGAGAGAGCCCGGCTCCATCCCCTTGGATCTGTCTCTGCCATCACCCTGAGATGGGATTGCAGCTCTCCAGGTTGTGTTTGCTTTAAACCAGCTCCCAGCAGCACCCAAAGCACGTGGGTGCCACGGGGAGCCTTGCCCACCTTTCCATCAAGTCCACCCTCTCTGCTGCTGGGCTGAGCTCCCACATCCTCTCCAAGGGGTTCCAGAGGTTTGCCTGGATGAAGCCACCTATTATGCAGAGGAGAAAGCATCCCAGGAGAAATAGGGATTCCTCAAGTTGCTTGAGGCATCCTCTGGATGTGGCTGCAGGTTTCTGAGCCAAGAACACAGCTCAGCACGACTCAGGCTGAGGATTCCAGATGGGTTTAATCCGTTTCATACACAGTCCCTCAATCGAATAATTACCATTATTTAAACAGGCTTGAACTCTGGCCATGCTCTCTTGAAGGCCTGGAGAACCTGCTCTTGGAAGCGGCTGTGGGCCCAGGAGAGCCAGTGTGGGACCACATTTGCTGCCACAAGGCAGCTGTGACAAAGGCACGACCGTTGGAATGTCCTGGACACCTGGTCCCAAGGGATGCCAGGGCAGAGGATAGCCCAGCAGCTCAAACTGTGCAGATAAACCAGCAAGGAATCCAGGGATCAAAGGTGATTCCAGCCACAGATCCAATTTTGGCGCAATGTTATGTAAGAGCAGCCCGGCTCCTGAAAATCTGCCAAGCAAGGAGGAGGTGAGAATAGAAGCAAATAAATAAGCACATGTGGCAACTACCTCCACAGTGGACCACATTTCCGAATGCTGCATCTAAGCAGAAATTCCAGGTGTCCAAGGGCCATCAGTGGGATTGTTCTGGATGTTCAGGAGCATAAAGGAAAAGACAACCTGCATCAGCAAGCCACTGCCTTCTGAACACTTGTTACCTGTCCCAGGTGCACCTTCCTTCAGGCACATGCAGGTAGGATTTGGCACATATTTCACCTGCATTTCCAAATCCTCAGCAGAATTAGGGATCTCCAAGGTACATGGAAGATCTCTTTCTTGCTCCTGCATCTCATGTTCAGAGATGTGTCTCCTGACAGGGTCTGCAGAGGCATCAGAGACACAGCAGCTGTTTGGCCAACAGCAAATCATCAGACTTTCATCTTATTTCCACTTTCCCACTCCTGTGACAGCCCTCTTGATCCTCTTTTTTCATCAGTTTCAATTAGAGAAGCAGCTCAGCCTGGGAGCAGGGCTGTGCTAGGGTAAAATCCAAGGCGGTGTCCAGGCCTCAATTGGATTTCTGGCCAGTGCGATGAGGAACATCCACAGGGTGCTTTCTTCAAGCCACATGACACTGCAGCTGCACAAAAATGTCCCATTTTGAGAAGCAGTTGCCTTTCCTTGTTTTGCAAGGTCTGCTCCACACCACGGGACAACTCCCATCCCTCTGTAGCACCACATCCAGGTGTAGAAAGCAGCTCTGCTCCCCGACGCCGCTCCCCTCCCACAGCACAGGGAAAAGGCAGATCGCCCTCACCCCACCACAGACCAGCTGGGAAAGGGCTGAGAAGGCCCTTTGCTGGGTGTACAGCACTGGCTGCTGCCCACGTTTTTCCCTTTCCCCTCAGCTGAGCCCCATGGAAGCCCTCAAGAACTTTCTAGCTGGTTATGAAACTCGCTTTGGCAGAGCGTAGAGATTCCTGACAAAGAGGGGAGGACGGGGCTCCACTCGGTGCCAAAGTGGTGTCAACTGATCCGCTATGGCTGTTCTGCACTTAAAGTAGGACAAAGCCTCCTTTGGAGCTGTTCCTCCTCTTTTTCTAAGCAATCACCACACTTGCCAGGGATGCTCAGCCACAGACAGGACACATCAAAATGGATCTTGTGCCTGGTGTAGCCTTAAAAGTCAGATTCATATTCGAGGTTCACCAGGAGGGTGGTATGTGCTGTGCTTTCTTAATCCAAACAGCTGTAGCAGGAAAAATCCTATTGTGGTCACTGCTATATAAGAAAAAAAGTGACTTATGACATTTTTACATGAGAAAGGTTTTATTGGTAGTATTTCTGCTGGTTTGAGCCTTCCAAAACTCACCCATTTTCCATTTGAAAGTGCCTTTCTTCAGAAACCCATGAAGTACATCAACTTTTAATAAATTAAAAGAAAATAGTAGGAGGGAGAGGAATGGAAAATCATATTTCTCCCATATCCAAATAACCTGTCTGAATTTTTCGAGCTGAATCTTTTAACATCAGTTATCAAAAATTTTAACAAACTTGAGATGGGCTTGTCATCATTGTTGACAGTTGGGGTGGGGGAGATTTCGGAGGGAAACCATCTGTTGAGGCTGGGAAACGGTGGAAATCAAGGCCTGGCTCTGGTGTGCTGGGTATACCCGTGAGAAGAGAGAGTGTAACGGAGTCTCCAGCAGGAATCTTGTTGCTGGTTGTCTGGGAACGAGGCTTCATTGAGCTTCTGCACGTGGTTTGAGTCCTCGGAGAGCCCCAAGGCGGTGCCAGAGGCTCAGGAGCAGCCGCCAGCCCCGAGCTCTCCGCCAGGTCCCGCACGATCCACAGCGTTTGTTGCTGGAGGGAGATCGAGGCACCGCGTGTTTTGTAAATAAAACATGACACTAAGAAAACTCCAGCCTGTGCGTCATCAGCTCCCTCTGAAACAGGACACGGACCCTTCCATCTCCAGCTCATCCTCGTGGTTGTTCCAGCTGCTCCTCTTTTGTCTGACAAATTGTCACCCTCCACCCCCAGAACTCTCCAGCAGCTGTGATTTGGGGGGTAGAAAAATATTTCAGGCATCAGAAGCAAGAAGCAAGTGCAGAAAGGCTTTATCTTGATTATAACACCAGGTAATCTGGATGCAAACAGTAGGAGTTATGAAAACATTGAAGTGCTGGCTGTGGATCAGGTTAGGAAAAATAACATCTGACCCACAAGTCACCCAGTCTTGTTTTGGCAGTGTTTGAACAGCCCATGTAGATCTTTGTTTGAAATGTACACAAACACACTGAATTTCAGAGGCTTAGCAAATATGTAATTTAAGGCAAGGGGAAGTGTGAATTTCTCAGGATCCACCTATGGACAGGGATAAAATAGGGAGTGTTTTGTTATTATCTGCACATATATACATGTATGTGTGTGTATATAGCGTAAATACACATTACACACACAATACATATGTGTGCATGTATATATATATATAACAATAATGAAATATCGTTTTTCTCCTGCATGTAGGGAAGTATTATATATATAATATAGATATATATTTAAACTTAACCAGATTATTAGCAACCATGCAATAACAAAGTTGCATGTGCATGAGAGAGTGAGGACAAATCACTGGGGAAAAATGTTTTATATGGAGGTTTCCAAGGAATGTTACCGAAGTGCTGATTTGCGGAATTTCAAGGGGGGAAAGAAGGAAAAGACACAAAGGTCTCAGAGCTTCGAGCGAGGCAAATCATACATCAGCATGTGGTTAGCAAAGTCGAATGAAAATTGTAGACAAATAGAAAGAGAGACGTTGGCATATGAACAATGAGCTTCAAAACTAGTGAATGCTTAATGCCCCTGTGCAGAATTTAAGGACAAAGGGATTTCCCTGATTGTTCCCCCTCTAGAAATAAATCATTGTTGTGAGCAACACCAGAGAACAAAATACTTTCAGCGTATTTTTAACACCTTGGCTGGGTCCCTTTTCTAATCAGGGCATGAGGTGAGGTATGTTTTTTCCAGCAGAGAAAAGTTGGCTTATTGAAAAGATAATTTTGTAGTGGCATTTTAATACCCCTGGCTCTCCACAGAGTTTATGGCTGTTAGGGAAAGGTCCTTGTTTTTTATGAGAATAAGAAAGACCCTGGGCAAAACCCCAGCCCCTCCAAATAGGACACCAGGCGTTGGCAGCTGCCGTTGGGACTTGGAGCTGTAACAAGGCTCGTTGGTTATCAAGGTGATGACGAGGCCTCAACAGATTCACGTTTATCTGTCAGTTCTCTTCTTTCCTCACGGCTACGCCTCTTTTAACAAGAACTGACAGTGCTTTGGACCTTGCCTGATATGGTTCAGCAAGTGAGGTGGATCCTTTGCCCTGACCAGTGTCTTTTGAAGGGCTGGATCTTTCCCTCCAGAAATACGGGAATTTCTAGTGAATTCCCGAGTACATCTCCTGGGTTACACCTGAGTTGCTGAGCTCTCCCCCTCCATCCCGTCTCCCAGAGCATTGACAGGAGTGAAAGCAACTCAGGACCCTATTAAAGGTACTCAGATCCCCAAAGAACTTCTCCCTGGAGAGGGGGTAACAGCTCTCCAGGATGAGGTAAGAAGAAGGTATTTTCAGCAAGGAAAACAAGGCCAGGAAGGTTCCTCTGGAAACACAGGACCAATTTTCCTTGTTAAATAATTCAGCTAAGTCCAAGAGAACAACTCGCCCTGCAGAATTAGAAAGGATTTGAAACAGAAAGAAAGCATTCGGTGCAAGAGCCGGAGGGGGCCGTTCCCCGGGAAGGTGCAGCACAAAAATAGATGTAAATCTGCAGAGGCTGTCACGTTGAAGTAAATCTGAGGTAACTCTATTGTTTTCAACAGGGTTACTTTGGGTTTACACCAGCGTGACTAAGATTAGCATATCAGCCTGGGCGTGCTCGTTACGATAAGGTTCGCTCGGGGAAATCGAGCGCTGAGGCTGCAATGGCAAGGGGCAAGAGCCTGTGTTTCAGGTAGACTCTGCATCCTCTTATCTCCTTCCTCCCGCAGACCTGAGGTGTGCTGAGACTGCAAGTCCTTTGCTTTATCGCCCTGACGGATCCGAACTCTGCTCCGGCCCCACCACGGCAATAATCCGTAATGAATACTGTATAATTGTCGGCAGGAGGAACCCGCCAGGCAGAGTGGGAGCAATCCAGGCAAGGAGGGGAGGGGAGGAGGAAAGAGCTTGACACAGCCGTCCCTGCAAATTAAAGTAGGAGTAAATAAAGCAATTAAACAATATTCAATCAGAGATGCAAAGTGAACAGAGGGAAAGGCCCGCACAGTCTGTCTCCCTGGCAAACGCACTCCAGGTCACGAGTACAACCTCATTTAATTGTTTGTAGCCAAGCTGTAGCTACACAGAGAATAAAATAGTAGAAGTGTGAAATAAAATAGCAGGATGCTTTTGAATGAGAATGCGGATTTCTTCACCCATAAGGATTTTAAAGTGCTGTGTGTTTTTCTCCTGAAGTATTTGCAGGGGCAGAGCCACGTGTCTGAAGGTGCTCAGGAGCTGAAGGGCTGCTCAGGCCACGTTGCCTCCAGCTGTGAGGCAGCGGTGGCTGGGTGTGAGGCGAAGGATATGAGGGATGTGCCCCCTCTGGCCTAAAATGGGGTGAACAGCACCGAAACCCCACCTGCAGCCGCTGTCTCCCTCATGGCGTGCAGGGACAGGGCGTGTGGGGCACGAGGGGCTGGCGGGAACCAGGTGAAGGCGATGGTGGCCCCTTCCAGTTCCCTGCACACCCCAGTCCTCAGGGACCCTACATGGGACCGGCCTTTCTTTACACAGAGGGTGATCAGACACTGGAACGGGCTGCCCAGGGAGCTGGTGGAGTCACCATCCCTGGAGCTGCTTAGGGCAAGGCTGGACGTCGCACTTGGTGCCACGGTCTAGTTGACAAGGTCATAGGTTGATCGGTCGATCTCACAGGTCTTTTCCAGCCTAACAGATTGTGTGACTCTGTGACCGGCACCACCGGCCCCACAACGCGACCGTCGCGACAGCAGCGACAGCAGCAGGCAGCACCGCCGCACTACTTCCCGTGGCGGCAGCGGAAGGATCCCGCGAATTGCCGTCGCCTCGCCCTCTCTTCC
>VZRE01012636.1:1105269-1123219 GCA_013396775.1 Cephalopterus ornatus | reverse complement strand
CCCCCCCCCGCCGTGCAATGCTGGGACCGGCCGGCTGTCCGCCTGCAAGCTCTGAGGGGATGCTTAATTCGGTATTGTTTTCGTACGAAGGTGTTTTAAAAAGCCGGGGGCGTTCTCTTCGCCTTTCGCACATGCACATGGGGTCAGGGCTTGGCTGGGCAGTCGTGGGGCTCTGGAAATAAGACCCAGCGTGTTTAAAGAGTGTTTCGGCAGCTTTTCAGCAAGTCGGGAGGGATCTGCCGTGGGTTTCAGTGTACCCTGGGTTTAGCTTTGATTAGCTGCTCGCATTAACCATGCCACAGGATTTTGGCTCTTGACTCGTAACATGTGGTGGGGTTTTAGGTGTGAATCGAGGGTTGGGTTTTGGTCTTTCAGTCAGTCTGTGGAAGAGCTTATTGTCTGGTATTGTTGGTGGTTTGGGGTGAAAAGATTTGCCCGGGAGTTCCTAAATCAAAGGAAAACCTGGAAGTTGCAGGGGGTGTCTCCAGCATCATCCCTTCGCTTGCAGGGGTCAACACTGGACCGGGATTGACTGATTTTGGGGCAAAAGGCTGAGAAGTCGCCAGTGAAAAATTCTCTTCCAGGCATCAAGGAAAATCGTAGTTATTCAGAGAGGGAAGCTGTGCTGATCCAGCCTCATTTCATGTGTGTCAGGGCAGGCTTCTCATCTGGACTCACACTTGAACAGCTTGGTCAGGGATTTAACTTTTTAACATTTGGCAGGCAGTCATCTGGGATGTTGCTGAGACAAATGGTGAAGAAATGTCTTTCTTAACACACTTAACTTCGTACAGGATTTTGCTTGTGTAATGCTCGGATAGCAAAAGGTCAGGCAGAGGAACAAGAGTGCTATTCTGGAAATTATTTGGAGTTAAAAATCCTATGGATGAATTATGGGATTACTGAATAAGTAAAAGTAGATGAGGTTTTTCCTCTGATCCGTTTTGGGGTTTGCCTGTTACCAATTTAAACTGCCCTGGTTTCAGTTATTTAAAGACTTCCCTTCATAAAGTTAGACCAGGATTTTCCTGAAACTCCAGTAGTACAACTTGTAAATGTCAGGTCTTGTATGTCATATGTTTGGTGACATATTAATACATGCCCAGTTTTACTGCAGGTATTGGTTACAGTTCTTACTGATTTTTCCCTAGTGCCATTTTCTCAGAGTGTAAATTCTTAATATCAAAAGCACGGAACAAAATAATCCTAGAAAGAGACCTGAATGATTTTGAATTATTCCTCTTGTTAAGTTTCAAAAAGTAGTGAGATATACAGCGTCAATAATTTAAGCTCTTACCCAGTTTATATCAGTATTAGACGTTTGGAGTAGATAAGAATTCACAGATCAGGCTTCAGAAGGTTTACTGACACCTTTTAACAGATGCTTCCTTCAACTACAGATGTTACCTGAGGTTGCATCAGCTGCCAGAACTGAAATTAATTTTTGTCCTTTATTAATATTTCAGTTGGGATTTTGGATTCCTTGAGGCAATGATTGTCTTTCAATATTTAAAACAATTACCAGTGTTAGTGACCTGTGCTAGTGCTTTTTTTTTTGCTTTTATTAAATGTCTGTTATGAACATCTTTGCCAGACAGAGAGTGGTGATTGACCTTTGTGACAGTCTGTCATTTTTATAGTTCTTATTTTTTTTCTTAAGTGAGGGTGCAATTTAGCAAACACTGCATTTTTTATAGGGTTTTAAATTGTGCAAATCACTGTGCAATTCTCTTGGGTTGTTTAAAATTAACTTGACTCATCCTTTTGCTGAAATTATTAAGGTCTGGCCAGGTAGGTGACAGGACTGAGCTTCCAAGGTGGAGATCTGCAGGGTATTAAAGGGGAGGGGGAACAATATCTGAAGCATGTGTTGTAAGGATTCTCATCCTGTTTAGATTTAGAGCAAACAAATTATACTTTTTCAGTGCAATTCTGGTAGAACCACTGATTAGTGTTAGTTTATAAAGTGTAGTTTGCTTGAACCTGAGCCCTGTGTGCACACAGATTAAAATCGTACTCAAGCATGAAAACACTGCAAAATCTGGTTTAATAATCAGATCACAAACTGAGTTGCCGAAATCCTTGTGCAAGCTTTAATTTTAGAGCAATTTGATGTGTCATTTTAGCTCTCTTCGAACTTTAAATACTTAGATATTTTTATAGCAGTTAACTTTAGGCGATTTTGCTAATGAAATGTAAAGGGTATGAACAGGGAGCTTGTCCCTTTTTAAAGGTAACAAGTCCAAGTATTAAGGAGATTCTTGGTGAAACAGTGGAAGAAATCAGTGAGCAAATACAGTTGGGCAGGTTTTTGTTTTATCATATGCCTTAGCATTGCATTGTTGGAAGAAGCATTGATTCTAATGGCTGAGGCAAAGTGAAGGGTGAATAATAAAGTACTCTTGCTTTTGTCCTTAATATGGGGTATTAATAATGTATTTGTGGGGGATTTTAGTTGCTCTCTATTCTGACTTCTCTGGTCAAATGATACTATTTCTTACTTTTCCCCCAAACAGTGGATATTCTCCCACCCACATTAGGCTGGCTAGCTGAAATGATTAGTTTGTTCTTTAGAAGGCCTAGAAGTGTATACTTCAGCTTCTCATTCTAAGGTAAATATTTGAAGAGTCTTTCTTGCTCTGAATGTTTATAGTACAGAGCCGTTTGGCACTGAAATGTCACAAAAAGCGTTTTTCAGTAACATTGTTCTCAACCTTGGAAAAATGATCAGTTAAATCATTGAACACGCTGGTCTTTTTTTGCTGGAATTGAATTTATATTTGTTCCCTTCTTTACTAATGAGCGTTGTGTTCTGCTGGGAGCAATCTCACCAGTACAGGGTGTCTACTTTTGTCACTTTTAGTAACTGTAATAATCGCAAGAATAAGGCCTCTAAAATATAGTAACTGATAGTAACCTGCACTGAGTATTAAAATGTTTCCTAACTGTCCTTGATAGTGCATAAAGGCTTGAATACTGATGGACATAACTCACTTTCCTGAGGAATAAGAAGGGACAAACATGAGAGCAGATTACTCCCCTTCTGGCGGGAGTGCTGTGGGCAGCAGCTCTGCTTCGGAACTTGCAGCTGTGTGTGTCTGCTGAGTCAAAACTCCCAGCAGACAAGATCCTAAACAAGCTGTAAGATGAAAAGTCAGTGGCACCTGTATGGGAAAGGTTCCTATTGGAAAAGGTTCCAGGAAATGGCAGAATTCCCGCTCAGCTCCTAGAAGAGAATGAGTGACAAATCCTGAGATTCCCTGAGTGTGAGTGTGGCTTCCTTTCGGTGTCGTGTCAGATGGTGTTCCTAAAACCTGAGCCCCTTATCCATTTCCTTCATCGAGTGAGTTGGCAGCTTTTCCAGATAAGTCGGGTCTGGTTTGGGGCTCATAGTAACATATTTAGAAAACAAGATTGAAGTGCATTAGTCTTACCATGGTAACGATAAATAACAGGGTAAAATAACAGCATTTCAACAGACATAAGTGAACCCAAGTTGAAATGTGTTTCTGAAAATCTTTCCTGTGCTGCATCCTCTGCAAGCACTAAGGGAAAACTAACTAATGAATGGAGGCTACTCTGCAGAAAGCCATGCAAGGATAGAATGGTGGCAGCCATTCTGAAAGCTGAAATCCTGGTTAGTGCACTAAAATCAGCAAAAAGACTCTTAAATCCTCAAACGTTTCTGTTTATACACCCACAGATTTCTATTCCCAGTAAAGCCCGTTGTAGAGCTGTCAAGGACATATTCCCTCTAATTTGCTTTAAATGGGGAAAGATTATCATCCAGTTATTAAAAATAGTTGAGCTAAAGAACATGGATAAACTTTTGCTGACAACAGAGAAGACCATTTCTTACAAATGCAGTTCTCTGAATTCTTTTTCACCTTTCTGCTAAGTACAGCATTAACTGGGTCTGCAGGGTTGCTTGTTCTTTAGCTTTGTGTACTGAGATAAGAGTCTGATTCTCAGAGATGTTAATCTGCAGTGTCTGACATTTCACTTGTGGGTGAGTTGGGATGCTGTGATGAGGTCTCTCGTAGACAAGCAGCACTTTTTGCCCTCTGAACATATAATTTTCCATAGTTTGTGTATCTTAATGTTAATTGTTTCCTGCTGTGGTGCAGCAGTTTCTAAGAGTGGGAAATAGAAACTCTCAATTCCAAACCTGAGTATTAGATTCTTATCAATGCCGTGGATTCAAATAAGTCTGTTAAATTCAGTGCTTGTTGCCCAGCCAGTGAAGTGGGGGAATTTGTCATCTCTGAGTGTTTGTGATCCGTGTTTGTGACCTGTTGCTCCCCATCTGTCTGCATGGGGAAGAACATTACAAGATGAAAAATTTGCAGTCATGCAGAATCTTCCATTTGATAACACTGCTGTGAACTTTTGACATACTAGAAAGCAGACTGGAACTTTTTCTTTTTAGAGGCTTTTACAGAGGAGTTGCTTTTCCGTTTCAGTTCTGAATTTGAAGTGATCTGATCAAAGCTGGTAGTGCCTGCAGTAAAGTAAAACCTTTTTTACATCAACCACTTTCAAGTTATTTATTCCCTTTGTGCCTGTGGTGCAAAACTGACTGTGAAACTGTCATTGGGAACTGCTAAAAAGATTAAAACCAACCTGCAGTATTTTTGGAAATGTCACTGGGATTGCAGGCATCTTAATGTAAAATATGGTAAAACTGAGAGACTTGTTTAATAAACCAAAAAAATTAACTGACCTGCAGATAGAATGTTTCCCTTAAAACATTTTCTGTAGGACAGGTTAATTTTCTCACTTCAATTGGCAGCTTTTCAACTGCTGCTTTTAATGCAGTACTGAAGGGAAATGAGGTGTTTGGATCACTGAAATTTCTGGCATTTTTGAACTTTCTGCTATTTTTGAATACTTTCCTAATTATCATCCCTTTCATAATAACCCTGAGTGACGTAAAGGACTGTGGCACCAACGTGAGTATTGGAAAAGGCTCGGGATGAGATGTGGGGTAGGAGTCTGTACTCTGCACGGATGTGCTCTGTGGGATCTAGAACGTACAACAGTCAGTTCCTGACCCATTTATCCTTCCCAAGGAAATGTAGAGCAGTTCTCCTGGATGTCAGGCGGTGTTGTAACTCCTGGCAGCTGCAGCTACACTTTGTACTTGCTCTGTGCTCGCTCTGGTTGCTCGCACCAAGATGACAGAGGTGCCTTAAGTTCTTGCTCTTCTTCCTTCTCCTTCCTTTTCCCCCTCTGCTGGGCGCCTTTCGTACTGCACTGTTTATAATACACTAATTTTAGAGCTGGTATCTGTTGTTGTTTTCTGGCAGTTTTTGTCCTTGTCTTGGAAACTAACATTAATTTTAATAGTGGAACCTGTGTTCCAGGCAGTACTTCTGCCCTCCAGGCTCCAGGGAGGGATGTTTCCTGTAGCCTTTTCCATCCAGTGGAGAGCTTTATTTTTCCAAAGTTTCTCGTATTTGTACAGTAGAAAAGATTTTACTAGTTAGGAAATTGCCCAGACTGGACACTGAAATTTAGGCTCTCCAGAAATAATTTTTAAGAACAGGAGCATCTCTGCCTAAAAGAAGGTGGGAATATTTTGCTTTCTGGAAATACTGCAGCAGTTGTTCAGACACAAAAAAAATACTACTTGAAATGAGCTGACTTTCTCCCAACTGATTAATCTTTTGGCTTGTTTCACTGTCAGCTCCACACTGTTGTTTCTGAGAGGTTATTTTTTATGCTTTGAAAGAACAAATGTGCCTGTACAGGACTATTAAGCTGCTCTTTTGACTTTATGACCAAGCTGTCAATTAGTATTGCACTGTCTGATCTGTGCAGGCTGCCTTGTTTTGGTCCAAAGCAGAGGAAAGACACTGTAAACAAAACCAGATTTTTCATAGTATATTATTTGTGCCTTTCTTAGAGGGCCTAAGTAACTTGAAGCCTCAGAGAAACCTTTTAAGAAGTCATTAGACTAAACATCCTGCATTTCTGTGCCAGCTCTTTCATCGTGGATGAGAAAATCTTTGCACTAAAATTACAGATTCCTCAAACCAACATGCACTTCTGCATATTTGATTCTTCTGAAGCCAAACCCACTTTATTGCCCATCTTTTCAGGATATATAGGTCAATGTTAGAAGAAACTGAACACACTCATTTCTTCCGTGCCAGTTCCATGTTGGACAGAGTGGTGACGATGTCACTGGCAGGCAGAGCTGAACCAAACTGTCCTGTTCTTTCGCCCGTCTGCTGTCTGTGCTGCTGAGTTTGGGATCTGCAGCAGAGCATCATTTCATCTTGTCAAGGTTTTCTAGAAGCAGGTGACTAAAACTGCATGAGGGATTATACCGGTTCAACGAAAATGTATTGAAGAAAGTTAGAAAACCTTGTGTCTGAAACAGTTTTCGGATCCTCATTTAATCTTTGGCAAAAATTAATGCATATGCTTTATTCATGAGCTTTAGTGACTCAGTGCATTACATAGTCTGTATAATATTTTGTACTTTTTAATTTATGGATGTGAAATACAGAGTTCAGTTTTAGCAATTTCTAACAAGACCAAAATCATGGAAAATTAGATTTTTGGCTTCTCATAAAACAAAATACAAATATATTGTGTTATCTGAAAAACAAAGGTGGCTGGTAAAATTTAAGATTAGGGGAAAATCAGTTTTATAATTATAATTCAGCAAGCTTATCGTTTAATTCTAAAAATTTCTGTTCTTTATTGCTTCTGGATATTTGGCATTTTGAGTGACTTGCTTGTTGTTCAGGAGTCTTTGGAAAATTACTGTATGGATGAAAAAATGACAGTGTGGATGAAAAGCCTCATGCGTGATAAACTGCTGTGACAAAGATTTAACTTCCATTTATATGCTTCATTACTTCGGATATTTTAATGGAAGACATGAAGTGCAGTGGTAATTCCAGTGCCGGCATGGAATGTCAGTGGTGGGCAGGGAAGAATAAAGGAACATGTATTTCTTGAGAGATAACAGTGTTAAAGCCATGACTTTTGACCTACAATCATGTCAGTGTCAGTATACATTGTAATTTAAACAGGTTTAATTTGGAAGCTTGTCTGAGGAAAGGTCGTGTGGTTTAGGGTGTTGTGGTTCTGTGGGGCAGCTGGTGCCACTGTGCCTGAGGTCTCTGGGAGTAGCAGTAGCACTGTAGGGTTGGTAGGGATTGTGTCTGACACGTGATTTTATGTATGGATATTGCACGGCCATTATTTTATTCATGGTCTGGATAAGATGCACACTGACTGAACAATGATTTCTGCTCTTGATCGGGGGCTTGCGTAAAAGTCAGAAGCTTCTGTGCTAATGAGAAATTGGAACGCGACTGTGTCTGTTCTGGCTGTTCCTAAAACATGCCCCGAGCACCCCCAGCCCTTCCTGCTGCAGCTCTCACTTGGCTCCACACAGCACAAGGCCCGCAGTGGCAGTACAGGGATTTGAGTCATCTGCACCTTCCACATCTCTCACTGGGGTTAAACAGTCCCCAGGGAATTGGGCTGACCTGGTAGCTGGCTAAGAGGTTATTTAGGAATTCAGGAAGATAATACTGCATAGGTATTTGGAAGGATTCAGGCTTGTTGCTTGCTTTTTTTTTGCAATAAAAAACCAAACCTTTTTGGATGGGGCATAGTTTCTTCAGTCTCAGTGCAATAGGAGTTGCTCCAGTAAGTCACCTTAACTGGGCAGCCTTACCAGTGTAGTGATTTTGTTTCTGGAGGTGTTGGCAGAGCATTTCCAGGCAGCTGAGGCTCAAGTTCTCAGCTCCTTTGGCTCTGATGCAGCTAAACCAGTGGGTTACATTGTGGGCAATGACTGCTGCTCTTACTGCTCTTTTTTTCCCTTCAGCTTTATCAGTGTTCCATGTTGCCTCTTGATTTTGATGCCAAATAAAAATAAGCTTCACCAGTAACGGCATACTCAGAAATGTTTTTATTTAGTCTTATCCTAACCCTGATAAATGCTGTTGGGTGCCATTTGAGCTGTAGTTACGGCATTGCTGCTGTAGAAGTGTCCTTTGTGTTTCTGGGCAACACAAGCGAGGTGTGAAACTTGTTCAGGCCAATCTGATGTCCTTGTTCAGAGCAGGAAACGTTAATGGATATTAAAGGGAATTATGAATTGTTGCAGTGGGGGAGATTGAAGAGGTAATGGGGGGGCATGAAGGATGGGAGTTGGGAGGGTGAAGTGGCCTGGGGCTGGGACACAGATCTGCTCACTTGTCTTACTGTGCTCAAAAGGCAGTGACAAGGAGAGATGTTTTGTCTTTGTGATCCAAAACTGTTTCCTTAAGGATAATCCTGGCCTACCAGTCATGTACTTCTTTATCTTCCACCTTTGCATCTACAGTGCAGAACGGGGCAGTACAGGATTTATGGGCAGGTGATGTGCTGGTTTAGGGGAGCTTGCACATTTGAACTGTGCTGTGATGATTGAATGGCAGATGCCCTTTCCTCAAGTTCAGACAGCTTTCAAGTGTGTAACTGCTTCGTTAAAGAAATAAAATATGTATAGCCACATTGTCCAAGATGGGTGTATAGCTAAATAGAACTAAACTGCTGCTATTTAAAATGTGACATTTGAACGGAGGAAGTGTTGAGCCATGAATTCTGTTAAATGAAAGTAACACAGGACTGGAAGAGAACACGCTCCCCTTTCCCTGCAGCACAGCCCTACTGTTTCACCTCGGCAGCCTCATCCTACCCTGGTACCCTCCAGTGCTGCACTGGCATTTAGTCAGCCTTAACACAACCCTGGGGATGTTGCTGCTCTGGATAACTGACTTCTGACTCCTTCTGACAGTGCGAGGATCAAAGCCAGGCAAAAACGTGCAACTCCAAGAGAATGAAATTAGAGGACTGTGCTTGAAATCCAGAGAAATCTTTCTGAGTCAGCCTATTCTGCTAGAACTTGAAGCTCCACTGAAAATCTGTGGTGAGTACTGTGATTTTTGGTTTGGTCTTGGGGGATGTGTTAGGTCAATGCAGACCTTAGAGAACAAATACTGGATGCTACTTTGACTTACTAACAGTGGAACTAATGAGTAACTATAGCAAAAGGGAAAATAAGCCCCTGCTAGATACGTGGGGAGGAGGTAACATGTGGGAGTTGGAGCAGGGACCAAAATATTCCAAACCCAAAAAGTAACAGGTCCAGTTTCACCAGCTCTTGGTGAAGGGGTTCACAGGAAGTTTTGAAAAGGAGTTTCTGTATCAATTAAATAATGTTTGGCCCAGTTGTGACTGAACAAGGGGAAACAGTTGAGGAACTGCAGTAGTTTATTATAGCTGCTGTACAGCGTTGAACAGTGGTTTGACAATATTTTTATATCCTGCTGGAAACTTAAATTTCTGTCCAGTTTCTTGGAATTACTTTCTAGTTCAGTTTCCCCACACTTGCAGACAGCCATGCTCATTTTGCACACACGTACATGTCTGCTTATGCTAAAAGAATGAAGAATGTCAACATAAAAGCCTCAATAAATGCACTTTTGAAAGCTTCCAGCAAACAGTATTTTATCCTACTCTAACACTGAGGACTTACTTCAAATTGAAGCAGCTTGTTCAATATTTATAACATGGGTAGTCTAAAATCATGATTTAGCGTTCTGCTTGTCAGAAATAAACCCATGATTTAAACTGAAGGCAGAAATACCAATTTCATTTTCGATGCAGCTTCGCTGCTAGAATTTGAATTACTGTTTCCAGAAAACACAGTTGGTTTCTTGGAACCTTCATTTTGTTTTATACAAGTGAATATTTTTAAGTAACTACATGCTACTTCTTTGTGCTGTTAACCATTGCATTGCATAGATGTCAAACTTAAAATGTGAAGTACCTTATGGGCAGTATGTAACTGGAAGCTTTTTTCTTTCTGAAGCATCCTTCATTTGTTCTTTCTCTATAATCAGTCAGAGAATGTAGTGAAGGGTCACTTCTGTCTTGTGTCTGAATCTCGTTGCAGGTGACATCCATGGACAATACTATGACTTGCTCCGACTCTTTGAATATGGAGGTTTTCCACCAGAAAGCAACTACCTGTTCCTCGGAGATTACGTTGACAGAGGAAAACAATCTTTAGAAACAATTTGCCTTCTATTGGCCTACAAAATCAAATACCCAGAAAATTTTTTCCTCCTCAGAGGGAACCACGAATGTGCCAGCATCAATAGAATTTATGGGTTTTATGATGAATGTAAGTAACAGATGTGTTCCAGTGACAGCCTCTCTGGCTGGAGACAGCAGGGGAGGAGGTGCCAGTGTTGCAGTGGGAGATGGTTCTTTCTGAACTTGCAGTGCCCTCTCACATGTACTCATTAGAGGGGCCCTTGGCCTATTTTAGGAAGGGAAGTGTGTCCTTTCCCTGATCCTGTTGGAGTCTGACCCTCACATACAAATCAGCAACCAACTGGGTAGTTTTATTTATTGGCTGCTATGTTAACTAACAGTTCTCAGTGGTAAAATTCAGGAGATAAGGTAATCTAATGAGAAATGAGAGAGTGTAACTTGATGTGCTTCACAGAAGTTCATCTCTGTTTCTTTCCATCCGAGGGATGATGCTGTATTCTTGTGAGGGCTGGTTTTGCTGTGATTATGTTGCAGTGCTTGCAGCATATTTCATATTAAGACCTGTAACTCTGTAGTGTTAAAAGAGAACCCCCAGAGGTGGCCCTTCCCTGGTGCAGCCCTGCTGTACCATGTGCTGTTGCTTTGGCCAAAACCAGTGTCCTCTTTCCTGAACGGGGCAGAGCTGTGCAGCCATCAGTGTGGCAGTGCTTGGACTGAGCACCAGCTCCTTGGTGTGTCAGTGGGTGCCTTCAGCTGCAGGAGGTGTTGCCTGGAGCAGTGTGTCAGCGTGGTGCTGAAGGAAGTGCTGGTATTTGTTTGGATCCTTTGGCTCCTTCTGAACACACACGGTGTGGTTGTGCCGTCACCGGTGCTGGCTCTGCCGGGGGTGTGTCATGGGAGACATCACCAGAGCAGAACAAGCAATTTTGCTGTGAAGTAGAAATGTATGTTCCTGTTTCAAAGGATGTGACTTAATCCAGATGATGTAGAGGAGATGATACTGTTAAATTAATTGTGCACTGAGGCACGTCACAACTTGTGTGGTGCGACACACTTGGCCTGCAGCTTACAAGATGTGCTCCCCATGTCTTTTTCTCCTCCAGTAAGGAAACAAAGATGTGTGTGGTATTTCAGAGATTAATCACAGGCTTAGTCATAGATCGCAAAATGTTCAGGGTTTGTATCTGTTGGGAGAGTCCTTTTGAAATTCGTAAAACGGTAGCAATTTCGTTTTTCAGTCCCTGTTTCGTTTTTCAGTCCCTATTGCATTTTTTCAGTCCTGTTTCTTTGCTGAGAGTGACTTTATGTGGTAAAGGAGAATTTGAAAGAAAATCTGCTTTTCAAGAATTACTGTCTTCCCTTGAAGGCAACAGCAAGATTTTCTGAAGTTCTCCAAGGAATAATTTTCCAAAGCAAAGTTGGGACTGGAGAGCCTGGCTGCCAACAGGGGAGTGCCATCCTGTTGAACAGACTTTTGTGCTGTTCTCAGAGCTCTGCCACAATGAGAAACCTTTGCAACTGTCTTTGAAGCAATGAAATAAGTCAGTGGGTGTCAGAAGATAAATTGTGTATAGGCTTTCTGCTGACTTTTTGCAAGTCTCAGTAAACGTAAGGCAGCCATGTTAGGTTGGTTGTGGTGTTAGAAAAGCATACTGACTTTTTTCTCCCAAATCTCTTCTAGGTAAGAGAAGATACAATATTAAACTGTGGAAAACCTTCACAGACTGTTTTAACTGTTTACCAATTGCAGCTATTGTGGATGAGAAAATATTCTGCTGTCATGGAGGTAAGTCCTTAGGTGATACTTGAGGAACTGGATACTCAGTATCAGTCATGGCATTTTGATGTTTACATTGCTGAAGCTTCAGAACTTCAGGTAGTTTTCTCTTCCTTGGCCCCTGTAGGAGGAAGGGTTGGGCTTGATGAGTGCTGGCAGCTTTGTAGCCTCGGACACAATGATCTGCTTTTCCTTTTCCGCTAAAAGACGTGTTTCATAGACTCTCCTATTGAGTAAAATGTCCTTGTAGGGATTTGTAGGCTTATGACTAGGAGTTTGTTCTGAATCAGAGTGGTGTGGGTTGGAAGGCACCTCTGAGGATCACTGAGTAGAACCCCCTGCCATGGGCAGGGATGTCTTTCACCAGGTCAGGCTGCTCAAAGCCCTCTACAACCTGGCAGGTTTAATGTGTACAAATGGGTTTATCCCTATGCTTCGTGTAGCTTTTTGAGGGCATAAAATACATATTACACCTTGAATGTTTTATCACTTGCCAGCCATTACAGTTGCCCAGGGACACACATCAGTGAAAAATGATGTGAGATTGACTTGATACTGTGTTTCATCTTACTAGGCCTGATCATCACAGTAAACACACCCTGTGATTTCTGGTGTAAATGCCTCTTTTACTTAACAGCTCTTTTATCAGACACTTGCACAATATTATTGAGATTATTGTTATCCTCTAAAACGTGGAAATGGCTTTGCTTATCTTGCTTCCAGTAAATCTCCTAGGAAGTGACTTGTCTTCTGTTACAAATGCCTTCAAACGAACACTGGATTAAAAAAATGCCAGTTAATGTCGCCGTTGAACTGCATAAAACGGCAGTGGTGAATCACTTGGAAAACAGAGTATTTTTGTCCTGAAGGAACGCGTCAGTCCCGCAGAGCAGAGCTGGACTGACATGTGGACTGTGTGTGTGTCTTACCTCTGACAGGTTTGTCACCAGACCTGCAGTCAATGGAGCAGATCAGACGAATCATGCGGCCCACTGATGTACCAGACCAAGGTCTCCTGTGTGACCTCCTGTGGTCTGACCCTGACAAGGATGTCTTGGGCTGGGGTGAAAATGACAGAGGAGTGTCCTTCACTTTTGGTGCTGAAGTGGTTGCTAAGTTTCTCCATAAACATGATTTGGATCTCATATGTAGAGCTCATCAGGTATTTTCATTTTGTACTTTAAACCAAAGAATAGTTTAGGTTGAGGGGGACCTGAGGTGTTCCCCTGGTCCAGCCCTGCACACGTACTCAGCCTGAGGTGTTGAGGGTCTTGTCCAGCCAAATTGTAAATATGTGTGAGGATCTCTGAATGTGTCCCAGTGTTTAACAACCCTTGTAATGAACATTTTTCCCTAATGGAGAAAAACTGTGACTCTCGAACAAGGGTTTTCTCAATACTAATAGGACTCTGTTGTTGGGCTGGTTCTTGTGATGCTCCTGTTTTGATGTAAAAGTTTGGAACTCATGCTCCTTAAACACAGCAAGTCTTTCAGCTGCTGCCTCTGGTAGAGCTGCTATGCGCCTTGGCGGGAAGAATCTGCCTGACTAACACCTCTGCGTTTCTCTCTAAAGGTTGTTGAAGATGGATACGAGTTTTTTGCAAAAAGGCAGTTGGTAACTCTCTTTTCTGCCCCAAATTACTGTGGAGAATTTGATAACGCGGGTGCCATGATGAGTGTGGATGAAACACTAATGTGCTCTTTCCAGGTACAGTAGCTAAACATTTTTACCTCCTAGTTAGTGAGGTCACATGTTAAATTTGTGGAATTTTGCATCGATGCTTTATTATAAAAAAACCAATAATTGTTCCAAATAGATCTTTACAGCTGCCACATGTAGACAGGGCAGTGTTTGCAGTCACGTCTTCAAAAATGTGATAAGCCCGTGCTGGTGTGACTACATGAACTGTTTTACCCTGGAATTAACCAAGCAAAGCTGTTGGCTGTCAGCCTGCTCCCACTAGTGTGGGCTCTGAGACCAGCTGCTCCAAGCCCTGGCCTAGCTCAGAGCAGGAAACACAGGGAATTCTGGGCATGTTTGGACTTGTCCAGGAGACCCATATATCACCTTTGAGGGAATTAGTGGATTTGGAAATTTGACTGGAAAACAGCTAAACCCTTTTGCTAAATGACCCCACTGTCTTTTCAGATCTTGAAACCTGCAGAGAAGAAGAAGCCCAATTCCAGCAGACCCGTAACACCTCCCAGGGGTATGATCACAAAACAAGCCAAGAAATAGTCACTTTGGCTCTGCCTTGTTGGGACTTGTATCATAGTCTATAACCTCCATTTTTAAACCTGTCATGTTGTGCTGTTCAGCTTGCTCAAAATAGATAACGTGTTTGTGGTTTTCCTCTTCCATTTGATGAATGGCATTTGCTGGTTGTAACAGCGAATGAAAGACTTTCCTCCCTCCCAGGAAAAGAGTTTCAAAGTCCCCTTTTGTCGGTGTTACAGCTGCACAGCTCCACAGCATCCCCTGGCAGCCGGGTACGGCACGGCTGCTGGGACTGTACCATGAGTAGTGTAAATCTTGTTCTTTAGGATCTAAAGAGGGCACTCGTGTGCTGTGAGAGTAGAGATTTGTTCCCGTCAGCGATTACATACTGTTTATACAAACCACTGTGAACTTTTTTTACGTTAAATTTTGTTTTAAACGTTTGTTTTAAAGGGATTGCTTTTCTTTTAATGTCTTGTCTCTAGTTTTTATTGCTGTTTGACATTAGGAATAACCTTCAACCTTGCCAGCATCACTGGTAGGATGTATATTTAATTCAGACACACGGTCCTCTCCTTATACTTCAAATGACAATTAAAGCCATTATTTTAAGTGTTTGTGTCTCTTTCCTGAAGCCAAAGTTCACTTAGAAACCCGTTTGTACACGACCCCCCTGCTGAGTTGGCCGGGCTTCCCATCCACACCTTCCTCTCGGAGAGAAAAGGAAGTCCTGGCTGGAAATAGCACATAAACACTTGTCCATGCTCAGAGTGAACACATTTTGTACAGTTTCCTTGTGTTCCACGGAGCAGATCGTAGTGCTGAGACAGCAGTCCCAGGGCAGGGACAGAAGTGGCTCTGGGAGTGACAGAAATGGCTCAGGATCTGCTGGAAGGGGTTTGTGCATTTCAGCCTAAAGACTTTGTTCTATAAAGAAACCCAGAAACTCGATAAGCCAACCAGAGGTGTTAATCTTGATCACCGGTTTATATAAATCTCTCACAGAATCTTGTTTTTTAAAAGCTGTTGATCTTTTTTGAACAGATGACAGTGTACAATACCATGTAGTGAAAATCACTTATTAAATGATTAAATTGTTAAATCTTCTCCGTGTTGGTTTATCACAACCTGGACCCTGCTCTCCAAGGGCCTGACTTAGAGAAATAAATTGTTCTGGAAACCCACAGATTCTCGGTTTGGATTTGTCTGAGGAGCGAGAGGGGGGATTTTAAACAGCAGTGTTGGGTTTAGCTCTGGGTCCCCCAGTGACGTGTTGGTGGCAGTGGTGTCAGAGCTGTTGTTGTCACAGCCTGTGCTCGTGGCACTGCACACGGGCGTGGGAGGCCACGCTGGGCTCGTGTTCATTGGTGCGTGCACTGAGCAGGGCTGGCCCTGAACACAACTGCTGCTCTGAGAGGGGTACAGCTGAGGACTAGATCATTTTCCTCTGGTTCGTAATTAGAGAACTGAACTCTCGGCGAAATGGGGAACTTGGGTGAACTTTATCAGTGCCGGTGCGCGCTTGCTGCCGCGGGTGGGTTGGTGGTGCTGGCTGAGGTGTGTGCCAGGAACAGCCTGGGTCCCTTGTGGGCCCTGCGGAAAATGCTGTGGGATGTTCAGCACTCAGAGGAGGCGGTTTGTTCACAGCACCACAACAGCTGCAGTGCTGCTGCATCCGCTGAGGAACAAGTTTGTCATAGGAATGCCCAGCTCGCATCCCCCACCAGCTCTGTCCTGGTGTCCCACCCGGTTCCCTTCCACATTTGGAGTGAGTGGGACTTTCTCACCACAAATACATTTTCTGGCCCATCCCCAGCCATTGATTTTATTCTTTTAATGTATTTCTCTGAATCAAACAGCTGTTTTCTTGCTCTGAAGACCTTTTCCCCTTCCCTCTACGCCTAATTAATCAAAAACTTCTTGCTAACCACAATGAGCTCCTTTTATCAGGTGTCACAGACTTTCACCTTTTAAATCACACTTGTAAATCACATCCTTTGGGGCTCTGTAATTTTTCTCTCTCCTTGTACAACATCCTGTAGTCTGTTCTGGCTGTAGTGAGTTGGGCGGTGCCTGGTCACCCCTCGCTCCCCGGCCCTGCTGTGCTGGCTGTGTCACACCTTTGTCCTCCATGACTTGTTTTCTCTCCTCAAAGGCAGTTTCGGTGACACAGGTGCCAATTCTGGGCCGGGTTCTCTGCCCAGCTGCATTCCCTGGGGGTGGGTCATGCACCTCCAGCTTCCCGGGGTGCAGGTGGAGGTGGACAGGTCCTGTCCCACTGCAGGGCTGGGAAGGGAAGGAGCTGCTGGTCCCACTACAAGTTGTGATCAACAGCTCAGGGGCATGTTTTGTGCCTGTTTGTTGGGGTTGGGTTGTTTTGATCAGTGGAGGGACAGAAGGAGGAGTAGATGCTGATTCCTGATTTTTTTTCCGTAACAATACAGGTAGCTGGAAATTGTGACAAACCCAAGTTCTCCTCAGTCCCTGTCTCGTGCCCTGGAAAGAGTGGTAAGATCTGAGGCACTCCCTTGCTTTGGGTATCACTCAGTGACGTGTTTCTCTAATTTCTCCAAAATAAAGAGTGTCCATCCAGCTGTGGACAGGCTGTTTTTTCTGCACAGGTCACTTTTGCCTGTTCCTGGGTTAGTTTAGGATGTGTCAGAGCTGCTGTGGCTTTCAGCTTGGAGTCAAGTCAGGCTGGGGCACTTCAACAACAAAACATCCATTTTCCTTGCAGTGTTCAGACCTGTTCAGGTCTCCACAGGGGACACGGGAGGGTGGCTTTGGGCATGTGTCCCTCATGGGGAAGCAGAAGCTGGTGGGGTTTTCTCCTTAAAACCCACAGTCCTTACCCAAAAGGGGATCAGATCTTCCACCATCAGCTGATGGTGCTTGTGTTTATTGGACTCAGCTGAGACCAAAACGCCCAAATTAGCTGGAAACCCCCAAGATAAACCTCCCTACTGCGGCTCCAGGGCTGTGCCTTTGCTGTCCCGCTCCTGGTGCTCAGCTGAACCCTGTAAGTGGGTGTTTTGGGGGGAGGGTTGAGGGATGCAGCATTTGGAGTTCCAGGAGGGTGTTACCTGTGCTCATTCCCCAGGGAGGAGGATGGGGATGGGCCTGTGCACTCTGGGATGAGGTGCTAGGAAATACTTAGGTTCCAGAAAAAGTTTTAGATGTTCTCTAGGAGGAAACCCTTCCTAAGAAGAGTCTTGGGGCTTTAAAAGTGCAAAACTGGAGAGATGTTTATTCCTTGGAGAAAATGAGAAATGTTTCTGGTTTGTTGTAGCAGAGGTGCCTCAGAGGTGGGTTCCTGGTGCTTTTCACAGCTGATGGGTTTTTCAGGACATTTCCCAAAACAGTTTGGTTTTGGAAGCCAGAGGGGAACCCTAAACATGAAGAGGCCTCTGACCAAACAGGAGCCTATAAATGGAGGCAGATTAAACCTGGGGTTTATGTTCATGTAATCCCTGGACCTCCACCAACTTCGTGGGACTGATCCGTGTCCCTGCTCAGCAGCTGCACTCTGAACTCGGCAGAGAATCAAGCTTTAACTTCCCACTGTCCTGGATCTTTGCTCGCTGTGTCGGGAAAAAAAAAGAAAAAGTTTAAAAACAGTGAAAAAAAAAAAAAGTTTAAACTCCATCCGGCGGCGTCTCCTGTTCCGGCAGCTCCCGAACAGGGGGGAAAAGAAAAGCTGCGGAAAGGGGAAATGTCGGACGGGACCGCCGGGGATGGATGGGGGGGGACCCTGAGGACGGACAGGGGATTCGGAGATGGATGGGGGGACTCGCTGGAGCCGCTCCGGGAGCGGTGGGAGGAGGCGGCGGGGCCGGGCCGGGGCCGCCCCTGTCCGGGGGAGGCGGGGCTGGTCCGCGGAG
>VZRE01012636.1:1079391-1104803 GCA_013396775.1 Cephalopterus ornatus | reverse complement strand
CCTCCGGGCGGCTCCGGGAAAGGACGGGAGCGGGGTGGGGACGGGGGTTCTGCTGGCGGCGGGAGCGCGTCTCGGAGGGTTTGTGGGCCACACAGTCTCGCCGGGCTGCCCAAGGAGGAAGGAGGGCGGGGGGAAGCGGGCTGCGATGGGAATACCGGAGCCTCTCCTGCAGCCCTTCAGCCCATCTGTGAGACCCCAGGGTCTTGCGCTCCCGGCGAACTCGGTGTTTTCATCCGTGTGGTTTTCATTGTTGGAGTGTGGCCTTAATGCTTAGGAGTTGGGTTTGGTGGTCCTGCCCCTCACAGGGTGCCCACAGGGATGGGCTGAAACTGGGATGTCCAAGGGTGAGGTTGGCTCTGGAGGATGCAGGGAGAGGAGATGGGGAGGTCGGTGTCACCCACCCACCAAGCTGAAACGTGGAGATCACCTGCTTCATTTACCTGCAAAGGCTGAAATAATGGGGGTCCCTGATGTTAAGGAGGGGAAACCATGGCTGTTCTTCCCCTTGGCTTCTGACCAGCAGCCTCTGTGGATCAGTGTCCAACAGAAACACAAGGGCAGCTGCCTCCACCTGCATCACAAGGTGCCAGATAAGGGCTGGCGCTTTTTTGCTCCTGTGCTTTGTTTGGAGAAGTTTGGAAACAACTCGTGAGCAAGTTCCTGGTTGTGGAGCAGCAGATGGGGCACAGACAGGGCAGGGAGGGTGGCAGGGGCTCCTCGTGGTGGTGGGGGAGGTGATGCAAAACCTGTGGTCCCAGCGTTTAGCAACTTCCCGTCAGCTGAACCGGTCACGGTCCTGTCTGCTCCCTTGGGTGAAACCGGGAGATTTGGCATCTTTTGTCAGCCCTGAGCGGGGAAGTGATGCTCTGCTCTTGTCCCTCAGTTGGCAGGGTGATGCCAGCTTGACCCAGAGCCATGTCCAAGTACCTGAAGCACTTCACGGTGGTGGGTGATGACCCCGTGCAGTGGAGCAATGACTACCAGAAATGGGAGGAGGAGGAGGACGATGGGGACAAGCAGCCGGACTCGGAGATCAAGGTGGAGCCTGCCAGGAGACACATCTCTTTCCAGTACATGATGAAAAAGCTCTTCAGCTCCCACAGGTTTCAGGTGAGGCAGAACAAACCCAGGCCAAGGGTGGGTGTGGGATGGAGCTCAGGGAGCAGGGCTGAGCTCGTGAGCCCCTGGCTGAGCTGAGCTGAGCTGCTCCGATGGGTGCAGGTGTTTCCTGAGCGGGGACAGGCCCCAGTGCCTCGGGGTCACCACGGTGCCGGCACCAGCTTGAGCTCCCCACACTGAGGGCTGGGAGGTGGTTGGGTTTATGGGGAGCCAGGTGGTTTCATGGGGGTGAGAGTTTGCATGAATAACCCACCAGCTAGGGAGAGTGGGAGCAATGGAAAGCTCCATGAAACACAACCAGCTGAATCAGGGCTGTGGGTGTTGGGGTGTGTTCAGCTGAAGGGACACACTGGCTCCTCTTGCTGGTCTGTCTGTGCTGGGAGGGGATTCATGTTGGTTCTTCTCCCGTGACAGATTGGGGTTGTCTGGCTGGTGATCCTGGATGCCTTGTTGGTTCTTGGGGAACTGCTCATGGACTTGAAAATCATCCATCCTGACAAATATAACATAACCCCAAAGGTAAAGTGTGGGGAAGTGTCACCATGAGCAGCGATTTTGCTCCCTTTGGTGGCTCAGAGCCCCCCCTGCATAGGCTGCCTGGGCAAGGCAGGACCTGGAGCTCCAGCCCTGCCGAGCTGGTGGTCCCAGCACACAAAGGAGGGGCTCACAGGGGTGTGTGGGGCTGACCTGGCTCAGTTCACACCAGTCCCTGCAGAGGCTCCTGGTTTCCTTGGGCTGCAGCAGAGCTGGATCACTCCCATTACCCTTCTCCTGCTCCTCTTCATAGCTCCTGGATGAGTTTCCCAGCACCACAGGCTGCCACATATTCTGTCCTTTAGAGCAGAAGAAAAGTCCCCAGCCCTTCTCCCTGTAGACCCCAACCAGACGTGCCCTCAAGCAGTGGAGGTTTTCCATCCTGCCCTGCTCGTGTGCACACGGGGGTTCCTGCTTTCTGCTGTCAACTTGTGCTGCCTTTTCCCAGGTTTTCCACTACCTCTCCCTGTCCATTTTAACCATCTTCCTGGTCGAGGTGGGGTTCAAGGTGTTCGTGTATCGCCGCGAGTTCTTCCACCACAAGTTCGAGGTGCTGGACGGGGTGGTCGTGGTCGTGTCCTTCGTGCTCGACATCGTCCTCATCTTCCGAGAGCACGAGTTTGAGGCCGTGGGGCTCCTGATCCTGCTGCGGCTCTGGAGGGTGGCCCGGATCATCAACGGTGGGTGAGGGGGTCCGCTGGGCCAAGGGCTGGATTTGTCACCTTCCCTAAATTACCTGGGCTTGTGTCTTTGTTCTCTCCTCACACCCGTCTGCGAGACTCCTGGTCCTGCTCTCCCAGTGAACTCAGAGTTCCTGGTTTTCCTTGCTGGAGTGTGGCCTGAGTCAGTCCTTTCTTTGGAGCAGGGATAGACATTCCTCCTAAAAAACTCCGTAATCTCTTCCTCTTCACACCTCCTGGACTACTCTCCCAGCTCCACTGTCTGCCACATACTCTGGTTGTCCATCCTGGAGAAGGATGGCTCACATCCTAAGTTTCCATTGTAGGATCCTTCTGGCAGTGTTTTAACAGGGGAGCCCCTGTCTTCCTACATCTCCTTCTACAGCAGAGTAGGATTTAATGCTCTGTTCTGCTGCTACTCCTCCATCTCCTCCAGGGATGCTTCAGGGAATGTCCTCGTCTCACCCTGGACCCTTCTTGCTTGGATTCAAAGGGTTTACCAAAAAAAGAGAAATAGAAAAGAAAAAAAAAGTAGAAATCAGACTTAAGTGACTTTGCTGTGGAAATTGGAAATTGTTGCAAATAGACGTTAATTGAGAGTGTAGCTGGAAACACTTTCTTCCTTCTTGGGGAAGGAATTTTGAGATTATCTCTAATTTCTGCATGAAACCTCAGCCCAAGTGCTGTCCTGTACCTCCAGCTCAGGTTTGGTGAGCGCTCTATATTTGGCACAGAGGGATCAGAGGAAGGGATGGCTGGGGCTGTGTCTGTTTTCAGCCCCCCAGTGCCCTTTGGATCAGGAGAACGTGCCTGGTCGGCAGCAGCCGGAGGGTGGGAGGATGTGAGAGCAGCTTGTGGCTTCTGTTAGTTCAGAGTGACAGTCAGAGAGAAACTGGATTTGCCTGCAGCCCTGGGAGCGATGGGAAGCTCATCTTACAGCAGAAAACAGGGTTGCTGTTACAAGAAAATCCCCTTATCCTTGGCTGCTCCTGGTTTCCCCACAAGCTTTTTGAGGAACAGAGGGAACAAAGGGAACGTGCCCCACGCTCGGGCGCCGTGTCTGTGCCTGGCACGGTTCAGTGCCCCTGACAGGGACTGGGTTACACCAGCTGGGGACTGGTGATGTTATCAATGCAAATAATGCTTTGTGCTCTGAGCAATGAACCCCCAAACCCCAAACCTGCTGCCTGCAGCACGAGGACAAGACACCCCCTGGTGCCTCCTGCGTGTCGTTCCGGGGGAGCTGTGTCGGGGAGGAGGAACGGGATGTTCTTTGTGCTCCCACCAGGCTGATTTTTTATTTTTTTTTTTCTCCTAAGAAAAGGAATGGGAAGAAAATGCCTTTAGTGTGGGGGCTGAGTTCACGTGTCATCACCTAATGGTGCTTGTAGAGAAGTGACACCCCTGCCGTGGTGAGACACAGCGTGTCCTTAGTGTAGCTGGGCAAGGTGAAGAAAAACCTGGTGGATCTGAGGATGTGCCATGTCCTGTTCCACTGGGTTAAGCCATGTCCTGATCCATTGGGATGTTCCATGTCCTGTCCCCTCCAGCCCACAGCAATCAGCTCCAGGGCACGAGCCCCAGGCTGTGCCCAGCTGTCAGAGTAGGTCCTGACTACACCTTTCATCACCTTTCAAAGCTGCTAAAACACAGCAAAGCCTCCAGCTCCATCCCCCCTCGGGCTCTGCCGAGGGAATACATCCAAATTCAGGATTTGAGTGACAGTCTGAGTGATTAACTCAGCTCTGCCTCTTCCCAGGAGAGTCTCCCTATCCAAATCCCTCAGGTGGCTGATTTGAAACCCTCCTCATTAAGAAAAGCCCTTGGGAAGGGTGGTTGGAAGACGACAGAACCTAAACTGGAGAGGAACATGTTTAACTCCTTGAGCACAGACCCTGTGTCCTGTTAATTCTGCTCGTGGCTGCTTTACAATGTAAAGCAAATCCCCTGGGAATTGTTTCACAGGAATAATCTTATCGGTGAAGACCCGCTCAGAACAACAAGTGTCCAAGTTAAAACAAGCCAACCTGAAACTTGCAACGAGGCTGGAACAACTGGAACACAGCTGTGTAGAGAAGGTAAAAAACCACCTTTAATTTGGGTTTGCCTGCCTGGGATCCTTGTGCAAGTCTCGCACTGTTGGAATGGTTTCCTCACTGGAATGTGTGGGATGCCCTACCCAAGTTCCCTGAGCTGTTCCTCCTCCAAGGAGCGATGTTTCCCTCTGTCCTACTTCCTTTAGCCAGGTTGTCCTGTTTTCCCACAGCAGTGGGAAGATCTGTGGGAACTTGCGGAGTTATTTTAAGGATATTAATGACTTGACTTTTTGTCTCCTACAGGAACAAGAAATCGAGAGGCTGAACAACATCCTAAAGCAGCACGGACTCCTCAGCCAGCTGAAGTAGGAGGCCAGTTTTCCAAGGTGGGAATTCTGCCTGGAAAGTGCAGTGTTGGAACCCACCAGCTTCGACCTGAAAGGTTTTTCTGTCTCCTTACTTCCTCTTGCAATGTGTTGTCTATAAACATTTTCTATTTGACCACACTTTGATCAGACCTTGGGATTGCAAAAAGAGTTTTGCTGGAAAGTTAATCACACACAGTCCCTGTAAACAGCAAGTATTTTCCCCTTTCTTGTACAGTTGTACAGTCAAATCTGCGAAATAATTTAATAAAGACACATCTTTACAAGCTACACACCCACAGAAGTACCACTTATTTAAAATAATTTTATTTTTTCCGTGATAACGTTCTTTGTTTGCAACATCTTGTAGAACTTGCAGCAGAGATGATAAGGACTCGGGCTTGAAAAGATCATTTCTCCTCCACCAGCTGACTGTTCATCATCAATACATCTCTTTGCCAACCATTCTTCTCATATTGTTGGTAGTTTCCTCATTTCTGTTGCTGCTTGTGCCACTTTGTTATTTATATAACATTTGTTTCAAAACCGCCAACAGGCCACTCCTTCCCTTGACAATCAAATCGGCCCCAAAATAGAGACAAACACGCGCCATCCTACGTCAGACAGAGCCTTGTTCCACCAGCAGATCCCAGGCCTCATACTGCATTTTCTCATCCCTTCTTCCCTTTTCAGTTCACTGGGCTACACAGTTCTTTGTTTCTGCAGCTCATAAATCAAGGTGTTAAAAGACCTGGAATGTGTCAGAACAGATGTAGGTGAGTGGAACTGCTGGGAACAGTCAGGCTCCAGAAAAGCAATGAAAAAGCAAATTCTAAAGGACCAGGCTGGTGCTTGAACACAACATGAGCATTTTTAGGTACTGGAAGGTCCCTGTGGAGAGACTATTGGATAGCTGGAGAGTCATATTCAGTGAGTGGGAATTCTGAAAGGTGTCTCCAATGGATTTAAGCCAGACTCAGCTGGAAGGGTCACTGAGCTTTGCTCAAAGCATTACTGAACTGCTCAGATTTTTAAAGAAAGGTAATTAATTAGTGGTGTGGGGGAAATAAGTCAGGAATATGTGGCTTATTCATGTATGGGGGTAGATAAAGCAGAGGCCTTATCTAATAGCACACGATTGCTTTAATTAGCAATTCAGCTCTGCTGTTATGGGATAATAAAGCCTGGTTTCCTTTGGAGCTGTGCTGGGTCCCTTCCCCTCCTGCCTCCACAGGCAGGGAGCTGGGAATGGATCTGATGTGCTGGAAGGCTGGTGGCTGCACATGTGCTGACCAGCAAGTTCATATCTGGACCTTTTTTCCTCTCAATGAGTTATAATTTGGAACTTTCCACTTTATGTGGGTTTTTTAACCCTTCTGAGAACCCTCACAAGGTCTCTCCCCTTCTCCCTTGGATGATTTAGCCCAGTTTATCTACAATTTAGATGAAACTCATGGCCCATCACAGTGACTGAATAAACCTGGGATGGAAAATCAGAAAAAAAGCAGAAATATTGGGGTTTTTTTGATGAATGCTTACCTTAGACAAATGGGTAGAAAAAATCAAAGGGTAACTTGATGTTAATGGTGGGCCAAGCTTTATAGCCTGGCTCTGCAGGTGAGGAAATGTCAGTGAAAACAACAGAACTTGTTATAGGAATAGTCCTTTCCCTTCCTGAGGGAAGCTGCAATGAGAATACAAACAGGAATTAGCTTCAGCCCTCTGTTTGTGTGACTGGTTAATTTGGTCTGGGTTACATTTTCACCTGTCACTTGTACTTTTTTTTTTTCCATATACAGTTCCATGTTTCTTTTCATTAACGATGTATAGATTTTTATTGGAAGGATTTTGGCAAGCAGCCACAGCTGTGTTTGAGCTGGAAGGGAACTGTTGGGTGGAATAAATGTGAAGTGCTGCCTTCAGATAAAGAGATTATCTGGGTCACTGGCACACAGGAAAACAAGCCCTTTGTTTTATCTTAAACCCTGTAATTTAATTACCTACCTGCTTCACTGTGGTGGTGGTGAGTGTTGCTGTAACATTCACTATCCTGGCTTGGGGATTGACCAGGGATCCATACTTAGTCCACTTCACTTCTATTCCAAAGGACACTGGAATTTGGCATGAGCTCTGCAAAGTGTTAGAAATCCTCTCATTGTCTGACTTACACAAAAGCCACTTCATTAATTAATTATTCTTGTTATTAAGGGGCAGGATGGCCCAGGAAGCTCTCTGGGGAGGCAGCCGAGGTGCTGCAGCCTTTGCTGTCCCTGCAGATTCAACATAAAAGTGACCCTGTACCTGCATTTCAGCAGGACTGTCCTACCTCAGGCAGGATTTGGCTCTTGGTGATTGTGCTCAACTGGCACTTCTCAGTAGGAATATTGGCGGGACAGCAGAAAATCCTGGACTCTGCCAGGGCACAATTTTGAAGCCTATAAGCTGAACTACTTTTAGGTATTTCTTCTTGAACTGTCACGTTTCTAGTTACATAAATTACTCACTCTTTGGTTGCAAAAGCATTTGAGGCACCTATACACAAACTGTCATCTCCTGTTGTGCTTCAAAGGATTCTTGTTCTCTTACCCTGACCTGGTGTAAGAGGAGAAACAGTGATTCTGTTACTTCACTCTTTCAACCTCGCCTGTAGAAGCAAGAGTGAAACTCCTCATTTGTGAGTATTCCAGGAATTTCCTCCGGTTTGTTTCTGCATTTTTTCACCCCCCCATATTTTTTGTTCTAACTGGTTCCTGCGTTTTTAGGCCGGGAAGGTTGAGCTGGTGCTGCATCACAGGTACAGAGGAGGGAGGACAGGGAGAGGGAAGGTGGAGGGTGATGTGACTTTCACCTGTTCTGAGATGTGGAGGTGAGTTATTGGCACCCAGTCAAGCACATCCTGGGCTTGGGAATTCCCAAATGAGGCCACGTACTCAGGAAAGCTCTGGCCCTTCAGTACATCCAGGAGGGTCTGAGCCAAAGGCTGGCATTTCATCGCTGCTGTAATTCTTCCAGAAAACAACAACAAAAAAAGAGATAAGTTAGAGCAAAATCCATTGGTTTGGCACAGGCATCATTTCTCCTGCTCCCATGCTCTGTTCAAGCCTTCTGGCTACAGCTGCTAATGCCCACAATCTTTTCAAGAGAAAGACCATTGTTAATTAAATGCCATTTTTTAGAATTAAAATACTCCGCTCCCAATCCTCCTCCAGCTGTAGGAACCGCCAGGACCTGAACAGAGCCTGAGAGAAAAGATTGTCAGAGGGTTAAAAGCACTGAATTAAAAATACGGATTAGTTCTTACCGTAACTTACAGCCTGAGATCATGTTATAACCAAACAACACGGGGGCTCTGGCTCCCTGTGCTGCCAGGCAGTCCTGGGTGGGTGTGCTCTGCAGGATGGAGAGCTGGCTGTGTTTGTTGGTGCTCTCAATGATGCCAGATGTAACACACAGTTAAGGGGAAATTCAGCACTTCGTGTGTTGCCGGACAAAAAAAGAATCCTTAATCATACCCTTAAAATACATCTGAAAGTGCTGTAATAGCTCAAGACTCCTCTCACAGTGTGAAGCACCAGGCTCTAAATCCACCTCGCTACACAGTCCCAGGAGGTTGCAGTCAGGACTGAGTCATTCCCTTCTAAAGCACAGCCAGAAAACCACTCTTTTATACAGGTATATTTTACAGATGCCCAGGCTAGAAAGGGTTTGTGAAGATGAACCAGAGCAAGTGCTGCAAACAGAAATCCAGCAGGGAAAGGATATCCTTGAGGGCCGAATCCTGCTCTCACAGGCAGCCCGACAACATAACCAGGATTGCCACTGAGAGGAACTGGCTTCGTGTCTACCTGCAATGCAAACAGACAGGATTAGATCTTACCCTGCACTGAAAGGGCTGGAAAACACAGAAATACTTCAGTTATTTCAGGATTATTTATCGCCTGGAAGGATGAGTAGTAAGGCTGTAAGTAAGACTTCGCTTTCTCTGGATACAGAGCCACAAGATGGGGCTTGTAAATGGGACACTTTTGGAGGCCTTTATTGCCCAGCTCTGAAATGCTGCCTCCTCTGTGTACCCAGGGCAGGTTATACTTTACCTTGCTGCTCACAATTGTTCTGATTCAAGTTTAATAAGTTTTGTAATTAAATGTCTCTCAACAAGTCACCCATGACATCTCCACAGTTACCTGAGTGAAGCTGATTTGGAAGCTCTGCTGGATTGGAAGTGCTTCTTTGGTAATTGCCCCCAAGACAAAAGCAGCAGCTGCTTCTATTATTTCTCCTGTGTCTGTGTAGGTAATGTGATAACTCACCTGAAAATTAAACATTTTAGATGTTCATTTGAATAAATGCATAAGAGAAACTAGGGGGGAAAAAAAAAACGAAGATAGAATTATTCAGGTGTTTTATTTCTTCCTTGCTTAAACTCTGAACAACAGAGTGGGGATATATTACATCCTCTAGAGCCTCTTCAAAACTGACTTCTTTAAGCATAAACACAGTGTTCATCTACTTAAGATTAAAAAATGAGATGATGTGCAACATTTATTCCTCTCTCTGTGCCATCAGTGTGGCTGAAATCATCTTCTCCCAAGCATAAAGTAGATTCCAAACTCATGTTATTGTCTGTTTTGTCATATACACACAGTAATGACAGACAAGGATTTCAACCTTTCAGGGATTTCTCCATGTTATGTTGCATATAGTTATTATTTTGTTGCAAAACACCCTCTTTTATCCCAAACTCGGTGTTTCTCCTGTGACATTTGCTTTGGGGATGTCACAATCCGTGGGAACTTCAAGGCTCTGCCCTTTGTGAATCAGGAGGGATTTGCTGCAGAGATTCCTCCCATCAAACCCCAACGAGGGCTGTCAGACCTACTCCAAGGACTACATTTAAGCACAGTTCATCCAAAATCACGGGGAGCCTCGGGACATCAGCACCCTTCAGTAAGGTCCTTGTTCCATCCAGGGACTGGACAACTACAGACTGCACAGAAATATTAACCTGCAAAACAAACTCAGGTCAGTTCTGAAGATGGGTATAATTAATTTTGGCTCTTTCTGTGTTACTGTATTCATGATCCTTTCTGGTTCTGCCCCACAGTCAGTAACTCTCTGAACAATTACTGTGTTACACATATTGCTGAAGCTCAACCAAAGGGTCTATTTTTAAGTAAATAGAAGAGATTTACTTAAAAAGAGAAAGTTTTATATGAAGGGGAATGTATCAGGCTTGAATGTTTGCAGGTAGCATGTTATCTTGCTGTTGCTGAGTACCATTACTGATGGCAAATTATATTTCTTTTTACTGGCAAATACTAAGGACTAAGTCCCTGTTCTGACCAAGTCAGTGAAAAACTTCCAGTGATTATAACCAAGAATGTTGCCCCAACCTCTCCCAGCTAATTTAGAAGGGTACTTACCAGCTGACTTGATTTGGGCACCTAGGGAAGAGTAAAAGGATAAATTAAAACAGTGGCAAAGGTAAGACCTGTTGTAGCAGCAGTTAATCAAAGCAGGGAAGGCTTAACTCCTTTGCCTATTTAACTCCCTCATTACAATAACTTTTACACTGTGGAAGTGATTGGATACACCCACAGTATGCAGAGGTAGGAAAAGAACTGATGTTCTCTGTGGCCAGGGGGAAAAAAATCTTATAATCCAATCCCCTCCTTCCTCTGACTCCTGGAACTACTCACAGACCTCCAGTTTAGGGATTTGGCCAGGCTGTGCTTCCCAAAGAAATTAAGAGCTTTTGTCCTGTTCTATGAGTTGCATGGTCTTTAAACCAAAAAATGAGAAGCAAGTCTCCCTTTTGTTATACAGCACAAAAATTTCCACCAGTATTTCATGGAAAGGCAGAAGTATTGGACCAAGGTCATCAATCAGGCCTGAAAAATACCCACGTAAAGCACCATTTTATCAAATTTCACTTTTCTGATTTCCCAATGAGCGTTTGAGTCACATCTTTTGGACGGGACCAAGAGTTGGACTCTGACCATGAAGCAGTTGTGCAGAATTCTGATGGGATACAGAGAGCAGTGACTCATTCAGGAACACATTCCCGGGAGCTGGAGCCCTGGAGGCGATGCAGGCAGAATCTGTCCCATATTTATCATCCCAGGGTACAGCTCAGCCATCAGAATCAGCTCTGTGAATAAAGGTGCTTGTTAAAGATTAGATGTGTCCTTCAGGGCATCACTATTCCTGACTAGGGAAGAGGGAATGAGCACCATTCCTGGAATTGTGTTTATCCATGACTGGGGTGATGGATCATCATGGCAGCACTGCAGCCTCACTGTGCCTCCCACTGACTCTGCTTCCCACCTAGAAGGGAGGAGAGGAAGGGCAGGAGCAGCTCTTTGCTTTGGCAGCTCCAAGTACACACTGACCACGGTGGGAAGCATCTTGGCAGAGGATTCCAGGAATCCCCAGCACCGCTGGGATCTGCTGGACAGGCCAGGGTAGAGATAAACTGGTTAACAGAGATTAACTGCAACAATTACCAAGACATTCCTCTTATTCCAGCTGTCCCTCCTGGCAGTGAGGACGGGGCTTTCTGAAGGCCCTGCTGTCCCAGTGCTCCCAGTAAGGCTCCCTGGGTTACTGGTTTGCCATTTCTTTGGCCAGCAGCTCCACCTGCTGGCACTGGCAGGGCTCCTGCTCTGCCCTTTCGGCCACACTGTCCCCAGCACCATCATCTTCTGCTGTCACATCCCACCTTCAGCTCCCTTTGGGAAGGGGATCTCCCCACAGAGATTTATTCAGCCTTCTCCAGTTCCTGCATCTGATCCTTCCTGACATCCACTGACTTCTCCTGAGCTGGGCCACTGTCTCGGCAAGCAGCACATGGCTAAGGTGTTATCCCTCACTGTTCCACTGAGGAAGGGGAATTCATCTTCAAATTCCAAACCACTCCACTGCTGGAGCCTGGCCTGGCCCTCCTTGTTCTCTCCTGGTCCTGCAGCCAAGGAGAACTGTAATTTTGGGAGGACATGGAAATGCTCAAAGCCCTTCTGAGGCAGTTTTTTTCTGTCTCTTCCCCAGCAGGTCGATCAAAAGCCAACATCTGTGAGCAATCCCTGCCCGATTCCAACAAGGTTCTCAATGAGCAGGAGAATGATCCCATGTGTGAAAGGGGCTTTCCTTTCCCGCTGGTAGCTTTGGAATCTGTAAGGAGACTGAAAGGGGTCTTTAAGCAGTCACTCACTGCTAATTAAATCAATTTAAATAATCACATAGATTAAAAACACCTTAAGGGTGGAGAGGTTGTCGTTTCTTGAAGAGCTCGAGCTTCTGGCAGGAGCCATTGGGTTAAGGTATGATGTGTTTCAGCTTCAATTTTACAGGAGTGATTTCTTTGTCTTCCTGAATATCCTCAAAGGGGATTTATTTATACATGAGACATCATCCTCCAGGTCAAAAAGGGAGGAAAAAGCAGGCTTAGCTTTGAGAAATAACCCCAGACTGGATGTGGTAGTAGGCCGATCCAAACAAATTTGCTCTCAGTGGGGTAAAAAGTCACGTTCTTTGAGGAGCATAAGGGAGGTTTAGTTTAGTGTGCCATCAAAAACTGAGGCCTGGGGGAAAGGGACAGATGCAGAGGATTAAACCTTAGTTTTACCAGCTCTTTTAAACTCAGATTTCTTGGAATTATGCACCCTGGTAACAGGCTTCTGAGAAAAGCCTGAACGTGAACAGAAGCATGAAAGTGCAGCAAGTGCTAGTTCAGGGAGCTTGCCTCTTCAGAACTATTATTTTGTACTAGATTATTTATATTTGGCTAAGCAAAGAACAGAAAATTATTCTGTTACCTAAGCTTGAAGTAAAAACATTCCCAAAGGCTTTCTGTATAAAAGTCTGTTGTATAGGGAGATGTTTTTCTCCCAACCCACAATTTAAAAATCCAAATAAAACACCATATCCTTTAGTAAATGGATATTACTTAATTCTGCAGATTCAAAAAGATCTGTAATATCGACAGGCAGCTGTACAACTGCTTCAAATCATACTTACTGCCAAAATGCTGGAGTTGATGTAGAACAGCATGTTAAGTGCTTGAATGCTTTCACATTTTTCCACACTTACTGATCTGATGCATTTTGTGGCCTGGTTTACTAAAAACCCTGAAAAAAAAAAAAGCCCAAGCATTAAAGGAAATGAAAGAGTAATTAGGAAAAGCAGAAATAAATAACATAAGACTCTTAAGTACAAGTAAAAGTGAGAGTAAATGTCATCTCTACTGTAGATAAGCATACAAAGAATGATACTTTCTTATATTCTCCAAAAATGCTGTGAGATAAGATATTCCTTCTTAACAAGCAGAATAAGCTTCAAAAAAAACTAGAAAAAAAGATTTATTCCTTCATTTTTGAGATCCCATAAGGTTCTTTGTTTCACAAGAGACTTCAGCTCTCCTCCAGGGGCCACCAGGGCCGTTACGAGACCCCAGTGACAGTGGGGTTTGGGAAATGCAGGGGCGGGTTTGCTTGGGGCTTTTTGTTTTTTTTTTTTTTCTTTTCCTGCCTCTGCAGATTTTCAGGAAACTCTGTGAAAGGTTAAAAATGTAGAGCTCCAGCCTGCAAGTGAGACCTGAGAAAGGGACCTCAAGAGTACAAAGGGACAGCTGGCAAAGGCTGCAATACCCTCTTCCCTCACGGGGTCACCCTTGTGCTGTTTGATTAAACCCCATTACGCCAAATAGGATGTTTTATTGGTGGATAAACAGCCCATCAACAAGATTCTCTGGGATTTACTTGCAATGTTCAACAGAGACGCAAAACTTCGTTCTATGTCTTAAAAAACACAGAGAAACAGAAGATATTTGAAAATAATTTGCTCATTTTATCTGGATTTACATCAAGGGGTGTGCCAGCTCTCTGCCTGACAAATCTCAAGCCAGAGCAGGATCCTCTAAAGCAAACAAAATGGAATTCAAATGCGTTTTCCAACCTGCAGGATTGGCATCAGAGCACCAAGAGGAGACAACAGGACTTGGCAGTCTCAGAAAGGCATCCTCTGTCTGTATAGGAACCCCATACTGCCAAAGAAAACACGGATTCAGGGACACAGGTGTGTTTCAGCCCATCAGAGCTTTACAACATTTCCATTAACAATAAATATGATCAGAAGAAGTGCTTATTTCCACTGTATCTGTCAATAATTTATGCTACATTGTGCATCAGTTTTTAAGCCGCTGCTACAGCTTTATGTCTAAAAAAAATCTACTTATTTTTTGAAGTCCTTAAAAATCTAGTTCACTTTCTCAGTTAACACAACACACTACACTTCTGGTTTTAACATTTCCATATTTCAAGACCAATACAAATTTTGTCTCTTCTAGAAGAACTGCATTTTTTAAAAGCAGATGCAAACAATGCTGACTTGTTCTTTCATGGAACAACCTAATACTTATTGAATCAGGTAATTATTTACCTCGTATCTCTGAGTTTCATTTGCATCAGGAGGGTCTGGAGCATTGGTGTCCATATTCCAGCTCTCAGGCTCAGCACTGAAAGCAGCACTTCCAAACTCATTAAGCAAATCATCAAAATTTTCTGGAGTTGGCATTTCAGGGGACCTGAGGTAAAGTGCTTGTTTATCTGTCCAAACATTTAAAAAATCAGATAGCTTTTAGGATATAAAGGATACACAAACGGTATTTAGTAACAATTTCTCCTTCTGGAGTGGTTAAAAACTCTGTGATAGAAAAATACCAGTGCAGCTTAATCTTTAAGAGAAAACCTAAACAGGATCTTAACTCATCTCACCCAGATCCATGAAAGCACAAATTTTATCATAAGGAAAGTCCCTGGCTTCCAAAATCCTGGTTTCTAACAGCATAACTTCCAAACCACACATGTCAATTAGTGTCTGCAGTTTCCATGCTAAATATCCGGGTGATTACTGCACAGTCATAATTAAATTAAGAGGACACAGCGCTGATCACTTTTAACTGCCCTGCAGGTCACTTCAAAGCTGGGCATAAAGGATTTGTACCCCGGATTGGGATCAGATTGGCAAGTCAGTTTTCCATGAGACAACTTTAAATTTGATTTATAGGGGATGCTAAATTATTTTTTTTAAAAAAAAGCACCCAAAACTGTATGTTTTTTTTCCAACAGAGATGAGTTAAAATATGAGATGTTTTAAGTCCATGGTTTCACAAGTGAAAGGATCACAACATAAAGACTGTGAGCAGGAAGAATCACCAGTTTTTTCAGAGGTTTAATAAAAAAGAAATAGTTCTAAATTTAGTCTCTTTCTGGTGCCTAAAGAGCTTACAAAAATAACACCACAATGTTTAATACTGGCAACAACTCTACTTACAGTTTGTAGCATGAATGCAGAAAATACTGGGGTTGACTTGGTCAATTAATTGAAATATCCTTTCTGGTGGGTTTGCTTCAACATCAAGAGAATATACAGCAGCTTTCTGCCTGCACAGGTGGCTGTCACCTCTGCAAGCAAGAGATCCACTAGAAGTTAGTGTTCACCAGATTTTAAAGTTCTTTTCATGTACTGAGGCAGTATCACACAAAAAAAAAAGGTGTAAGATGACTGTTTTAATACAATATGTATAGTTGTGCAGCCTTAGAAGGCTCCTATTGTTTTATACTCTGTGCTTAATAATAAATAAGACAGAATTCTTCCATATGTGGTATTCAGCAGAGGAAACTGTGAGCAGAAACATGGAGGAAGGTAAGGAACAGGGAAGAGCCTGCCAGGGATAATACTGGAGCTAAAATGACAAATGGGATGGGATCCAAAACTAAATAAATATACAAATATGCATAAACCCAGATGTAAATAATGAGATCCACAATACTTGCAGACATTAAAAATCCCCTGGATTTTCACGCAAAAGGAACATTTCACACAAAAAGAATTTGGGGAAAGAAACACAACTTCATTTTAGGCATTTCTAGTTGACAAAGAGAGAACAGTCACCCCAGGCAATTAAAGTGTCACTCAGGAAGGTGTTGATTAGACCTTTCTGATATATATAAATATCTCTAAATGGGTGGCAGGAGTCATTGTGTGCAAGAACAATAAGAAACCACAGTCTGGCATGATTGCTAATTCGAATTTCAAAGCACCAAGAATAAACCCCAGTGCTCAGATTGGCATAATTTATACAGAAGGTGGGCTGAAAAGCTGCACTTACTGTTCTCAGAGTTCACCAAGACATCCTTCTTTTCACATCAGGAGTTTGAAGTGAGCTTTCTTAACTCCTTTTGGAGAGGATGAAATTGGGTGAAGGGGTTTTTAGAGCAGCTAAACAGCAAAGAAACAACTACTGGCTCTAGTTTATTGGTGTAATGTTACATTTTAGTGGTTGTGAAGTGACAGACTGGCAGGGAGGCAGCAGGCTGGGATGGTGACTTCAAAATTAGGATCAGAAAAATGCTCACACTACTTCAAAAAGCTCTGAATTGATCAAGTTTTCAGCTGATATCACAAATGTAATCAAGGATGTTACTGATTAACTGCTAATGACCTACAGAGGTGGCCAGATGGTGTCATTTTCCTTAACTTCCAGACACTTCGTTATATTAATGGAAGTCCAAAGATACATCATTTTTTTCCCCAAAAAAAAGCATCATCACCTGAGCTCCCACAGACAGGAGCACGGGAGGAAAGAAGGAATAAGGATGTTTATACACGAAGAGCACTGATCGCATCCAGAGAACGGTTCTAGTACCAATAACTACGTGGTATTTTATGGCAGCACCTTGTAGCTGAAGGTCATTGGAAATTTTTAGGAGGGGAATGGGATCCTGTAGCACTCAGGATGCATGCACTTGGGAAACTGTGAAATGCATCCATATATTTCGCGATTGCTGCAAGTTGGTGAAGAGATCTTTCAAATAACTTGAAAGAAATGTGTCCGTAGACTTCTCACTCAATGATTTTAAAATAAGTGAGCTTGTTCAAGTGTTGGGGCCAAAGGTTTCCCAGGCCCAGGGCAGGAAGGTCTGGAGAAAGCGGAGTCAGGATGGCAGCAGGGAGGGGTTGGGAATTGGTGAGAGGAGAGGGCAGAGCCCTGATTTGGTTGTGGTTTTAGTGTCATTTATCCACTCACGTGACCACAGGGACTGAACAGGCAGTGAAGAGGCTGAACTCCTCCGGGCCGCAGTCGGGGTCACAGCAGCAGTTGACATCACACTGTGCCACCAGCAGGTCACACACACACAGCCTGGCAACTGCAGAGAGATGGGATCAGAACTGGGGCTGGGATTTCACACCTCACAGCCTGTTCCCGAACGCCCTCACTCTTCACCTCCGCTCGGTTCTGGCAGTGGGCAAATCCAAACTCACCTGCTCTCTTTTTAAGTGATTTTTAAAAGCCATCCTTAGGAAAAAATCTATTTGGGACACACGGACAAAACTGAGACACTAAAATCTGACAGTGCGCTCGCTGAGAAATAAAAAACCCAACCTAACAGGAATTTTGAAAGTATGAAATTATACTCAGCCCTGCAGATGTTAAAAAAAAAAAAAGATACAAACAAGGTGTTAATTTCAATTTATTGGGAAGAAAAATAAAACATTTTGAAAGAGTGAGATTTTTATAAGCATTGAGCAGTAAAACATTTCCCCGACGGGCCAACATAACAAGAGCTGACTTCTTTGAAAGTGTTTTTTTCTCTCTGTCTTTAGTTACTCTGAAATATTGTAATCACAGAGAGAGGAATTGTTAATAATTCTGTAAACTGGCCACATAAAATGTTTGGTAACTTAGAACAGTCTTAGGTTTTCAAATTTATAAATGCAAAGAACAGATATTACTCCACTGAGCTGTTTTGACAGTTGCTGTTCTATAATAAATCTTGAAAAAAGAATAGCACAGAAAGAGGAAAATTAAGGCCAGTGTTTTATTGGCAAGACATTCAAAGGGTATTTTCATAATTAGTTTTTTTATGTCATTTGGACTGTTGCCTGTTTCTCTACAGCCTCCTGGGTGTTCTCTGACCACCTGAACAGTATCCAGGGATTTCCTGGAATCTCTGAAGTTCTGCCTGTTCTGTTGCCTGAGTTTAGCCCTGGAATCCTTAGGTCACCCTGTAAACAAGAGAAGTTTAAACGTGGATGATTAGACTGCAAGGTTATGTCTCCCAGACTCGGGATTTCAGTCTCTTTTTCCCTAAGGAGGGAGCACTGGGACAGGTTTCATTTGGCAACTAATCCCCACAGAAAGCTGAACTGATGGAAATAAGAACTTAAATTAAAATGTAGCCAAGACGACAGTGGGAAACACCTTCTGAGAGCACAGTAACAACGATTTATTTACACACTGGTATGACAATGTACCCACAGCGCTGCGGCTGAATGAGGAGTCTGGGGGCAAAGTGGGCAAGAAGCTCTCCAAGGACATCCAGGGGACCCTCTGCGGGGTCGGACCCTGCCCCGGGGGGGTCAGAGCAAGGGCCGGGGGGGGTGGGAGACCCTTCCCTGCACCCGCGGCCACTCACAGGTTTTTGATGGTCACATATGTGATGGACACATATCGCTGCAGCAACCCCCGGAGATGCCCAGGGAGAAGCCGGGCAGTTTTCCCAGTTCCGGGGCGGCTGCAATGGGAGGGGGAGAGGCACCACGGGCCCAGTGGCGACGCGCGCGGGGCTCCCCTCGCCCGGGAAGCGCCGCAGCCCCCGCAGGGCACCCACCGTCCGTGACCGGGGCCGGCGCGCAGTAGGCCCGCGCCTGGGCGGCACCGCGAGTGTCTGCGGGCTCCTCGCTCGGCTCCGCTGCCCGGAGAGGCGGCGGGAGCAGGAGGAGGAGGAGGAGGATGGAGAGAAGGACGAGGACGGAGAACCGCTCGCTCCCCGGCGCCGCCATGGCGGCCTCCCTTAGCAACGGTTGCCAGGGGAAGGGCGACCACCCCCTCTCGCGAGACTTGGCGGGGAGGAGGGGAGGGGCCGCGCCCGGTCAAAATGGCGGCGGGGAGTGACGGGGGAAGGCCCATGGTCTGGGTCCCTCAGGGTCCTCTGGGCTCCCTCATCGCCCCTCAGTGCCGGAGAGGCCGCACGCCAGGCTTATGGGTGGATATGGCCGCCGTGGTGGCGTCAGGCAGCCGCTTGTGCCACCCAGCACCCTCAGGAACAGCCCAGCCCGGCGTTGACCGGGTGGTGCCCCCTCAGTAGCACAGAAAAGGTTTCTGGTGTACTGAACCACGAAGGAGGTTTGGGGAAAAAAGCTGCTGGAAGGCCACAAAAAAAAAAAAGTGCGGAATGGTTCTTTGTGAGATAAAAATTTCTGTATTTCACGTATTTTTTGCAACTGTGTTTTTAGTAATCTTGCCTCAATTTTTAAAGTTTCTTCTTCTGAAAATGCCCTGGGTCCCTAATGCTCAGTGTATATTCATCAATTAAGCTGGTTAGAAATTTTGCCATATACACAGGTAACTTTGAGGTCTTTTTTTTAACCTAAATGGTTAATGATTCTAATGATTCAAAATTATTCTATTTTTATAGTAAATTGCAAAAACTGGGCTAGAGAGCGACTAATGATCAGGGTTGCCTTACAATGGTAACATCCAGTCTTCAGTTCAACAAGGAAATTAATTTTTAAAATGAAGCTTGATGAAGTTTATGTTCTGCATTACCTGAGGGGAATCTTTGTCACTCTCTACAATGCCCTGGCAGGAGGTTTAGATTAGATATTAGGGAATATTTCTTTATGGAAAGAGTTGTCCACCATCAGAACACACTGCCCAGGGAAATAGTAGAGCCACCGTCCCTGGAGGTGTTCAAAAATGTGTGGATGTGGCACCTGGGGACATGGTTTAGTGCTGAGTTGATGGTTCAGCTCTAAAAGCTATAATATTCCAGTTCCATCCACTGGAAATGGAAATAATTCCCCAGTGTCCCTCCTTGGCACTGTCCAGTTACCCCCAGGGGTGTGATGAGTTACGCAAGAGCATTGTCTGCTCACTCCGTGTGAGGCCACCAGGGCGCTCTGATGTTCTCAAAGAGCTGCTGACCTGGATTAGAAACAGCTCCATGTCACCTGGCGAAGTCCTGCGGTCATCCTGCCCGTGGAAACACCTCATTCCTCCAAGGACACGGTGACGTGAAGGTGAGGATCCGCTGTGCTCCATTGTACCTCAGAGCTGCGTGTGCCTTCCATCCCAAAATAACCACACCCGGGTCTCCAACCTTCATTCCTTGTTCCAAAGTTTCTGTGTTCACCTTCCTCCTTGGGGATGAAGAACTGGTGTGTTCAGTCTCTTTGTTTCTTGCTGTTTCTGAGATTTTTTGGATTCCATTGGAAGCATCCATGCACTTCCTTTCAGTCAGATGGTCAAAATGATGGTACAAGTGTTGGGTTTGGGGTTTTTTTCAGGCTTGAAGAGCAACAGTGACTTCAAGACACTCCATTTTGAAAGGAAATCGTAAAAATGGCACCACAGGACTCTTTTTTTTTTTCCTTCTCACTGAGGCTGTGCCAGGACTGGCTGCAGCCATCCAAGGGAAAAGAGGCCTGTATTTGAGGAAATCCTGGGGATCTTTAAAAATCCATCTCTTGCACTGTCCCAGAGCAGGGAAATGAAAAGAAAAGCAATCCTACAAGTCCTGCAAAGTTGGAAACTTGGAATTTAGATTACAGGCTTGGAGGGAGAGTGGTGCTTGGTTTATTTATCACCACTGGTTATAGTCTGTCTTCTTGTTTCCCTGCAGTGCTGTGAGATAATTAAATATTAAAACTTGTTAGTTTACACATTTCTGATGCATTTAAAATCAGTGAAAAAAGGGCTGTTGACAATGCACCAGGGAAAATAGAATTAAATACATTCTTTTTGCATCCAGAATTACTTGGCAAAGCTGATGGTGCACAAGGGACCAGACTCCAAGATGAAAAGCAAGCCTTCCTGGAATGTGAAAGCACAGATTGCACCTTGGATGGATGTGGGCAGGAGCTGGATGAATAAAGAGGTATTAATTCTTCCTGCATCTACCATTGAAATAGAACTGGGCAACTGTTCAGTAGCAAAGTAGGATGGAATTAATCTGTTTTACTCATGACCTTTTTTGTTTTCTCAGAAGTGTTAGGGCTTCACTCAGAGCAACAGTTCTCCCAAAAACCCATCTCCAATTGTTGCTGTAGGAGAAGAATAGGTCAAATAAGCTGCTGTGTCCCTTCAGCTCCCTCTTTATTGATGTTTAAGTGAGTGACTCGGATGTAGGATGTGATTGTTCAATGGGGTCATGAAGCCTCCCCAGAAATATGTACTCACAAGCAGAATGGAAAGTCCCTGCAGAAAGGAAGCTAAATAAAATACAAAACCCCCACCTTTGTAATGCAGAGAGGAAAGGCAAGACAAAAACCATGTCTAAGAAAACCCATTTGAACCTTCCCAAAACACAAAACCCACCTTTATGTTGGACTTCTGAAACAGGTTCCAAAGAGCAACTCCCAAGTCTGTAGGACAAGACCAGGACATCAATAAATAAAGCTTGTTCTCCATCACAGAGATTTTAATTTATCCTGTCAACATGAGTTAATTAATAATTAAAGAGGGCACTGTGATGCTCATGTGGGAGGTCCTAGAAAATGAAAATTCAAGCGGTTGAAGATGCAGTAGGGTGCTGCCTATTAAAAAACATGTGAAGGGATTTACTGTATTACTATTATAATTTAAGCTGCAAGGTTTTGATGTGCATTTAAGCATTACAAACGTGGCAGTATTGAGTCCCACCAAGTAAAACCAGGGGAAGTAACTGATTATAAACACAAATAAAACTTACACAGATGTCTGATGGAATGCTAAGACTAAGCAAAAAGCACTACTTATATTTCAGTTTCTCTCATCCAAGCTTATTGTAATAATTCACTGTAAACTTTGGGTTTTAATCATAGAACTTTCACCATAGCCCTTTCCTTTTAAAATTACTTGAGATTTAAATAAATTAATTTTACACAGCTAAAATGATTGCTATTCCTGAGAACAGAGGGCACTAGAGTTTTCAGAACAGTGCACCAATACCTGTTCTGGCCATGGACATGTATCATTTGATCAAATAATTTTATTTTTGGAAGTTTAAACTCTGAGTAGAATCAGCTTATTAACCACAGTCTCATAAATTATGATGGACGAGGTTCAGACTTTTTAGGAAGTTTTTAGTGATAGAAAATGCAGAGTTAATATAATAAAAGAGCTACTCTAGGAAGTGGTACAATTCCTGTTATCTTAGACTTCTAAAATGAAGAGAAAATCCTAAGAGGAAACAGTTTTGGGTGTGCATTACTTGATCTAAATATATCTTTTCAGCTTAATGCCATTCAGAACAATTTTAGCACAGACCAGAGTCATCACCAAATAATATTTTGTATTTTATAGGGCAGTTGGGTGATTTGGTTGAGGTTCTAAAGGAATTGAGAAACTGGTACAAAAAATAAATCAGCTCTCCAGGATTTTGGACAGCTGGGATTTGGGAGACCTTCAAGCCCTTTTCAATGCTAAAGGGGCTCCAAGAGAGCTGGAGAGGGACTTTGGATGAAGCATGGAGTGACAGGACAAAAGATCCAGGGGGCAGGATTAGATGGGATATTGGGAAGGAATTCTTCCCTGTGAGGGTGGTGAGGCCCTGGCACAGGTTGCCCAGAGAAACTATGACTGCCTCATCCCTGGAAGTGTCCAAGGCCAGGTTGGACAGGACTTGGAGCAACCTGGGCTAGTGGAAGGTGTCCCTGCCCACGGCAGGGGGAGGAACAAGGTGATCTTTAAGTTCCCTTCCAACCCAAACCATTCTGGGATTTTAGCTGGTGATCTTCTGACTCTGCATCTTCTCTTGACTTTTCCGTGTGGGAAGTCTGGTATTGTCCTTCTCACAGGAGTTCTCTGTTTAATGCGGCTGTGCTCTCTTGAACTTCATCTTTCCAAGGCTGATGTTGTTGGTTTTGCTGTATGACAGATCACTCTAAGAGTTCAAGTGGACAGGCATTTGGAATTAGAGTCAAAACAAAGTCAAACCAGGCTGAAATAAACTGTGTTCTGGTCTAGCACAACATTAGCCCTTAAATAAATAGCGAGGAGCCCGGGCTGTCTGTAGGGCAGATGGCATTACAGGTAATATTTATCATGCTCCAATCTCAGGACTAAGACGCTTGGGAGGGAGGATTGACGTCAGCTCCAAGTGAATCAGTTTTAAAACCAGCTGAAAACCTGCTTGTGCCTCCAACATTTGATTGTATTGTGCAGCACTTCTGCTTTGTGCATTTATTGGTCTGAGCAAGCCTGGCAGGAAGAGTTCATTTTGCTTTTGCAGCTTAAATGGGCTGATGTAAATAGATCTTGAACTTTGAGGTGGGAAGATTCCACCCAGCTGCAGTAACCAGGGGGATGCCCTTTGCCCCAGTTTTTGTGCCAAATTTGTGCGTTGGGGAATTTTAAACAAATATCACTTGGCAGAACATGGAGCCTCAGGGTACAAGAAAAACACTGGAGTGAGGCAGCAAGGCATGGGCTGGGAGGGATTTACAGGGAGAACTATCCACACTGAGCAGGGGGGAAAACCAGTTCTGAACTGTTTTATTAGAAATAGTTGGGGTTTGTGTCACAGGAGCCCAGTGATCCTCTGAATGAAAACCAGGAGCAGTTTCTTATCTGGGTACAGTGTGCAGGAGCGTGAAAGAGTTCAGCAAAGGTTACTAATTATCATGTAAATGATGAAGTCTTCTGGCTGTCTGGACAGGCCTGGGTGGCTGGCCTGGGATAGAATCACAGAATCATGGAATCATTAAGGTTGGAAAAGACCTCCAAGATCAAGTCCAACCTTCAGCTGAATACCCCCATGCCCACTAAACCATATCACAAAGTGCCACATCTACTTGTTTTTTGAACACTTGAAGGAATTATGACTTCACCACTTCCCTGCAGATCCTGTTCCAAGGATTTTCAAGGTTTTCCAAGGATTTCCAAGGATGGAGGAGCATGAACTGCTCATGGTGTGTCTTGGCTCTGGAGCCCTCACTGAAACATAGAGTCCTGCTCTGCCAAGTGTGTTTGTCAGCCCTGAGCTCACACCAAATTTCTCAGCCCTGTGAGTCAGGGCTGGTGGGCAAAAAGGCATGGAAAGCATCCCATCCAGCTCTGGGAGTTGGGATGAGGCATGGAGAGCTTGGGTTTAGCTGGAAGTGTGGGGGGGCTCCCAGGCTGAGCAGCAGGGCCCAGGTGCCATGGGACAGATCACCTTGAATTACAGTGAGCTGCCTCAAGGGCACTGTGGGCAGAGCTGCAGAACAAGGGCTTAGGCCAGGCTGGACTTGTCCTACAAAGGACCTGGACAAGGAGGAGGAAGAATGAGACTGAGGGAAGGGAAAGAATGATTCTGTGGGGGAAACTCTGAAAATATGTGCTTCCCTGTCCTGATAAAGTCACAGAGGGCGAGGCACTGAGAACTACTTTGTGTGTCTGCTCTCACACCCTGACGGGCCTTGGCAGCAGCACCTCCTTATCTCCACCACGTTGGCACGTCGGGCTGTGTTCCCTAATCCACCAAACGGGGCCTGGGCTGCTCCTCGTGCTCCCCCCACTCTCCTTCTCCCTGTTCTAACAGGAGCATTAATTTTTAATAACTTCGGATACAATTTCAGCTCAAGCTGGAAAACTTTGATGCTTTGCTTAAGCCTTTAGCAGTGTAAGGGGAGGGATGTCAAGGTACACAGGGAGTGAAATGCCTCCCGTGTGATAACGATGGTGCTTCAGCAGCATTCCCATGGGCTGGGTCTATGGAGTGTGGCTCTTCCTTTCACTGCAGCAGCTCGGGGTGCAGGTTTCACACCTGCCTCTGCCGTGTTTACACCCCTGTCGTTTGTTACTTGAGTTATATAAGTGGCAGCAGCCTCTTGATGTGTGTGTACGCAGAGGAATTAAATTAATTTGCAGAGCTGCCTGTTGGGAACCTCCAAGGGACAACAGGCCCTTTTGCACACCCACGAGCAGCACGGAAAACAGCTGTGGGAAATGAGGACTTGGGCCTTTTTGAACCCACTGGCTCTCAACAGCATTGAAGATGTTGAAGTTGTGCAGGGGGACAGCTGAGAGCTTCGTGTCTCTCACGTACAATTAACTTTTTTGTTAACTCACCTACAATTAACGTAGTTTTAGTGGGTTTTGAGTGATGACTGCACGCCACGGCCACGTCGTGAGGGTTTTATTTGGCATTTCACGTTCCTTACCCAAAATGGATTTAACTCCCATCACGCCTGTGGATTTCCACAGAAACCTATCACGCGCTTCCACAGAAACCTCTCCTGCCAGCTGTCTCGCGAGCTGGCTCCGTCCCCAAACCAACAGGGCGAGTCACCCTTTCAAACCCACATTTTTGCGGGGCGTGACTCCCATCGCCGTCCCCGGGCACCCGGAACGCGCCAGCGGCCGGTGCAGTCCCTGCGAGTTATTCGGGGCACGCGAGACACGCGGAGGGCGTGGAGGGGCAGTGTCTGGGTTAGGCGCAGGGGCCGGGAGCGTTAATTGGGATAACCGCGGGTAAAAGGCGGCTGGAGCCCCGGACCCGCGGCGGTGGCGGTGAGGCGATCCCGCTGAGGCGATCCCGCTGAGGGGGTCGCAGGGGGCGCCGGGAGCCGCCCGCTGTTATTGTCCCGCAACATGCAAATGAGGCGGCGCGGACAGCCAATGAGCGGGCGCCTTTCGGGACCCGCCGCGCACGCGC
>VZRE01012636.1:1010014-1078905 GCA_013396775.1 Cephalopterus ornatus | reverse complement strand
CTGGTGGCGCGGGCGGTCCTGGGCGGCCTCTCGCAGACCGACTCCCGCGACTACAGCCTGGTCACGGCCAGCTGCGGCTTCGGCAAAGATTTCCGCAAGGGCATCCTCAAGAAAGGCATGTGCTATGGGGATGACGCCTGCTTCGTGGCCAGGCACCGCACCGCCGATGTGCTGGGTGAGTGCCCGCGCCGGGGGGCTCAGGTGGCTTTCACCTCCCTCGCTCTCTCCTTTCCTCCCTCCCTCTTTCCTTCCCTCCCTCCCTGCTCCGCACATGGCGAGCGGCTCAGCCTCCGCTCGCAGACAAAGGAGCTGTTTCTGCTTGGCAGTGTCAGCGTGAGTTCGCTTTTTTAGCTTCCCGAGGAAGCTCTTTGCTGCAGCTCACCCTGCCTTTGGCTTGCGGGGTTGTGTGTGCCGGGTGTGCGGGCCCAGCCTGGATGTTTCATGTGTGGGTGCCTGTAAGGCCCAGCGGCTCCAAAAGTCACAGAAACAGCTCCTGGTGCGTTTCACTTTCTGTCTGCCTTTAAGACCTGACCGAGCCGCGTGAATATTCACTGCAGTTTCACAGAAAAGATCACTGGAACAGACGCTTCCTGATTTTAGCGTGTGCTGTGTCCTTGTCAAGTGAAAGGCAAAGTGACATTGAGACTGGAATCAAATGTCAAACTTCAGTTTCGGTGTTTGCTCTGGCCTGATTGCACTCTCTGCTTTGGATTCACGGCTGAAATCAATCGTAAGGCTGCAAATTTTAGAAGTAGTGAATAATTATAGATAATCAATGGAACCTTCAGTCCATGAACAGCATTGCTTTTGACAGTGCTTGACCTTTCTCCTGTGTGCTCAAGGTTGAATTTGGCTGACTGACCATCTGCACAAGCTACTTGTGCTGTAACTGCCAGCAGCAAATTTTCACCAAAACTTTGACACTTAAAAAAAAAGCTTCCTCCCCCCGCCCCTGTTTTTTATTTATTTATTTAAAACTGGGGTTGCACTGTGGTATCTCATGATGTGGGAGTGCTAGGTGGTTCCTGTCGTTGTAACTTGGTTGCCATTTAATAGAGCCGAGACATTTTCTGCAGGAAGCTGTAACTTGGTGCTGGGTAACAGTATTGCTGGTTATTCCCAAGGGAGCTGTTGCTGTCAGGGTGATGCCACAGCTTCCAGGGAGATGTGCAGAACTGGGCAGTGCATTTTAGTCACTCTGCATCTTCTCTGCTGTGCCTGTTCCAGAGAAACTTTTTTTTGATTCGCATTAGCTGCTGGACACCCTTCCTTTAACATGTGACCAACCCTGGCTGCCTTTAAAGTTCATGTTAGGCCAACGCTGATAAATAACTGAGCAATTGGTATTTGCCCTTAAGAGAAATGTAGAATATCCTTCTACTTCAAGGTGGGCTCTTGGTGTGGGGAAGAGGTAGATTTAGCCCCATTCGATGATGTTTAGGGTTTTTTGGCCATATTTGGTAATTACTGTATGTTGACCTGCAGCTTGTCTTGTCTTCCTGCTGGAATCAACTGAGAGTTGCATTTCTGAGTTGGGTCTTTGCATTAATTTTCATGGCAACTCGGAAACAAACAAAATTGTATCTCTACTTAAGGATCAAACAGCAAGGAGGGCAGCAGTCCAGGATGTTTGAAGAACCAAGAAGAAAATAATTTAAATAGCAAAGCTGTTGATTTGGGGGTTTGGTTTGGTTTTCCCCCCTGTACGGCTATTTTCATGTCAGTCCTTTATTACTTTTTTAATGCACATACCAAAAAACCCACATCTGTTTACATTCTGCAAAAACAGTAGTGCTCAGATGGGCTTTGATGCCTCTAATTTGATGCTTTTTCTTCATCTGTAGCTCTTGAGTTTACAAGGAGCAGTTTTCTCCTCTCCGTTTCTGCTGCTATGATCATCTTTTTAGTTGCCCTCTCTCAACTAGCTCTTCTGCACTGCTGCAGGGAAAGTTTCAGCACCAGAAGTTTTTTTTCCTGCCCTCAATTCCTCTTACTCTCATCACAAATCTACAGTTCCCTAAAGATTTTCTTAAAGACCCTCATAAATTTTGTAGTAACTCGATACCTGCCTAACTCTGCACCTCAACAAAAGTGGTTGAGCTGAACTGTTGGGTTTCCTACTTAATTTTTTGGCATTTAACGAAGAGGCTCACGTGGTTTGAGCCAAAGGGAACACTTGACACAGTAAGTGCTTTTGGAGAACAGTAAATTTCCAGTGTATCACTTGGAGTTAGTAGTCACCAGTGACAAAGCCATGCCAGATAATTTATTTGAAATTCTTCTGTGCCAGTGTTTTCTAGAACCAGTGTGTGGAGGGCTGGCCTGTGTGGGATGGATCTGGGTGTGGTGGAGCAGTGAAAGAGCTACTCCCAGTCCTTTGGCACAAGTGCTTGGGGATTCATTTTCTTAGGTCAAACAAAAGTTGACTTGGCAGTGTGTTTGTAGCAGAATCAAAATGCTAAACACTCCTTTTGTTGTAATTGTGCTGTAGAGTCTAAAGTGTCTTCTAGGCTGAGCTTTATCCTTTCACAGGAAGATCAGCAGAAAGCTTAAAGATTCAGGTTATTTCCAGTCCCTCCATAGTTGTTAAACACTTGGTAAGGCCTGTTACTGGTGTGCTTGAATCCTTTGGGGTTTTCTCTCTCATTTTTATTTTTGTCTGGGACATACCCGTCAAATTTGCACGTTTTCTTGCCTTTCTGAGCCCAGGGAGAAACAAGAAGCTCGAAACCAGAGTGTTTCCTTGGGGATCACCCTGAGAAAAGGAAATGGTTTTACTGCTAACGTTAATCTCTAGAGCTTTATGATTCAGGCCTGTGTTTCCTTTCTGCTGCTACTTGTACCATGTTGTACCTTTTTGTACATTCATTATCAGTGTCTTGGATGTTCGGATCCTCAGAATATCTCATGGAGATGTGGGAGCCGTTCTGTGCTGCTTCATGTTTGAAGCCTTTGGAACTTTTGAGGACAGAAGTACTGTTTTTCCAAGCTGAAAACCAAAACTCTTCAGGAGCTGACAGCTCTGATTTTCCTCCCTGGCATGAGAGTAGAATTTTTAGTACATAGGGGACAACCCAAAATTTTAAAATGAACTTGAATGGTTTTGTAACCATTTCACTTATTTACCCAGAGTAAACATTAAACCTTTTTTAGACATTTTGAGCTGTCTCATGCTGATGAGCCTTATTGTTGGGCTGTGCCTTCTCTTGCTTATTCCTGCCTTATCAAGTTCCCAATGTCTTTGCTAGTTTTTTATGGATTTTCCAAGCTGTTGTGTGACTCATTATTGAAACATTGCAGCAGCCAATGCTGCATCCCGTGACAGCATCACTTATACAATGTCTGTGCTGGGGACAAGTTTGGGTGTAGCCAGTGAGACTTCACTAGTCTTCCAAACTATTTCTGTCCCCCAGGAGTAGGAAACAACTGTCTGGCAGCAGGGAACTGTTTGTCCACTGCAGAGTTAAAATTGGACAACTGTTCTTTCTGCTGCAAATCTTCATTTTGAATTCTTTTGGGGTGCTGCAGGGCAGCTACTCTAGACTGAGAGGAACTGCACTTCATTTGAAAATTCTTTTTGTCAGCAGCCTTTATAAGAGGTGAAACCCCAGAGTGGCAAATCCCCTGGGATATTGTTAGTCTCACTCTCATAAAGGAAAGTAAACTACAACACATAAAAGTATTTGTAGATGAAATGTCAAGGTTGTTCTGGCAGCTGTAGAGGAGGCAGGGATTTCTGCTTGGATGCCTGAAGGTTACAGAGGACTATGTTAAGTGGTTTATTTGGTATCATACCTATTAAAGAGATCGCTGCCTTATCACAACTTATCACACTAAAGGAGGCACATTGCCTGCCTCCCTCGGAGTAGCCTTTCACCTACTGCAGTGAGGGAGCTCAGAGGGAGTGATCAGTGACTTGCAAACAGTTGTGGTGGCCTAATTTGTAACAGACCACGTGGAATTTCCTATTTAACTGGGGAGCATAAATGTAAGGAAACTACAGATTGAGAAACATCCCATTATCAGCCACATTCTTGTCAGTATAATCCATGTGTCAGTAGAGCTGTTCCTGAGTGACACTGAATGGAACCTCAGAATGAAACTTCAGTCTGCTTATTCTTTTTCCCTGCAGTACCTGCAAGGATGTTGCACACTACATTTCTGATCAGAATTTCCTGTTGAACGCTTATTTTAACTGTAAATGCTGTTTTGCTTGTTGATACCAGAAAATTTTCCATTCTCAAGTGGATCCTGGCTTGAAGGAAAAGCAGGTTCTGTCGGAAATCAGGGATTTAAGCTGAGCATGGTGCAGGAGGTGAGGATTAGTCATACCTGTGTCGCAGGAAACGTTGCAGAAATCTCCCACTGCTTGCTCTGCTTCATCCTCACTGTGAATGCTGCGAGCCTGAGATTGTTCAGCCTGGCAGGGATTTCCGTGTCTGCCCCCCCTTCTCAGCAGTTCCACTCCTGCTGAACACCCTGAGATTAAATAGTTATAACTAGGGAATTTTTTACCAAAAATAGTTTAATGTTCTCCTGGAGCCCCCAAAATCCACCGAGTGATTCCTCAGGCTTAAATAAAATAGGGAAGAGATTTACCACGTAGAAACCTGTTTCAGGAACAAGTGGATGGTAGCAGGAGGGAAATAGATATAAGGAACTGTTGCTTTTTCTCAGGAGTATATGCACAGTTCAATGACTTCAGTTCCCTGTTTCTCCTTCAGTTTGTTTTTCAACATCTAACTCACTTTGCCTCTTGCCTTTTGTTCCTTGTTATCACTCACCCAGTTACTCTCCCAGAACCTTTCTGTGTCATGCAAGGGTAGTTTAAGGTTTACTGTAACAGTGTGAATAAGTAACCTTTCCTTTTGCAACTTGTTAGCTGTCACACACAAGCTGCCTTTGAGGGTTTGTGTTTAACTGAGTTATTTCTTTCTCAAGACCTGAGGGGAGCGTGGACAGACACCCTCTGGCTCTGACAGATCCCAGAGAAGCTGCTGGAGGGCCACTGCTGGCTTGGAGCATTGGTGCTCTGGATGGAGAACCTGTCTAGGTGTGAGATTTATGTCACCACTGATAAAACAGGAAATCTTATCAGTTTATCTCAAGTCTGATATGTTGACAAATATTTGGTGCTGTATTTCAAACTTGTGTGGTGCAGCAGATTGCACATTTTTTTTACCATTTTAGCCTGCTATTTTTGATGCAAAATTAATTCAGCCATAAATATATCCTTTTGATGTTCTTTTGTCAGTGATTCATTGCTATTTCAGGTGAGGATCTCAAGAAATTGAAAGTTCAGTAGGATGTGTGGAGTGTCTTAACAAGTTAATTGTGGTTGCTTGCACGAGCAGTTCCTGCTGACACACTTGTGCCTGCCTGGGGCTTCTGTGTGAGTTTTATTCTTGGCTGATGCAATGGCCGAAAGTATCCATCTTCCGAGAGATTTTTTGGGAACAGGGTCGTAACTTTTGGGCTCTGACCATATTTGCCAGCAAGCCAGAACTTCCCCTCATGACGCTATTTATATTAAGCAGGATTCGATCGGTATGGTGGGTTTGTTATGAACTTTCAGCCTGTTTAGTTTATATTTATATGTAGTTTACATTTCTGAACTAGGCAGAACACCTGGATCTCACAAAAGTGTGTGGTGAAAAGCAGATTCTGCTGCTTTCAGCACTGGTTGGGTGTTCCTGGGCTCCTGCAGTGAACCTCGTGTGTGCTGGCAGGAAAAACAACTTCCCGTTTGCATTTCAGCTGGTATCTTATCCCAAGTTTCCCTACCAAGATCCTCCCTGGCTTTAGTCAGTGCTGCAGCATCAGATGCTTGGGCTTTGTCTTGTAACTTCGTGACAAGTGTTTCCCTGGGAGAGATTTTGATACATGGAATCTTTGAGAAGTTGGAAGAAGCTTTGTTTTGGACTGACACATGCAGCAAGTATTTCATCTGGCAGGAGTATGTGAGTATTTTCCAGCAGAAGGCAATGTAGTGGGGTGTTAACTCTCAGGGATTCTGGAAGGTCCCCATTATATAGTTAAATCCTTGAGAAGTATTTATTCTTTTGAAGTAATTTATTGTGAAATTTTCAATTGCTTTATTTACACTGATGGTTCATCTGGCTGCAGGCACTGCTCTGTGTCACGTGGATGTTTGTGTAACTTCTGCCTGGGCTTGAACAGGGAATAGCCACAGGAATGTTCCTTCTATAAAATTTTCTCATTTACTGAATAGCTTGAATGAAAAAACCCCGAGGACTGTGTACAGCTCAATTTCAGCAACTCCCAGCCATGCAGTTTGTCTTAAATGTGCTGAGAATTCCTAGTTTGTAACATAGTTAATACTGGAAGACAATGGTTTATGGTTCAAATGTAAGAAAAGAAAAATCTGAGTAATCTTTTTCACTTGTTGAAAAGGTCATTCTTTTGAATATTTTCCTTTTTTTTTTTTTTTTTGGTCTTGGATGAGAACAATGATAATAGAAATACATAGAGCATGGCATTATTCCTTGGTAATGATCCTGCCAATAGCAGTACCTTTGAATTTTGCTTTGGTGACAGAGGGAAAACATCAAAAGTTGAGTTTTCAGTTCTTGCTACTTCTGGAGTCTGAAATATCTCACAAATAGTTTTGCTCCTTGTTTGCAGTGAATCAAATACCACAAAGTTTTCTTAAACTTTATTCTCCTTTACGTTTCCTCTGTTTCAGCAGCAGTTTGCTCAGTCTGTTTCAAAATCATATATTCCTTTCCATGAAACTGTTTATATAGAGAATGTTGAATGTAAAGATACTGGTTTTATTTTAAAACCATGCTGAAGGCAGGACAGGATGGCTGGAGATCTTGGGGAACGTAAAAACCTTCTTTTAAGGCAAAAAGCAGTAAAGGAGGACGTTTTCTAGGGGTCCCTGTGTGGTGTGGGGCTTCTTGGCTGGGCTTGGCCTCTGCTCTGCCACTGGGCTCGGTGGCAGCAGCAATTCCTGGCTCAGGGCTGGAGCAGGAGGAAGCATTTGACTGCTCTGCTGGTGTTGGATGCTTGGGGAGCCAACAGGGTCATTTAGCTTAAATCAAATGTAGTGACCTATTGTCTTTTAAGAGATACAGTTCCAAAAAAAAAAGGTAGGAAAAAAAGGCCTTTGGGGAAAGACAACAGTTGGTGACACGTGAGTTGCTGAGCAGATGAGGTGTGATGGTGTCCCAGTGAAAGCAGCCTCCAGGGGCTGCTCCTGAATGTGATGGTCCTGTTGGCTTCTGTGCTGGGATGGAGCAGGGATCCAGCTGTCCTGGGCATTGGGAAGCAGACAGTCTGCTCTCAAGCCAGAGGAGCTGCCCGTGGATGTCTGGAGGGTGAGTACTTTGGAGGGCGCTGGCAGGACGTGCTCAAAGCTGTTTGAATAGGTTTTGATAACTTCCTTCTCAGCTGCTGGCTGTGGTGGCTCCCTGGTGCTCAGAGAGCTGTAGTGTTTCTGTTCCAGTGTTTCCCAGCACTAATGTAAGATGTTTATGGATTGCTTGAGGGAACTCTACAACTTCTGCCCAGCTTTCTCTGTAACTGCCTTGAGAGCCAAGAGCTTTGGGCAGCACTTGTCAAACAGCATCTTCTCCTTGCGTTCCCCTGCTGTCAGTGCAGCAGTGCAGAGGCACATCTGGACTGTGTCCATCTTAAAAGCGAGTTAAAAAATCCCAAACTTGTCTGGTAACTTCACGCAAAGCACCATCATCACACCTGGAGTTTCTGTTTCAAGTTCTAGGCCTGGAACTTTTCCTTTGTGATCTCTTATTCTAGACCTGTCCTTGTGGCAGCAGGAAGCAAAGGGTCAATCCAGTATTAACCTGAGGTTGTGAGACCTGTAGGGAGAGGATTAATCTGTTCCTGAAGACTCCAGAAAAGGCATTTCCGAGAATTCTGGGCTCCTACAGAGCTTATTCCCAGGGTCTGGTCCCAAGGGGTGAATGAATGCAGGGATCTGCATCCCTGTAATATTCTTCTGAGAAAGCAAAGGGACAAAGCAGGTGTCTAAAAGGTTGTGCACTATTTTAGGGAGAAATCTGATTAATGTTGATGGGCTGTTCAGAATCCTGGCAGATTATAGTTCACACCAAGGTCGGCTCCAACCCTTCTGTCTCAGTTTCAGCTCGTGTCCCATGTGAAGGGCATTGGGAGATGAGGAAACTGAGTTTTAGCTTCTCACTCACGTTTTCACGCCTTTGCTTATATTTTTTTTTGTTTTTTTTTCCTGAGGAGACTGTCCTTCAGCACAATCTGAGCTCTGAAATTCCCCCTTTGTGCGTTTATCGTGAACGCATTTTAGCTTTATTACATTCTGGAAAGCTGGACTTGAAATGGTTCATCCCGTGCTGAGGATCAAAAAGATTTTTGAAAAGATTTCCACATAGTAACATTTTAATCTCAAATAATGCCTTCAGGAGTGTTTTATTTTTATCATTTGGGGGAAATTCAAAGTTCTTCAGCCAAACGACCAGCAGAACATGATGTCTGCTGCTCACCTCCCTCTGAACACCCCTTTTCCCTGAGCACCTTCCCTGTTTTCCTCTGCAGCTGCTCAGAAGCTTCCAAAGCTTTGGCAGAATTGCTCAGATTTTCTGATATCCAAGTTTTTAGAATAACTAAATGCAAATTGACTGGATCATAGTTTATTTTCATTCTCTTTCTTGGCTGAAGCTGTAAGCAACAAACTCTCCGTGGAAGGGGTAGGTCCCAGTGTTGTGTTGGTTACATGGATTTTGGAATACATGGAAATTGAGATTGTCCTTCATAAGAGCACTGAGAAAAAACTGGGCTGCTGGATAGTGGGGAAGAGTTTCTTTATCATTTCTGTACTAGTTAAAATCTTAACAACTATTACATTTAATTGTTCTGTTCTAATGAGCTAATCAAAGGTTAATGGGATTGAATGCCCATCTTCTCCCCCAGATTCCCTGTTTCTCCAGTGGAGTCCTCATCCTCAGCATTAGACTTTTGCCTTTTTTCCAGCAGTTGAGAGTATATTTAGGGTTTGTCTGGCGGCTGATGTCAGCAGTTATTTTACAAATACTTAGAAATTTCTTTGCTAATCCAAACTTTTTTCGGGCAGGTGCCGAGTCCTACCTTGTAGTTACTAAATATCCTAAGTGATGTAAATAATTAAAGCCCTTGTTTTGGAAACCATTGCTGTTCATGTAACACCCATTTTCTCTTCTCTTCCAGGGGTGGCAGATGGTGTAGGTGGCTGGAGAGACTACGGGGTTGACCCCTCTCAGTTCTCAGGGACTCTCATGCGAACGTGTGAACGTTTAGTGAAAGAAGGACGGTTTGTTCCCAGCAATCCTGTCGGGATTCTCACTGCAGGCTATTGTGAGCTGCTGCAGAACAAAGTACCTCTGCTTGGTAAGACACCAGAAATCTGTCAGTCCGGTCTGGATTGTGTGTTACCTACACGTGGACTTAGTGAGAGTTGCTTGAATCTGTTGGCAGCTTCCACAACAAATCTACAGGCAGTCAACTACTCTTATTTCTGTTTTCAGTTAATTTGGAGGCATTCTTATTTCTCTTGTATGTCTAAAAGCTGTTTCAATTAAGTTAATAATGCAGGGAGTGTTTGTGTGTATATGTATATATAAAATAAAAGGCCAGCAGCCTTTGTGTGTGAAGGGTGAATTCACCAGAGTTTGCAGAGTGAGTTCTGCAGCAGAACACGCTGTGGCACATGTGCTCACCCTGTGTTTTGGAGGTATAAATAACTGTTCTCTGCTGAAAACTCTTCGTGGTTGGTTGTGGCTTTTTGCTTAAGCTCTGCAAGGAAAAATATTTTCTGAGGATAACTGGATGCAGTTCTGCTCATTCCTGGCCTTACTGCTCCTGTTGCCTTTTATGTCCAGTGAACTCAAACCCCAGTTGGTTGATCTCAGTAGTTTATATCATCTGATCTCTGGGAGTATTATTTCTATAAATCTTTGTGGGGGATTCGTTACAGATCTTTCTGAAAGCCAGCTGAAGTAGATGCTTCACATATTCTGTGTCAGGCTTGATGTGAGACAGGGCATTCAGCTGCCTGGGGAATGGGAGCAGATAGAGAGGTGCCATTTGGGCTGAGCTGACAACCGTGCAAAGGGTACACTTTCTGAAGGACATGAGCCCTCCTGTGCACCAAGAAAGTGTTGCCCTGTGTGATATGTGCAGGGCTCACCTGACCTTAAGCTCCTGTGCCAGAGGAGTGCAGGGTGAGCTATATTTAACTTGTCTGCTGAGCTGGGAGCAGATGTTCTCGCATTATACGCCTAAAGAATAGGTTGGAACCTCAGCAGTGACCTTAAGTGTCACCAAAATAGCAGAGCTCAGTAATTACATTAGGATTTGGGGTGGTTAATGGTGCTTATTTGTGCAAAGCAGATGTAGCTGTAAGTGATCTCCAAAGTGGGCCACTGGAGAGAGCTTCCCCATGGCTTTGGAGACGGAGGCAGCTCAGCTGGGCTTGACCTTTGCAGGGCTGAAAAGCAGCGTGTGCTGAGTCACAAGATCTGCATTCCACACATGGCCTCCTGGTTACACTCTGCTAATAGAGTTAGAATTTGAAACTAATGATCCTTAGTGTTTCTCCTTTAACAGAGAACAGTATTTTTAGAAGGAGGAACAAAACTCTGGAATTACCACAGCAAAGAGCATTTAGAGTTTATTTAAAATAAAGGGAAGGGAGAGGGCTTCATTACGGAGGATTCATTAGGCAGTAACTTTTCCTTGCTGTCGTGCTCTGAGCCTGAATACTTGGCTCGTCATAACTGAATCCAACAAATATTATAAAATAAAACTGAAATGGGAGGAAACTCTGCCAATTTAAACACTGTTGTGTTGCAGAACAGTCTTGGACACTCACATCTAAAACCGGAGCTTTTCCTGAAGTACTGTTTTGTGTGAGTGGAGAAGGTCCTGTGTGTTCACTAGAGAACAAATTCAGGGCAAGTGCATTGCAGGGAACTCTTGAGTTAGAAAGGGAAATGTCTGGAACAGGCAATGCCTGGGGCCAGCTGGACTTGTGCACTAGCAGGGCTCATCCTAAGCTTAGCTCATTGCAGGTTTGTGGCCTGTCCAACACGGAGCTGTGCTTGGAAAATCCTGCTGGAGGAACACAGGATAGAAGATGAAGACTTGTGATGTGGGGCAGGAGTCAAGAAGCAAGGCTTTAGCTGTATGTCAGTCGTGAGGGAGGAGATGTCTGCTGTGGATGTGCTGTCCTGTCCTGTCTGCAGGAGTGGGGCAGTTGCTGGTTGCTCTGCAGGACTCTGTGGATGTGTTTCTTTGCAACACACTTATTTTTGTGGCTTGCAACCAAGCACAGTTGGTGGCCATTTCCCAGTGAATGAACCAAGAATTCCTCAGAGCCCTCAAGCATGGCTGGGGTAGTTCTGAGCACGGTTGACATGTTCCTGTTGTTACTTTAATCTGGAATAGTATTTGTCTGTGAAACACGTTTTGTTTACACTTTGGAAGTTGGTGTCCTGAAGATGTGACAGGATTATTATCTGTTAAACCTGAAGCAGGCTGGGAAGAAAAGCATTGTCATGTTCCGAGCAGAGAAATGCAATAGGACCTAACACTTAATTGCAAACAATTCTTTACTTGGCACGGTTTATTTACAACTGATGAGTGAAACTGTGTGGAGAGCACCTGGCATTGTATGGATGCTGCTGGAATTCTATTATGTCCATGATTTCGGAATTTCAGTATTTTATGTGAGTTCTGTAAATCCAGTCCTATAGCAGAATGTGCTGACATACGTTAGGTTGGAAAACTGTAAATAAGCCAAACAAAACAGGTATTTGTCAGCATAATGTGTTCACCAAAATCAGAGCAGAAAAAAATGAGCCCTACACAAAAATCAGACTTTGTATTGCAAAGATTTCTAGCATTTTACTGTCTTTATTTTAGGTTAATTGTGGCATCATTGAGCATTTCCATTTCTCCTGATTATTAAGCTTTGATAAGTGTTTGAGTAATTGAACTGCTGATGAAATCAGTGGGAGAAGCAGCAGTTTGTGTGAGGCTGACTGCAGTCACTGTGTTTGCAGGGAGCAGCACAGCTTGTATCGTGGTTCTGGACAGGACAAGTCACCGTTTACACACAGCCAACCTGGGGGACTCCGGGTTTTTGGTGGTCAGAGGAGGAGAAGTCGTCCATCGGTCTGATGAGCAGCAGCATTACTTCAACACTCCCTTCCAACTCTCAATAGCTCCTCCAGAAGCAGAAGGAGTTGTCTTAAGTGACAGGTAAGGTGGGGAAGGAACTGATGTTTTCAATCTGTGCATGTGAGCGGCTCCCAAGAAGTTGCAGTTTGCTGGGGGGCTCTTCCATGGGCTGTAGGATTTAAGCTCCTATCCAGTCAGGTCCTGCACCTGATAATGTGAACATTCATCACTTTGTACCTGTTGCAGAGCGTGAATTTATTGGGCTAATGGTTATTCATGGTAGCCCATTCCCATGGTTCTGATCCGTGGGGAGGTGTCACTGGCTAAAGCTGGTGCATGTGCTGGTCATCCTGGACAAGTGGCTGCTCTTACCAGTTCCAGTCCCTGCCTGTGCTCCCTTGAGACTGTTTGGAGTAGCTAATTTAGATATCTTGGCACTGAGGTAGCAAGTGCTTGAAGAATAGAGCAGAGGGACATGTGACTGTAAGTTGTGTTTCCAAGTAGCTGTTTCCCTCAGCATATTGTATTTGACCAAAACGAGCAAAAAAACTGCTTGGCAGAACACCAGGCTGGGAGTGAGAGGATGAGGAGAGGACAATCTGTTCACAGAAATGAGTCCTTTCAAAGGCTGGCTTGTTCCTGTGTCTTCCCCTAAGAACGTCAGGCTGATCCATCCTGGCTTGGTGAAGACTCATCAGTAATATGAAATGAATTTTTAAAAAATCAGCTTTCAAATTGTGTTAAAATAGTATCAATTAGGTTGGAAAAGACCTCTGAGATCATTGAGTCCAAATATATACAGCTCTCAGAAATGGTTATTCATTCACTGAAGTGATCTCTCTCATCTGAATATAGGGAGATTGCAACAGGATCCACAGAGTGGCCCTGGCATCCAGGGAATGCAGTAGGCAGCTCAAGTCTTTGATGCAAGGTTTGGACTCAGTGATCTTAAGGCTCTTTTCCAACCTAAGTGCTTCTGTGAAGTCTCAAGGCTGATGCAGTGAAGGTTATGACTTCAGTGCCAAAATAGCTCTTTCTGAAAGTGTTGTTAAAGTTGTTGAAACTCCTGACCGTTCCTGCCTGTGGTTTTATTTCCTCATCCTGCAACTGCCGAGAGGAGGCCGGGGTAGAACTTTGAAATTAAACCTCCTCAATAATCCAAACCTCTTTGTCAGACTAAAATTAAATGACATTTGAAATTCCAGACCTGTAAAAGTCTTCATTTTTCTGAGGTTCTCTGTCATCCATAGGAAGACCATAAAACCCAGAAAGCAGAAGGATAATTGATCATGTCCAGTGGAAGTCAGGGAAGCCAAGTAATCTGAGTCATCCCATAATAAGGAAAAGCTCAAGATAAATGTGCTCCCACACTTGAGCTGTGAATCATGATTACAGCTTTCTGGCTGGTTCCTGTTCTGTTCCTGACGTTAATTAGTACTCATGGGCCTCACCGAAACGCTTCTCCAGTCCTTTTTTATTTGTTGTCCCAGTTCAGTGGGGAATTTGGCTAAATATGGGTACAGGCAGGCAAGCTGAGCTCCATCAGCCTTCCTGAGGCTGCAGATCAGCGGAGCAAAGCAGCTCTTCTGTGTTTTGGCAGAGATGCAGCAGTTTCTCCCTTTTAAAGACCCCTGAAGAGTCTTTAAAAAGGAAAGGTTTGTTGTTATGTTGCCTCAGAGAATCAGATTTTGCAGCAATATTCATGGCCAAATGGGGTGTTTTCTCTTCTTGCTGTTGTGTAATGTCTCAGACTCAAGTATTACAACTGGCTGTGGTCTTCTGGTGGTGATTTCCAGACATATTTCTTATTCCATTGAATGATGAAGTGATTCAAAGTCCTGAGGTGTTTGGGCCATTATGAACTGTCCTTGCAAGTATTGCTCTCTTACATGTTTAAGATGAGCAGAAGGAAGCCCAGAGCTGCCATTCTGCTTAATGGTTTCCATGGAGATACACTCATGAAGCAGATTAGTTTGCAGGATTGTTCATCTGGGAATTGTAACTGCAAATCCTTGGTGGAGTAGCTGGAATTGTACCTGTTTGCAGTCCCAGTGCTGTGCTGGGGCTCCCTTGCCGGGCTGTCCTGGTGCAGGAGCTCCACAGTCAGTGATTCTTTCTTTCTTCTGCAAAAAGCCCCAGCCTGCGGTGAGGTGCAGGAGCTGTGGCTGTGCTATTGGATGTGAAGGATCCACTTTAACCTCTCTGTCCCCTCTCTGTCCCCTCCCCAGCCCCGAGGCTGCCGACAGCACGTCCTTCGATGTGCAGCTCGGGGACATCATCCTGACGGCGACAGACGGGCTGTTCGACAACATGCCCGACTACATGATCCTGCAGGAGTTAAAAAAGCTGAAGGTGGGTGTGTGATTCCTCCATCCCTCACATCTTTCGTGCTGCTAAACCCGAATCCTTTAAAGGCTTTTCACGTAATCCCCCCTGTGAGCAGGGGGAAGAGATGCTGACCCCAAAGCTCTGTCTCTTGGATCTGCATCCAGGCTGAATCCAGAGGCAGCAGCTGGGGCATAGATTTCCCAAGTGGCAGCTGGTTCCATGGCAATAACTGGGAAGGGAAGGGGGAGATGTTCAGTCCAGCCTCTGCCCTTGGCCAGCTGCTCACACACAGCACCTGCAGTTTGTAGATGCTATGCATGAAAATAGAGCATCTTCTCCCAGGTTATTTGGGGGCTGAGCTTACCCTTCAAATAATTTCCAGCTTTTCTGAAGGGTTATAAACCAGGAATTCTAACAGAGTACGTGATGTCTGAACTGTGGGTTGCACGTGCTTGAAAATCTTTAATGTTCTGTTAAAAAAAAAAAAATCCTGGCAACTTTCCCAGGTTAGTGACCACAAACATTCTTTTTAAATAGTAAAAATGCATTAAAATATTTTAATTTGGGTGAGAACATTTAGCTTAAGGCTATTTACTTCCAGAAAGGAAAGTGTGCTTAGGGAGATATCAATATGTATAACCTCCCTGAGGAAACTACTTTGCTGTGAAATGCAAATAAGGGTGACATAGAGAATTACAGTGTGGTTTTCAAAGAATTTCGCCTGTTCTTATCCTGCAGCTACACAAGTCACTACCCCGTGTGGCTGCAGCCACCTCACAGCCCTGTCTGTGGGCAGAGAAGGGTTGTCCTGGGCGGACCCTGGAGCTGGAATTCCCTTGTGGAAGAAGGTTGAGCTCCACCTTTTGGCGTGTTTGGGAAAGGCACTGGAGTTCCCCGAGGGGTTCAGCCAAAAGTTAATCACATAAACGGCTGCTAATTCCCAAACCTGCGGGGAAGGCTCCTGAAATGACAGGGCACTTCAGAGCGGTTACAGTTACAGAGCAAAGGAGCAGTGGCTGTCTGTCATGTTGGCTTGAGCGAGACAAGCCTTGGAGTGAAACAGCAGAGTTACTGAAACAATTTAAAAACAGGCCCTTAAAATGCAGTCTGGAGAAAGTTTGTGCTTTTTTTGTCATCTGACTTTTGAAGTGCCCCTTCTCCCCAAGTGGGCTCTTGTTGATTGGGGTAAGAGGGTCAGGGGTGTGGGAATTGCACTTGAGGTAAAGCATAAACACTTCACCAAAACATGAGTTTGGGAGGGAGGTTTTGTCATTGCAGGTGAAGTGCAGGGACAGCTCCAAATGTCCCTTTTCCTTCAGGTGAGTCTGGTTTGCGTGTTAGCCTTCTAAGTTTCTAAATTCTGTAAACTCTCCAAACCCAATTCTTGTAGCTGCGGGTGGGGAGTTGAGGCCTGGCCTTTGCTCATGGAGCTGCACAGTTGTAACTCTGTTTATAAATCCCAAAGGACGGGGAGGGTGATAATTAGGCAATTAGTGCCCTGCCCTGAGCGTGAGCCCTGGCACTGACTGACCTCCAAAACTGCCAGGCAGCAGCAAAACAGCTCCTGGAGACTTCCTTATAAATAATAAACCCTTTTCCTGCTGAATTCAGAACTCCAACTACGAGAGCATCCAGCAGACTGCCCGGAGCATCGCGGAGCAGGCGCACGAGCTGGCCTACGACCCCACGTACATGTCGCCCTTCGCGCAGTTCGCCTGTGACAACGGACTGAACGTGAGAGGTGAGAGTCTCCTCCTCCCACCCCTGCCGTCCCCGAGGAGCCTGCAGCAGAGGGAAGCTCTCTTGTCCCAAAATGCAGTGGGAGAACAGAACACTAGGAAACGTGGTTGGCAGGAGAGCACCAGGCTCGTGTGGGATTTGGAGCGGGAGCCTCCCGTGGGGAAGCAGCTGGAGCCCAGAGAACGCAGTGCACTGGTGGTTTTATTTTTAACCCAGTATGTACATTCCTGCCCCAGGCTCCTGGGGAAACTGTGCTTGTTTTGTTCTTGGATTCGGGTGTGTGGGTGGTGATGTGTGAGGGTGGCTTGTGTTGTTTGATTGTTTTATTTTTTGAAGTCTCCTCTTACAGCTGCATTTCAGCCGAGGTTCTGCCCAATCTTTGGTAGTTTTGGGGATTTGTTTTTTGGTTGAAATTTGTGACTCTTGTACCACTGGCATCCCCATCCTGATCTCGCCATTGGTTCTTCTTCTGGGCTCTAAAAGATACTGACACCTGGCAGAGCTCAGAGCCTGAGCAAACACCTTTCTTTTATTATTTTTTTTTCTTTTAAATAACTCAGTATAATTCTGCTGGTAAAGATGTTCTCGACTCTGTATCAGGAGGGCAGGATTTCCTGCCCCTTTCCTAAGGTAGAGCTTGGGCTCCCTGATGCTCCAAGCTCGAGTCAGTGACAAATGAAACTGCAGATCTCTGGATTCCCTGGTGTGACTTCCTAGTAACAGAATATCTCTTCTGAGCCCTTTCTCCAGGATCTGAGTGTGTTGCTCTGGCTGTTGAGGATTGAAAAATAGCTACTAAAAATGCTAAGTAGCTTTTAGAAAGACATGAGGTAATACAGTGCTGGGGAAGATGCTGAAGAGGTGTTTGATTTACAGTGGAAATTCCTGAGGAGATCTGACTTCGTGGCAGGTTCCTTGTCAGAGAGCAGTGTCAGGTGTTTTGTGCATTTATTCAGGAGTCTGCTAGAAAACAGGCTCTGTGCTGTGCCAGCTGCCAACAGTGTTCAAGGTTCTGACCTCCTTTTCTCAGCCTGATCTCACTGGAGCTGAACAGGAGAGTGTTTCTGTGCTGTGTTAAATGTCACTGCTCCCCTCGTTTGGGAAGGAGCGGGGGGGAAGCAGAGTTGGTGTCTAAACTGAACAGGCTTTGAATATTTAGTTTTTAAAAGAATTTTCCACAGGAAATGACACAGATGATGCGAAGTCGATGAGTTTGAAATAAGTGGTGTTTTCCTTCACTGCAGGGGGCAAACCAGACGACATCACCGTCCTTCTGTCCATCGTGGCCGAGTACACAGACTGAGGGCCGCTGTCCCGCTCCCACAGCCCCGCACGGTTTCCTGCTGGCAGGATTGATCCCTCCTCCCTCCTGCCCTGGGCAGCCGGCCCTGAGCCCAGTGCCCGCCCTGAGACAGCCGAGTCCTTGCTAAGAACCACTTGTAGAACACTGGTCTTGCTCTACCAGTAAGAGATGAAGAAGCTCAAGGCCTGGAGCGACTGTCAGAGCTTAGTCATTGTCCGTGCCAGGGGCAGGATCCATCCCACGGCGTTCCCGCACTGGAGATGGGACTTTCCAAGGAGTAGAATTGGTTGATCATCGTTCAGAGTAGCTCAGTAGGTAACCCCTCTGCACGAGGGCATCTTACTCTTTCCTAGGAACGTTCGCTGTTGTTGAGGGTGTGTTACAGCCCCAGTTCCATAAAGCATAGTCTTGTTCCAGTGGTAGCCGAGGTTTCGTGTTCCTGAGCTCCAGTTTTCAGGAGATTTATAACTGCTGTAAACATTCTGCTCTTGCCATCCATGGTGTCAGCCTTAGGAGCCTTTTCTAGTACGAGATTTCAAACAAACCTAGTTCAAGTTATATGGATGCAAATGTGTTTTGTGATTTCAGGTGCTTAACTGTGATCTTAAAAAAGTTCTGCAGATCATTCGTCCATAATGGGCCTGGTTCTGGATGTTTTGGCTGTGGATAATTATTATTTTTATTAAAGAAGACTTCTAGCTCAGTCTCAAACAGCCGAGCTGGCCACAGCTGAGGTCTTTGAGCATTTGAACCCATCTCCTGGTGGGAAATGCTCCGGTGGGAGGTTGCACAAAGAACAGCTCGTCCTCAACTCCCAGCGTCCTCGCTTTGGGTAGATAATCCTGTCGTTGATGAAGCCTAATTTATGTTAATAATTGCCATTGCTTGTAGAACAGAATCTGCTGCACCACTTTAAGTCCAGCTGATCCTTTCTGACTCAACGGGCACCTCTTTGCTTCTGCTGCGGCAGCGAGTACGAAAATGAAACTTAATGAATAATCAGCAAAACTTACATTTCAGTAACTAAAGTTTAGGGGTTTCAATGAACCTTAATGATGTTTACAGTTATCTAACAGCCACTTTGCAATATGACATTTCCTTTTCAATGACAGTAGCTCACGTTTGTTCCCCCCCTTCCAGCCTGCTTTTCCTTTTCCTTTCCTGAGGCTCATACGAAAGCTGAGAGCTGTAAAGATATATATATTTTTGGTCAGTTTTTCATTAACTTTTTTGCCGGTAGAAAAGTATGTAGAAATAAATTAAAGCCATGTTTTTATATATAAAAAGTCGGGTAATGTTGCTGTTTAGGTGAGTGCAGTTAAACTTGGTCAGTAAGGAATCTTTCCTGCTCTCAAGAGGAGATTTTTACTACCTGGTTTATTGTATTAAAACTGTTTAAGTTTGAGGTTACCTCAACTTGTTTAAAGAATTTTTGTGGACTTGTACTGTATATTTGCGTAACTATGTCAAGCTTTTATTTAAGGTCATTTAACATGTACCATGTACATGTCATTTTACTATATTTCAATGCATCATGCTTGTAACAGGCATTTCATTTATAATAAGTGATTAATTTGGGAGCTCTTCAGTAATTTATCTGCTATTCCTCAATTGGCATAATGTTAGGGATCTACTTTGAATCACCTTGTAATTACTTGTCAAAATGCCTTAACTACCCTAACTTGACCAAAATGGGATTTTGGTGAGGGTATGGGGAGGATTCTGTTAATGAAGAGAAATTAATTAGTTTTGTGACACATGAGCAGTGAGTGGTGGAGAACTTTGCACAACCTGTCAGTCCTTGTTTTGAACTGGCCCAGCTGTGCCTGGCTGGCTGTTCGAGGAATGTATTCACTGAGCACAGGGCTTTGTTCCTCGCCTGGGGGGGCCTTGCCCTCCCAAATCTGGGTGTCTTCACATTTTATCCGCCAGTATTTCCCCTCAGCTTCTGGATTAGAGCAGATTTGATCAATTCTTGTGTCCCCTGACCTTCCCTTCAGGAGCCCTGGGCTGTTGCTCTGACCTGCTCTCAGCACAGTCCCCAGCCCTGGTGTTTCCCCCCGGCTTTCCGGAACTTTCCCTGGGGACATGTGAGGGTCAGAGGGATGCACCAGGGTCTGGAATTCCCTGTGAGGCCAAGCTGTGCTCCCTGTCTGTACCCACAGAGCCCTTTGCCTCATATCACACCATGAGTTGTTGGGTTTTTTTGTTTTGGTTTGTTTTGTTTTTTTTTTTTAAATAAAGAACAAATTTGGATTTTGATTTACAAATCATGATTTTTTCCCTCACCGGGCACACCAAAGACCAGTAAAGCTTTTAGCTTTTCCATCTGTTTATAAAGCAATACTGTATTATAAAGAATTGATATTTTTATCACATGCTTGATTGTGTTGGGTTTTTTTTAAGATGTGCACTCTGAACATATCAAACCTGAGTTTTTCCTACGAACTTATCGCTGTCTGCGCACAAGAGATTTTTGGGAGAAGGAAACGACAGGACCCATCCTATCAAAGTAATTCCCAGCAATGCATGAAGCAGTAACGCTTGGTAGGGGAAGGTGAGTGGGAATGTTCCCGAGGAGGATCGGGAGGAGTTTGTCCCCCAGGAAGCTGGGCTTGCTCCAGCAGCATTAGGAGGGGTTGGGGTGAAGCAGGGCTAGGACGTGGTGAGTTGGAAAAGCTCTGTGGTTCCTGCTGCTCTCCTGGCTGTCTGTGGAGAGCTGTGACACACAGCTTCCCTCCAAATGTCCTGTGTTGTGTTTCTTGAGAGGGTCGGGCTGAAAACAAAACCAAAAAGCAGACCTGGGACCAGACAGTTACGAGTGAGTGGAGGAGAAGGAAGAGGAGAAGGTCTGGCAAAGGTGGGAGGATTTAGTGATGGAATCTCTGTGTCTTGGGAAGGGACATCCTTTCTCCAGGGGGAAGCAGCTGGTGTGTGTGGAACCCACTGTATGCAGTTCCTGACAAAGGTGGCTGAAACCATGAAGCAAATGTGAGTCTGTACCTGAGGATGCTTTTTTGTTGCTGTTAAAATGAGACTATCATCTATGCTTACCTAAGAGGCAATTATGTGAATTTCATGTCTGAGGTATAACTTATGCAGGAATAGTTCTGTAAATACATTTAAATGAATTGTAAAGATATTTAATAAATATAGTATTTATACTAAAATGTGCTTTTTTAAAGTCAAGTTGCCTGCAAACCCTCTGTTTGTTGCTGTGGGGACGTGGTTGGTGGTGCAGAGGCACAGCCAGTGCTGGGGGGGCTGTCACTGTGACCCACCTGCAGTGCCTCAAATCCACCCCTGAGTGACACCCAACAGTCTGGCAGGAATATAACGATCCTTTAATTGACCAAAGACTGGGAATTTTGGTGTTGTGTGACTTCGGAAACACTGCACTGCCCCTGACTTGGTAGAAGACGCGGGGAGGGGAAAAAATAACTCAAGTCTGAAACACAAACCTTTATTTCTTAAACTGTGGTTCTGTGACAACTTGGGTTGTTCAGTTAAATGCTGGTTCTATGGAGTTTCTGTAAAATCCAGAGTTCTCCTGGAGCTGGGCTGGGTCTGGCTGTGCCAGAGGGGATGGATGGGATATTTTTCCAGCACCCTTAACTAGAACAGCAGCTTCATTTGCCTGAAGTGGTAATAGGGTTTGAATTCAAACTGTGGGACTCTCCCAGTCTTCACTGAGAGTGTTCTGAGAGCAGAACCCCCAGACTGATCCCGCAGAACTTGTAACACACAAACCTCAGTGGAGTCAGCTGTGACCTAAATCTGTGCTGGTCCAAGAGCAGCAGCAGTTCTGGAACAGTCTGTGCTGCTGGGTCACAGCAGCAGGCACCGAATGTGGACCTGCCCTGCCCTGCCCTTCCCTCCCAGGCAGTGCCCAAGCCTGTCCTTGGGCCCGGGGTCCCTGTGCCCTACAGCACCGGGGAGCTCTGCAAGGGGCCCGGGTCCTCCTCGGTGTCGCTGGCTGTCGCCAAGCTCTGGAAGGTGTGACCTGTGGCATCCTTCTCCTTGTAGGAAACAGCTCCAAAAAACAAGGAGTGGAACTGGAAAATGCAGTATTTACACAGGTAAGAAGCCATGTGATACAGAATTTGGGTGTCAGTTATTTGAGAAGCTTTTGCAACTTTCACTCTGCAGCGTTTCCCAGAGAACGCGCCTGCCCCCGGGAGTGTTTCCGGTGTTAAACACAGTGCTGGGTTCTGCTGATCCCATGGGAAACCAGATGCAGAACAGAACCCAGCATGGTGTGACACGCCCTGTGCAGGGGCTCAGCTCAACCCCAGCTGTGCCTCCCCTGCTCACGGGACGGGAGTCCCCTCACCTTCTGATAAGGAGCCTCCGTGGCCTCTCCTGCTGCCTCGGCCGTGGGTGTTCCTGCTCTTTCTGTCACATCCCTCCCTGTGACTCTGCTTTTTGCCTCTTGTTTAGCTACAGGATTTGTGGGAGCATTCCCATCCCGCTGGGGATGTTTGGAAGTGTCTGTGCTGTTGGGCTCATCCACGGAGAGTTTATCAGGATGTGTCTCTGAGCTGCATTGGGCAGAGTAGGGCGGGTTAGTAACTGGCTTTGTGCGTTTTCCTCAGAACATCCCCATTTTCTGTTCATGAAAAGATTATGGCTTTGGAGTAGATTCTCAGCAAGTACCTTCCCACCCCTCCTGCTGCACCCAAACCCTGGGGAGATGAGGAAAGCAGTTACCATGGAATGCTCCCTCTTGCACCCCCCCTTTATTGCTGTGTGTGCTGCTGAGATATTCCTAAACCCCCCTGGTTCACAGTTTCCCTGGGAAAATTTGAGGTTTTCATCCTCTTACCTGTTCCACTGCTGTGGGAGCTCCTGGGAATGTGCCTCCTTCTGAGCCTCACACAGGGTGGCCAGGATAAAGCTGGCCTCCAGCAGCATGTCCTCAATGCTGAAAGCAATGGGCCTAAACACAAACATGGAGACAGCACAGCACATGGAATTACAGACACTGTGGGAGGAGACACAGCTCGTGTGATTCTACATAAGGATTAAAAAGCACCTCCTCTGGAAAGCTGCAACTCCCCTGCATTTGCTGCTGACGAAGGAGAGGTGTCCTCCCATTAGAGGTTTGATGCCCCCAGGGAGCGAATGCTACACGGTGTTAAAGCCAAATGAGTTTTGAATGTGTAATTGTTAAAATTATACTTATTTAGCAGTTAAAGAAACAATCCATTTTCTGAATAACTCATTGCATGCATTCGACTGAGGGCCTTCAGAGTCCAGGGAACTTACAGCTAAGTCAGCCAGGCTGCCGTGGTAATGCCTGAGGGAAATGCTTTCTGTGGAATTACAAACTCCGTACTCTGGGATCACAGGTCAGAAGTGGCTTTTGGAATGGAATGAACATGTGCTCTACTGCTGCAGGTCACTATTCCCTGAGGGACTGCAGACACAACCCTCCTGTAACTGCAGGGTCCCACCCACGTGTGTCCCAACACCTACTTCCCACATCTGTCAAAGTGGATGGACACAGGAACACTGGTGGCTTCGGAAAACGCCAGCAGGCCCTGGAAAAGAAGGAATGGAGGGTTAAGTGCTGGTTCAAACCCACAAGATTAATATTAGTATGTAAGTTTATCTCAGCTGTTGGTTACTGGCAAAAAGAGGGTAAAATTCTGCTGCTTCCAGAATAATTTCTTGTGTTCCGTGCCAGAGCTTTGCCAGAGGAGGCTCTGCGTGGAGAACTCCCCAGGGCAGCTGTGTCTGCCCAGCACAGAAACCACAGGTTGGGTTTAGAAGTGCTTTGTTTGCCTTCCAAGGACTGCTCCGAGGGCTCTGCAGTGCCCTGAGGATCCCGGGGTTTAAAGCTGATCCTTGGCCAGCTGGTGAAATCCTGCTGCTGGCAGGGAGGCTGGTGGGACACACATTCTGTGGGCCCATCCTGCAGTGTCCAGTCAGGCAAAGTCATGGGAAATGGTTTATTTTCCAGACAGGTTCTTACTTTACCCTCAACTCTTTAAGGCAAAATGTCACTTCAGAATCTACTCCAACTTGAAAGTAGTCAAATTCCTCTGGACTGAGGTGAATCTCAGTAACCATCGTCCTGGAAAAGTCTGTTTGGGATAACAACAAAGTCAGGGACTCACAGGAGTGAAGTTTGAACTCAGCAAAACTATGATTATGACACTAAGGTTTTTATATCAGCATTGTTTGAATAATTGTGGGTTTATAGTAAACAACAGTAATAAACACTTAGCTTATCTAAATTTATTTCATAATTAAGTAAAATGAAACCCTCCATTTATTTACAGTACCATGTGTAGATTTAAGTGGATTTTAACAGCACCCATTCCATGCTCTGCTGTGTGATCTAACCCAGCACCTGCTGCTGTTCCTGCCAATCTGCTCCATCCACAGGCATCCCTCACAAATAATATTCCCAGCTGCCTATTGTTGCATGGATGGGAAGCCCAAAATGCTGCCTGACTTGAACTGATTAATCAAACTCGCTGACAATCATCAGAGCACAAAGGGGGTGGACCAAGGCTCTTTGTTTTAAATTACAATCTTTTCCTGGCAAGTGAGTGGCAACAGGAAATCAGCTCTTCACTTTCAGGTATTCAGTTGTTCATTACCGGCTGATTACTCCGGGGCTGTTAATTGGTGTGTGAAGAGAACGTGAGAGGTGCTTTCCTGATGTGGAACGGTCTGAGACACTCAGAAAAATTCCAGAGCAGCTCGAGCAGCACAAGCACCCCCAGCTGCTCCCCGGGAGGGCCAGGCTGCTAAGGGAGCGTTACAGACTATTCCCAGATTATTCCCAGACTGTTCCTAGGTCATTGTCCTCAGCTTTGGTCATAACAAGTATGAAAAGCACCCTTTTATTATATGACATCCAAGAACCTCTACTTCAAAACCACGATTATATCTTTAAAATTAGTTTGAGTCACACTCCAGGAATCTGCAGATTGTTCCCCCCCTCCTGGAGATGTGACCCTGGCAGTGACAGCGTGAGCCCAGCTGACACCCTGTACTGTCCTCGGCCTAAAATACACCCTCTAATGATATCAGTTCTCTAATTGTGGTGTTCAGATTTAAACAGTTCTTTTTAAAACCCCAAACCAGCCCCTGTTCCCTGGCAGTTGCTATGTTCCTGCTCTTGCAGCTCAGTAATTGCCTCTTTCAAGCCTACAGCAAGTGGCATAATTTATTTCAATTGGCTGCTCAGTCTGATATCTGCCACTGCCACCCAGAAAACATTATGAAAAACTTGCTTTCTTAAAATATATTAAAACCAGAGGGTGGCAGCATGGCTTAAAATCTCCCTACGTATGTTCCCTCTCTTAAAAACGTCATTGAGCCATAAAATGCATTCCCCACTTAGGACAGCTATTAGTCTTTGAGTTCACCTGTGCTAAAAGTCCAAGTATTGGTTCGTATATTCTGAATTTCCTTACCAGCATCTTCCTCGGTGTAAGTCTTGAAAGAGACTTTCACTGGAGTAACTGATAAGGTTATTTCTTCTTGGCTGGTCGGGAAGTGAATCATCACATCGGCCAGCAGCCTGTAAAACGTCACTCAGCACTGAAATGACCTGTCACAAGCGACTGCTTGGCTTCTGTTACTCCCGTCAGAAAGTAAAACTCAGAAAATGGTTTTGCATTTGTTACCTGGAGTGGACTTTAAGGATGTTTGGGCACATGTGCTTTGCAAAAACAGCCTGCAAGGGATCACATTCTTGAAATGTCAGGTTATATGTTTTTACAACACCTAAATATAGAGGAAATGAACACAAATCAATGCTGGTCTGTAATCTTGATTAATTTTTTTTTTTAAGTATTAATTGTTCAGTAGAGAAAGTAACCAAGTGACTTACTCAGCTATGTGGAAATAAATAGAAAATGGAATTCACCTGCTATCCAAGATTTCCTCCGTCCTGTAAGTTGTGCCCATCCGGCATCCGAGTTTTTTAAGACTCCACAAGAAATAAATGAACAGCAAAAAGCGCAACAAATGCAGAGGAAAAAAAGGCCTCAATAAAATAAATAAATAAAATAGATAAAACTGGTAAATAAATAAAATAATTAAAACTGGTAAATAAACAAATAAAACTGGCCTAAAGAAAACTGGTAAAATAATACAAATGGGGGTGAAACACGAAAGGCAAACCTTACAGATCTCTGTGTGGTTGTGGGTAAGCCTGGGCTAAAGAATTGAGTTGTCTGGAGACCTAATTCAATATATCACCCCATTATCAGTAATACAAGATAGATATTTATTATACAAAGCACTGCCTGTGACACAGCACAGCTCTGTGTTGGTAGGTGATGGTTCTTTGTGAGTTTTGCAAAGGCTGAGGCTGATGAACACTCAGAGTCCTGCTCCTGTGCTGAAGAACTGCATTAGAAGTGGGAAGACCCAGTAAATCCTGTAGTTCAAACACCTGCCAGACCAGGATTTCCCTCCCTTCTCATAATGTGCTTTTTTCTCTCAGAATTTAATGCAGACTAATTCAAAATGTTGTCAGCTGAAGCACTGATAAAGCCTTATATAACTTCACTCTAAAAGTTATATGTGACAAATAATAACATGATAAACATGAATTGTGATGGGAAGAGGCTGGAAGTGTTTGGCAAAATGTTCCATTGGTGAAGTTCAGTTAATAACTACATTAAATATTGTGCTGCCCCGTGGTTTTAAACTGCTCCTGTCCCTGTAAAGCCACTCCCTGTGTCACCCACCGTGTTTGCAGAGCAGCTGAAAGGTGATGTGATGATCCCTGGGGCTGGCAGAGATGCTGCATTTCTCTACATTCCTTCCCAGCACATTTGCACATCTAAATACAGGGAGAACTGCCTGTGAAAAACAAAAACAAAATCAATCCGTGCACAGGTTACTCACCAAGCAACTTTGCAACATCATTTCCCTATTTTTGTAGGGTTTATCTGGAGCTCCTGCCCCTCCCCCTGGAATTCCACCTGGAAATGGGGTTAATTTGGGGTTAATTACAAAGCTGTGTGTAACAACCCACCGAGATGTACCTTAATGACCAGTTTGCACGGGAGGGATAACTGCTTCTCCTTGAGGCAGGGATCAGGGGTGGCTGTCCAGCAGTAATGCTGGAAAAACATGGATGAGAAGAAGACATAGGCATATGCTGACCTCGAGGAATTCACTGATCTTAAGGCAAGCTGGAAACGGAATCACGGAATCACTAAGGTTGGAAAAGACCTCCAAGCTCATCAAATCCAATCTTTTTACTTTTGTTTTACTTAGAAGTAAAATAATGTATTAACTCCAAACTGTTTAATACTGAACCTTAAGAAAAGCCTCCTCTGGGCTTCAGAACCACCAGAAAAACCCTGAGATGTACATCTCAAAATAAATACAGATTTATTAGGATTTATTTATGTTCAAACTCCCCACCTTCATTACTACCAGGCAGAAGTCAGTGGTATAATACAGGGATGGGATTCCAGTCTGTGGGTGTTTAAGTGGCCCTGAAGGATGAGTTACCCAAACACCTAGAGCTCAGCTTGTGTTTGAGGCATTTGAAGGACCTGAGTTTATTCTAAAACAACCTTCCTGTACATGATCCATACAAATGAGCAAAGACACTACTCACACCTCAGGAATTCTTCAGGTATAAAATGGAATTATCTCCACCTGTGATTTTCCAGTGAGTTAAAGGAGAGTTGGTCACTTTTAACTAAGAAACCTCTAGAGAAAACCCTAATTCTGCTGGAAATTGTGTTTGGTTAATCAGAGGCATTAATGGATGTGTTCTTCCTGTTGAGTCACAACAGTACAAAATGTGTTGTTTAGAGGCAGCTTCTGTGTGGTAAAAAACACAAACCTTTTGACCTGTGACGGCACAAATGAACCCCTCGGCATTAATCTGGGTGTCCTGGACAAGCCTCAGCATGGGTCACAAAAAATCAAAGGATATTAGGGTAGAGTAGGATGGAATATTCCATGCTGGAATCTGCATAATTACAATTACAGAAAATATGGCTTTTGTCCATATTGAAAGTGGAGGAAGTTGGGAGAGAGTGTAACTCGGAGTGAAGGGCACCTCGAGGAAAACAACACAATGTCCAGCAACATAAATGTTGGGCTTCCGAGGAAGATTTTTAAATTAGAATAAACCAAAATTACTTACACCTTTTTCTACGGGGTCAAACCAAAATTGATCACTAATACGTGCTATGGCATGGATTGCTCTTCCAAACACTGCCAGGGAAAAAAAACCAGTGCAACAGGCATCTTAAATTAAAATAAAAAGGTTGTACTGCATTTTCCCCAGAATAAGGCAACATTACAAATTTCCTACACATTTCAAAGAAATTGATGGTGGAAAAAGTTACTTTTTTCTTATTTAATTGGCACGAAACTCTTGATGTTTCGGAAGCTGCCTCTGATGAGGCACCTTAGTGTCATCTGCAGCACCTGGGGCCTGATGTCACCACAAATTCATTCAATCAGACAAAACACCACTTTAGAAATTGCATTTTGTAGGTGGAAAGTTTTGGAAGCCGTGAGCAGTGGGATATCTGTGGAGATGGAGCCCTAAGAACAGGGCAGAACCCAGCAGACGGTTCTGGAATTTGCCTCTGGCAGGGGCACAGCAGAGTTTTACACAGAACGCTGCACCCAGGAGTCGGGTTGTGCCTCTGGAAGTGCACAGGGAGATACCAAGGAGTGGATTGTGCCTCTGGAAGTGCACAGGCAGACACCAAGGAGTGGACTGTGCCTCTGGAAGTGCACAGGGAGACACCAAGGAGTGGATTGTGCCTCTGGAAGTGCACAGGCAGACACTCAGCCAAGCCACGGCTTCTCCACCTGGGAGTCCCCAGATCCAGCGCTCTGCTCCCTAATCTGAACAATTCCCAGAGGCCGCCCATTCCCCACGACCTCCCGTGTCCCGCGGGATGAGGAGGAGGCGGATCCCCCTCAGCTCCAGGGCCCGTGTCCCGCTCCGCCTCAGCGCCCCCGGGGCCGCCCCTGAGGGCAGCGCCCGGTCCCGGGGGTGCCGCGGGCCCGTCCCTCTGGCGGCCCCGCCCTGGGCTCCCTGTTTCCCACACAAATCCCGGGGGATCCGCGTGTCCCGGGCTCCCCGCACCCCGGTACCTCGGAGCTGCGCCCCCCCAACCACGCACTTCATGGCCGCGCCCCCCCCCTCCCCTCACGGCCCAGGGCGGGAAACGCGCCTGGGGCGGGGCCGTCGGGCAGGGCCCGGCCGTGGGCTCTGGGAGTGAGGGAATTAGGGAGTGTCCTGAGCGGGAAGAGACGACGAGGATCATCGATCCAACTCCTGGCCCTGCCCAGGACACCCCAACAGTCCCACCCTGTCCCTGACAGCGTTGTCCAAAGGCTCCTGGAGCTCTGGCAGCCTTGGGGCGGTGCCCACTGCCCCGGGGAGCCTGGTCAGTGCCCGACCACTCTTTGGGGGAAGAACCTTTTCCTGACATCCAACCTGACCCTGCCCTGACACAGCTCCAGACCTTCCCCGGGTCCTGTTCCTGGTCGGAAGAGATCAGTTCTGCCCCTCGAGGAAGCTGTGGGTTGGGATGAGGTCTGTCCTCAGTCTCCTCCAGCTGAACAAACCCCGTGCCCTCAGCCGCTCCTCATACGGCTTCCCCTCAAGACCCTTCCCCACCTTCGTGGCCTCCTTTGGACGCTCGCTAACACCTTAAATGTCTTTTGTATATTGCGGTGCCCAAAACTGCCGCCAGAACTCAAGGCGAGGCCGCACCAGCCTTGCAAAACGTGGAATGCGTGACGTTTTTCCTAAGTAAGCATATTCTACGACGTTTGAGCGTTTTGACTTTCGAGCCTAATTGACAAGAAGGGAGATTTAATCCGTGAAACAGCAGCCAACAAACGACCCAAGAAAGGCTCTTTCCGACGCGTGTAAAACAGCCGGGTGGGTGCGGGACGCGACCCGCCCGCGTTGGGCGCTGTCTTGGGCGCTGTCTTGGCCGCTCGCAGCCGCCGTAGAGGGGGCGGTGCCGGGCGGGTTCCGGGAGGGCCGGAGCGGAGCGGCCGCGATGGTGAGAGCGGGGGGACTCCGGGAACCCAAACCCCGGCCTCCCAAACCCCGGGAGCCCACGGCATTCCCCCCGGGGAGCCCCTCCTCGGGCCCCCGCCCCGGGGCCCCGCCATCACCTCCTCCCGCGGGGCTGGCGCAGGGCGGGCGGGGGGTCCCGGGCCGTCCCTGCAGGAGCCCCGTTTATATCCGTATTAATTTAACCGTAATCGCATTAATTTTGTTTTGTTTTTTTTTTTAAATTTTAATTTAACGCTTCTCTCATAACATCAACGATTCATTAATTATTATTTGCGCGTTCATTTGGCTGTGTTTTCTCTTCTGTTGCTTCCTCTCGTTTAACACTGATCATATTTTCCACCCCCCCCTGTCTGCAATCAACTCCTCCATCCCACTCAGGCCGGGCACAGAGTAAGTCACTCCTTGGCTTTGCTAATACCGGTATTAGGGGCTCCTTCGTGCTCCTCCGTGGCAGTGTCAGGTGAATTAGGGGCTGCTGCTCAGCCCACACCCAAATTCCTGGTAAAACCCAGGGGGTCCGACGTCCTCTGTTTTATGCTGCAGATCCCTGGGATGATGAAGCACTGTGGGTTGGTCACCGCAGCTTTTCTTTAATTACGGGAGCTCAAATGTGATTTTTTTGGGGGGAGAGCATGGGGCCTGGCTGTTTGGGGTTGTGTGTTTTAAGCGGCAGGATATTTTTATTAAACATCAAATAACTGGTATTGCACGTCTAAGTCCCTCAGGCATCGGTAAGGCAGTCTTATCTATTGCCACTTATTAATCAAATAATTTTGATTAATAATATCAAAATAGCTGTTACCCACTTTTAACTTGCATCCCAGCACCATTCCCAGGACCCTGCTTGGGGGATTTTTCACTGGGAATTCTCAAAAGACCATCAAAAATGTGTTGGGTTTTTTTGTTTTTGTTTTTTTTGTTTGTTTTGCGTTTTTTTTTTTTTTTCTTTTTAATTTTTCCTCTCCTGGTTTAGTTTTGAATTGGCCACTCATTGATGAAAAAACCCTGGTGTTGCTTTATCAAGACTTCAGACCATCTGTGTCCAAAATGCCTTTGCTGGCACTGAGATGTTCTTAATCTGAAAAAAAAAAAAACAAAAAAACCATCCCCAAAACCAAGCAAAAAAGCCACCCAAGTTCCTTCTGCCTTTTTCGATGACTGTTAGCAAGAAAGTAGCTCCATGGCCTAAAAATAGATAAAAAATATTTTAAAATATCATTTCTTAGCCCAGCTATATCTATTTTTATATATATAAATATATCTGGGCTGTGTCCTTTACAAATTGATGGCTGTTATTTTAGGAACTGCCTCACTAACAAACGTTTCAAATGTAGAGCCGTTTATCAAGTTAACACTGGATCCGGAGACAACCATTCCCGTTTTCCCAGTGCCGTAACATCCTCTGCTTTATAGAGCCGATCTTTGCATAATTAATTTATTGCTGTGTGGCATTAATTCTTTATTTGCAGATTTAAAGCCTGCGGTGTTAAACTATGGCTTTGCTTCACCTGAATCCTTAATTTTGAAGCCCCCATCCTGTTTTTATTCTTGCATCTGTTGTACTGAAGCTGTGAATAAATAGAAATATATTTAAAGGGTAACAGAATCCCTCTGTGCAATAACCTGCCTTGGCTCCTCTGCAGTGCCCTGGTTGTAATTTGTGGTTATTTTTCAGCCTTGTTCGGTTCAGTGGTTCCTAAAATATGGGCTCTGAACCCTCTTTCTGTCACCTATTAACACGTTGCAAATTTGCTGCTTTTTAATATTTTTTTTTTTTCATATTTTTAATGTTTTTTGTAAGGGAGAAAACAGAAGTTATTTAGAGTAGAAAGAAATTTAGATGAAGAGTTTTTTAAGGGGAGTGGCCTCAGCTGAGCCAGGTCTGTGCTTGAGAACATGTGCTAGAGAGGAAAGAGGGGATAGTTCGTGGTATTCCTAATTTTGTGTGAAATACATGAAATACTAACACATTCCTGTTATTGCACCTTGCACAAAATAAAGATAATTCTGTAGCCTTGTTTCTGAGGTAATGGGTTAGGGAGGGCCCTTGTTTTCCCCCAGAGCAGTATTCCATCACCATCTCATTCATGTTTTAGTAGCTTTTCCATCAAAATGCAAAGTTGGGAATCTGCAGGAGGCGCTGTTTGCTAATGACTGTTGCCTTAATGAGTGTGTGTAATGATCTTTCTCCCCCCTTTGATGATCCCTGGAAGCTGGTGCTGGTGTTGGGAGACCTCCACATTCCCCACAGATGCAACAGCCTCCCAGCCAAGTTCAAAAAGCTGCTGGTTCCTGGGAAGATCCAACACATCCTGTGCACAGGGAACCTCTGCACCAAGGACACCTATGACTACCTCAAAACCCTGGCTGGGGATGTCCACGTGGTCCGAGGGGACTTTGATGAGGTACTTTGACCTCCTTTGGGAAGGACGGGTTTTGTGCGTCTTTTGAAGGCAACATTTGGGTTCATCCGACTGAAAGCGGTGACGAAATGAGTTCAGAAACTCTCCCCTTCTCTTCCCTTGTTGTTGTTTAAATATAAATCTTTAAATATAGATATCAACTTTTAGATATGAATGTGTCCACCTAATGCTTGGTTTTTATTTTCAGAACCTGAATTACCCCGAGCAGAAGGTGGTGACGGTGGGACAGTTCAAGATCGGGCTGATCCACGGCCACCAGGTCATTCCCTGGGGTGACATGGCCAGCCTGGCCCTGCTCCAGAGGCAGTTTGATGTGGACATCCTCATTTCAGGGCACACACACAAATTCGAGGCGTTTGAACACGAAAACAAGTTCTATATCAACCCTGGGTCAGCTACAGGAGCCTACCATGCCTTAGAGAAGTGAGTGCGGGAAAACTCCGGGAGGGTTTTTTGGCAACAAAACTGAGCTACAAACTCATGGTGTGGGTTAATGTTGACATTTTAAATGTCAGGGAGAAGAAGGGCTGATACTTGTACTTCCTGAATCTCCTTGACTGAACAGATGAGAGTAAAATACTTACAGGCTCAGATCTGATGCTCAGTGCTTTCAGAATTAATATCCATTTTTCTTTAAGTCATTTCTGCTGAGTAGTGGTAAAAACACTGCTGAGGGGATTATAGACACAATTAATATGAATTTTTTCCTCTCTTTCCAGCAACATCATTCCCTCATTTGTGCTGATGGATATCCAGGCTTCTACAGTAGTGACGTATGTCTATCAACTAATTGGAGATGATGTGAAAGTAGAAAGAATTGAGTACAAAAAGTCTTAAAAAGGCTTTTGCTTGTCTGGTATTTTTACCATCTCATTCTGAACTGCAAGTTCCAATACTTGATTGCTAGTTTACAGCCCTGCACCTATTGCTAACAGCTCAACAATGTAATGAATTTAAACCAACATTGTGTTTGCTTTTCTCTGTATGAATGGATTTGTAAAATATTCCATTAAAATAACTGTCCAAATACCGTTCCTTAATGTTGTAATAAACTCCACTTCATAGAAAAACTGAGCTTTATCCAGTGTTGGTGGGGGAAGATGCAGCAGTTGTGGTTGGCTGTGAAATGCCTGATGCTGTGCTTTGGTGTCCAGCTTCCAAGGGATTCATGAGCAAAGGGATTGAGGGCTCTGGGGCCTGGCTGTGTGTGGTTCAGAATCCAGTTTGCATTTCATTTTCTCAATTTAACATTCTCAATTAAGTTAAAGGAATAAAATGGCTGGATAGATTCTGAAAGTGTTACAATTGCCTCGTAATTTCACTGTAGAAAGTTGTAGTCTTTAATGAATGCTCTCATTAAATGTAGAGCCAGTGAAGAGAGGCTTTCCTTTATTTGTGGCTCACATCTGACACTACTTGTGTGTGCACTTTGCTCCATGTCCAGAGGCTTTCAGTGATGTAATTCCAAGTGACACAAGTGCTGCTGCTGCAGGTGAATGTGGGCTGTTCAAGACAACCGCAGCTTTGGGCTCTTCTGTTCCAGTGACTGCAGGGAACTGAAGGTATTGAACAGCTCCCATCTCCCACAGCTGCTGTAACTTTCCAACAAAACAGTTTGATCTTTGTTTTCTGTGGCAGAACATTTAGATGTTGGCCTTTGGATTGTGGCTTTTCCAGCAGGCAGAAGGGAAATTCTGCACAGAACCCTTATTTCTGTGTCAAGAGCTTACTAAATAACTTATTTTTATTCAAAATACACCTGCTTTTCCCTGGACAAAGACCAGGCATTTCAGGCTGGTGTCTCAGTAACCTCTAACTGGCACTTGTTCCTGTTGCTTTATCCTGCAGATAGAGCAAAGCTGGAAAGAAAACCTTGGCACACAGTATTTAAGGGAGGTGAGTGGCTGGAACATCAATTTACTAACAAACTCATCATTAAAAAAGGTTTATAGAATGCTGTAAGGCCAAAATTGATACAGAAGTTTATTTACGCTCATTATAGTTAAACTAACAATTTATCTACAAAGTATTTTACATGAACTATGGCCCTGACAGTTTTATAAAAGAGTTTATCCCAGTTGTGTAAGGTTATGTTGTGGTGAATGAATTCCAAGTGATCCTAGCAGCAGGAATGTGGGGAAATACAGAAGTAAAGGAAATAAACTTTCATCCTTCCTAAAATTAAAGTGCTGAACATGACCAGGATGGAGGAGAAACAGCCTAGAACAGCTGAAAGAATGTGGAAAGGTCAGGGAAGCTTTTGGTAAAAGCTTTGAGTTTTCAGTCTGATGTTCTTCTGAGTGCTGTGAGTGCACAGATCTCCTCTTGCCAGGAGAGGGAGGAAAGAAAAGGATAAATCAAGACCTTATCAAGGACTGTTCCAGGCCTCCTCTGATCCGTTCAGGTACATCTGGAAGGGAAAAGAACAATATTAACAGGGCTTAGGGAAGAGCTGTGGAAGTACCTGGAAGTGTGATGCTTAGCATGGCACAGACTTGGTTCAGCTAAAATGAATTATTTGATTTGATGAAGGGAGATTTTTATTACATATGACATATTTTACTAAAATTAATCAGCTAAAAAGTATTTTTGCGAAATGTTGAGTGAAATTCTGTAGAAAAATAAAAGAGGAGGTACTGCATGAGGTACAGAAGTGGCTTCTTTTACCTTCAGGAGATCAGATGGTGGGATGTCTGCCAGGGTAGGGCTTCCACATTTCTTTTGATACTCTTGAATCAGGGCTGTTGCTTCATCAAGGCTGTAAAGGGCAAAAGGTTCTCAACTTTGTCCAGTTAAGCTCTCTCAAAAGCCAAAAAATTTACACAATAGACACTGGAGTAGAAAAATAAAGCATGTTCCCCTGCTTTGGAAGTCAGATGGCTCCTGTCCTTCCCCAGCAGAGGAAAACAAGCCCTGCCGAGCCCGGCCTTTAACACAGTCAATAAATACTATATTTAAGTGTTTACTGGTTCCTGTCCCAGTGTGACTGTGGGATAACTGGTAACAAAGTGACTTGCCATGCTGAGTGTTTGGGCTCTGAACTGAGTGTTCCCAGGTGCTGTGAGTCACTGCCTGGGCAGTGAGACCTGCCCCAGACCCATTGTGGTATTTAACCAAGCACAAGAGGTGCTTTAACTCTTGGAAACTTGGTGGCAAGAACGCTAATTCCCAAGTCTTGAGTAGGGGCAGCTCATTTGTTTTTTCCTGAGTGTTCTTGTTGCTGAAGCTGTGACTCTGTGATGCCTCTGAGCTGGGTTCACCTCCAGGTAAGGGGAGTGTTTGCTTTTTCACTCTGGTTACTTGTGTGTGAGCTGCTGCCAGTCCAGGCTCAACCATGTTACTTGGTCTTGAATGACTGTAAAACTCTTATCTTAAATCTGCAAAGTAGTGAGGTGAGATGTTTATTTATTTAAATTAGCAAGACTTGAAAAATCCTTAGATGATAAGTACTAGAAAACCTCTGTGGCTTGAAATAGATGAAAATAAAATAAAGGAGAGATTCAATTTCCATAGTTACCAGTAATGCAGCACCTGTTCTACCTTTAATTAACTTACCTGTTCTTTTTGGCAAAATAATCCACCAGCTCTTTAATTCTGTGAGTGTTTGTCAGGTGTTGCTTCAACAGTGGATAATATTTGGTTTTCAAGAATTTTTCATAGAGCTTCTCATTTATGATACTGTCCAAAACCAAAGACCTGATCTGTAGATTTAAGTTTTAGTAATGAAAAATATTAATATTTTAATGTAAGAAATTGCACTTTCGAATGACAAGAGCTCAGAGTTTTCCCATTGGGTTCTATAATAAGGTTTTGAGTTTTCTACTTCTTTTTTTTTTTAAGTGCTGTGAAGTGGCAGATTTTATGAAGACTAGTTCCAGATTCAGAGAGGGGATGAGTTAAGAAACTTGCCCAAGGCAAGAGTGCACTTTCACAACCCCTTTGGCCTTTCAGCTTCAAATATTTATTTAGAAAAATAAGGTGGTGCTGCTGCAGCCCCTCCTGCCCTACGAACAGGGGCAGCCTGGAACTCAGCACTGTGCGGGGACACAAGAAGTTTTTCGGCTGCACAGCAGAAATAAAAATGCATTTTACAAGTATTTCATATTTTTTGAGCATTATGTCAAGTAAGGCTGGACAAGGGCAGAGGAGGGAAAAGGTTCTGTGTACACTTACCTATCAGAAAAGTCAATAGCAAATAAATCTATTTATTTACCTGAGAAGCAAATGCTACAACTTCTCCAGTGCCCATGTGTTCATCTATTTGCTGCAGCACAGTTTCTGTGTTACAAGTTGATAAGAAACCCTGGTGAAAAAGAAGTTACAAAACATTAGTATTCTGTGACTGATTAAAGCAGAAACTCTCCCTTCAGAGCAAGTACTTGATTGATTCAGGAACATGTTGATATTACAGGTGCAAAGATGGAATTACCAAAGCAGGAGCTGTGTGGTTGGACTGAAAGTACTGCCTTTAACTCTCAAAGGGTGTTTTGCTGTAGCTGTTACAGATTTTTTGGACTCATTGGCAGCAGAGTGAATGTCCTACACTAATGCTGTGATTTGGGAAAATCTCTCTGAATGTAACTTTAAGGACTGGAAGTTTAAGGATTTAAGATACCTTCACTGGTGCCAGTTCGCTCGTGGCAAATATGGTTCACCTGGAGAACAACGTGGAGCATAAATTAAGGGAACAAATGAGAAGAGAAAGGGAACTGTCAAGATCCATGGATGGTGAGGATGTGGCCTTAAGGCAAAGGGTTTTACATCACAACTTGTGCAGATCAAACGTTTTTCTTAGAAGTCAGGAGCTTTCAGCTCAACACTCTTCCAAAGTAGGATTCAGCACTTCTCTTACAAGTTGTTATGGCTTGGGTTTTGCTGGTTTTTTTTCCCACGTGTTTTATGGGTGGGATCCCATAAAACATCCTCAAATTCTCAAAAGGCAAAGTCATATGACAAAGCAACTGAGGGTGACTTGAAGCTGGGTTTGCTTTGAAAGAAAAGCAAAAGAGAAGGAAGTATTCACACGGTCCCTTTCAGAAGCCTTTCTGGGTGGGGAAGGCTGAGCAGCTGCCGGCAGGGATGGATTTAAATAAACTGGAATTAAAAGTTGCTGTCGATAACAGAGCATGCTCAAGGCATTTCCCTGGCACAGGCAGGACACTAAACTTAATATTTACCTGAATTTGCTGCTCTCGCTTCTCAGGCTGAGGGATCAGCAACAGGCAGCCCAAGGCTAAAGCTGGAAGGTCCAGCTGAGAGTATTGTTTGGCAATTCCAACGACATCCAGGTCAGCCAGGACAGGACACCTGCAGAGGGAGATCAGGAGGGAAGTTCTCAGCTGGTATCTATGGCTGGATGGGTTAGTGCTGCAGGAATTTTAAGCCAGGTGGAGCAATACGTTTTTACCTCATCCTAATTTCGGAAGTGGTCGAACAAGTTGAAGTTTTGCTGAACACAAATCCATGAGGATTTTGTAGCTTGAAAAAAAAAATCCAAGTCCAGTTTCTAAGCACCCGAGGTCCTGTTTCAAGGGGAGTTGTTGGCCAACTGCCCAGAGCAGAGCTTTGGTTCACGTGTGTGTGCACAGGAGTGGAGGATCCCTTTCCAGATGATCTTTAATGCCCCTTCCAACCCAAATCATTTCTAAATCCTACTTAACTCTTATTTCAAGTCAGGCTCTCTGAGCTCTGGTCCTTTTGAGCAAATCAGAGGATCGTGGTGAATAAGATAATGATTTCTTGTGTGTTTTCACAATGTAAAGGCAATTCAGGACTGGTTTGCACAGAACGTTTAGGAACATTAATACCCATAGGTTAACCACACTTGCAGATCTGCAGCTTATAGATCTTTCTTGTGTCAGGTTTGTTCCTTATAGGACAATGAATTCTTTCTGTCTTATACTCTGTATTTACGTTCTAGGAAATGTGCTGTATTTTGGGTGAGAGAGATTAACTGGATTTTAGGGTTGACCATAAGTCCTTTAAAAATATCAGGACAGCAACAGTCCTGGGGCAGCAACTGGGCAGATAAATTGGTTTTCAGCAGCCTGTGCTGCTGATTCTCAGACCCAGCTCAGAGAGCGGTTCCCAGCTGAGTTTCCACAGTCCAGCTACTGAGTTACAGCACGTGCTGCCCGTGGTCAGAATTTGTGGTTGTGTTTCTGTCCTGTCCTTCCCAAAAGAGGCAAAAGGCTCCCAGAACTCCTTTGCATGTTCAGGGTGAGAAATCGCAGCTGGGCATTCCCACTAAAACTGGAATGTGGGATGGATTGTCCACTTACTTGAGCAGAATCACAAAGCACTCGCAGCACTCCTCCAGCTGGGTGGGACTGGGTGGGCATGACGCTGAGAAATAAAGAGAACATGGAGAAGTAAATACAGAACCAGGTTACTGGAGGAGGAGGACAGCCCATCCCAGCCCTACCTGTGAGGAAGGGGGACAGGACCACGCCGCGCCAGGCCCGGAGAAAGTTGGGAATCTGTTTGCAACAAAGTTGTAAAGTAACAACCAAATCCACTTAGTTACAAGCATTTTGTAAACCCCCCCCCCCCCGACCCTGCTGCAGGAGGAAGGCTCTCAGTATTCTTTCCTTTCTGTCCTGGATGAATTATTCCCTAACATTGCTTTCCTCATCTCAGAGTCTCAGATTTGGCCATATTTTGACTGCTGGCAAAATGATTCTGTCCGATGTTTACTGACATGCTGCAGTGTACATAAAAATGCTAATGCAAAGAGGGTCTTTTCATGGTTCTCACACACTAAATTCCTGGTAGGTAAGAAGAAGATGAGCAGTCAGAGGATATTTACTTACCTCCCATAATGAATGAATCCCAGTAATTGCTGTCAAAACTCGTCTTAGATACTGAATCTGGGAAAAAAAATTGATTTTAACATACTTCGGTGGTTTTGAAGCTTTGGCAATAATCTACAGAGCTGCATTATGCTTGTTTTGGCTGTAGGATGCAAACTTAGAGTTCCTGAAGGTACCTTTGACACATATGGAAATATGCTTCATAGTTCAGTAAATAAATTATCAACCCCCTTGCCAGGTACATCTGTTACCTCCTTAGGCTGCAGCAACATTACATAAAGTTTGACAGTCAGAGGTAATTAAGATTCTGAATGACAACCATCAGGGTTGCTATAATTATAAATACATTTTAGGGGTCATGTTTATGTATATGTATATATATACACATGTAAACACATATATGCAGAGTTGTGTAAAAATAGGCACGTTATGTTATAGAATTGTAATAACGTGAAGGAAATTTTCAATTTATTACCAAAGGATTTGCTCTTGACATATGAAAGGCTTTAAAAATGGAACTAGAACAATTTAAGAGCAAAATTCAATGCTAAATCAGAAATGCCTCAAATCTTCACCAGTTCAGTATCTCAGACCCTAAAGTAAGTGTGCAAATTATCAATAATTGGTCACAGTAAGTTTACACTTCACGAACTTATCCCGTTCTTCTGAAACCAGTGGATAAAACTAGCCTTTTTCTCACCTTGCTCAACAATTCCTTACCATGTTGAAGGCCAGGAGTTTCTGGAGGAGGCCATTCCACAGCTGGGGATCATAGACCTTGTAGTCCAAACTGAGCTCTGTCACCAGTCTCACGGCCTGAGGCGGAGCAAGGACAGGCTGTGTTTTAACAAACACTCATGGTCCTCAAACCTTTCCTGCTTCCAGTGTCATTTGAGGTTTTTACAGCAACACCAGGACCTTTAACTCCTCAAAAGCCACAAACAAGCCACTTTGAAAATGAATTTACACACGTAAGCAGAACCAAAAAACCCACCTGTGTGTGATATCACTTTATTTTCTAATTGTAGGATGGGTAAAGCTTTTCTCTGTCGTTTCCAGAGAACACTGAAGCAACATCTGTTTAGCAAAGCTCTGCACAAGGGTGGAAATCCACACAGTGTGTAACAAACACTCAAAAATTCACCAAGGGTTTAAAAATCCTACCGTGGGTTCGTGGCTGTGATTCTTCCAGAGCCCTTTAATCATTCCTTCCTTAGGACTCTTATGGAATGATTCATAAGTATATGGAATATTCAAGATTTCAAACTCTGCCAGATAAATGCAGCACCTTAGATAATACCTGGAAAAAAGTAACCCCCAAATGAGATTTACAGTGAGTATTATGTTCTAATTCATATACTCAGCCTTGGGATAATACTGAAAAGTATTTTACATGCTGGCACTTATTTTGCCAATCCTTCTGCTGCTTTAAAAACAAATACATAGCCTGTATTTATAATTATGATCTTAACGAAGTAAAAAACTTGCTGGTAATTGCTTAGGGAAAGCTCTTTCACCTGAATGATGGATGAGTTGGATTATCTCTAGAGATAAACCAGTTACTGTAACTCTTGCAACTCAAATTTCATTCGTGCACAGAGATTTTTGCAACAAAATGTTATTATTAAGGGATGTTTTAAGGAAAGTTCATCTTACTTTACTGTCTCAATGGGCTTCTTGAAGAGTGATTCCACAGTGTTGGCATCTGCCAAGTGGAGCAGACACTTCAGGGCTCTGCTCCTGTGAGCAAATGTCAGCTGAGTGACACCAATGGGCTGAGAGGGGGGGAAAAAACCACAGAGAAAAGAAAATATTTGACTATTTGTGATATGTAGGATCACAAATACACTTGGGAAGAGTGAAAAGCTGGAGGTTAAGGCTCTGCTAAAAGAATTTCGCCACTCTGCTTTAATTGCCAAAGTGAGCCAGTGTCTTACATCGGCTTAAAGCAAGTTCTAGAATATGTTTAATGAAGCTGTTTTCGAATAATATCAGCAATAAATTTAGAAAACCCAGAGTTCAAGGGCTGCTCTTGACAGTCAACAGCAAAATTCAATGAAAACCACAGTTTTACCCCAAAGGCTGGTGGAGGGAGAGAAACACAGAGCTCATACAAATCTAGAAACTACTGAAACTGCAGATACAAAGGCCTCAGGTCGAAGCCTGTGCAGTTAAGCAGACAGCACTTGATTTTAATAAGAGGTCAAAATTTAATGAGTATCAAGCCAAAATTAGAATTCAGCAACTTACAGATGTGGTAGAGGTTGTAATTGCAAACAGCAACCTTGAACTGTAATCCATTGGGCAAGACTGAAGCAGGTAAATAACTCTGCAAAAACAGGTTTGCTTTTAATACCAGCACAGCCACTGAAACTCAACGTACCAACAGTCATTTAAATGTAGATATTTCACTGTCACAAAGAGATCAAGGATATAGAAAAGGAGGGGAAAACCTCCAAACAGCCACTCTTAAGCACAGATGTAAGTTATTTGGAATGGCATTCCATGACATAAATAAGCATTTGATGATTCAAAACTGACGTCACCAGAAAGTAAAATTAAGGACAGTGAGTTCTGAATCACACGCAACCTACCAAGGTTTCTTGACAAAGCTATTTTTAGCTTGCAAGTTAAAAATAATTCACCATGTTTTCTGTGAGACAACACACTCACCTTCGGATTTCTTCATCTTCTCCAAAGATTTCATGAGTTTTCTGTAAAAAGAAGTGAAAGTTGTGAGTTTTCTACATTGTTTGGATAAACAGCTTGGTCATATCCCTGCTTAAACCCTACAATCTCTTTAATGTATTTAATGTATTTACAGCTGCTTTACTCCTTTAGGCTGAACACACAACCTTTTTGTAGCACCAAAGTAAGATTTTAATCTCTGTACAGAGAGGAAGGAAAGCATTTCAAGTCTGTCTCACCAGAGACATTACTGTGCAGTGTTACAAAGGGGCTGAAATCTTGAATAGCTTCATGGCTTCTAAAGGCAAATTCTGCCAAATAACCTGAGTTTTTAGGACAAGTGAAAAAAAAAAAATCTACATTTTGTGTAAGTGGCCTGTATATCTCCTGTGGTGACTTACTTCTGAGGGTGGTGTGCTTGGACATAGCCATTTTTCCAGCAGTTTATCCCGAATTTTGTTCATATCCACGTCATTAATCTCAGCTATCTCCTCGGCTGCCATGTGGATATCTACAGGAAGAAGTAGAGACAGTGCGTTTTTAAAGCACTTTTTAAAGAGCATCTCTTTGCTCCTTTGCAACTGCATTAGGGATCCTCACCTGGATAATCTCTGCCAGTTGGATTTTGGATTCTCTGGTCTATGCTGTGGTGTTCATACAGGGAGATGATCAGATGGGCTGGTTTCCCAACAGACTTTATCTGCTCCCCCATGTTCAGGTTGTGTGTTATCAGCACATTTTCTGTTGCTGCTCGTTTGTACTGCACATGTAACTTCTTCTGCAGCACTTCAGCTTTTGCATGGGACTCATCCTTTAGCAAAACACCACAGTTTTACAGAAAACAGCCTCTTTTACTCAAAAGCACAAGAAAAATCGTCTGGACTTTCTGCTCTGCTAGGAAAGGTGTCTTGGAAGAAATGGCAAAGGGATGTTGGGAAAAAGCCAAGTAAAATAAGTGCCAGTGTGTAAAATTAGGATATTTTGAGGTAAAATGGAGAAGGAAAAAGATTAGGATTGAAATCTTGGCCTCTGGAATTACGGCTGAATTTTGCCACAATTCTGTTAGAACATGTGGCACGGTACAGAGAACGATTTAGAGTTCATTGTGTCTCAACAACTCCATGGAAAATTTGATATTTGTAATCAGGGCTGAGATTCTTCCTCACCTTCCCCCCCCAACCGTGTGAAAATGAGCCTGAGAATCAAGTCAAAGCGGCATTTCTTTATATGTAACACTACAAAGAGCTAAAGAATCTTGGAACTCAGAGTAAAAGTTAATCCTGTTATTGATCCAACAGCTGGAACAGATTCCAACTCATTCTGCTGCAGCAATTAAAATGCACAGAAACAAAGGAAAGAACAAATTTATTCTTCCTTAAGACTGCCTATTTTTTTGGTCCAACCTTCAAGGCTGTGAAGAGAATGTTCCAGAGTAGAAAGTGTTCTCCTGGGGGGTCACTTCCCCAAAAGTACTTCCCACATCAGGGTTGGTTATGGTACAATTTACACACCACTATCCCAAACACCAAAAATTAAAATACTACCATAATTACTTAACTATACAACAGTCCCGTTTCCCAGTACCTCAGCTGCGGTGTTCTTCAGCCACTTGTCAGCCAAATAGAGACAGAATTTCAATGCCTGAATATGGTCAGGACCTTTTTAAAGAGGAAAAAAAAGAAGCAAATAAATTAAGTTTTCATGAATCCTTCCTACAGTATACACTAGATCCATTTTATTTCAAAGAATTCAGATTAGAAGCTGTTTAAAATGCTAGGGAAGCTCTTGTGCCTGAAGAGCAAAAAGATATTATATCTCTTTGGATTCAGATAATAGAAAAGCTTAAATTGGGCTGGAATATTTGCTTTTGGGGGGAAAACTTCTCCGGAGGTGGTGTGAATGTGCAGAAACTTTAGGCAGGACAACCAGGCCAGGATGGACCAGCCTTGGAGCAAGCTGGTCTAGTGGGAGGTGTCCCTGCCCGTGGAAGGAGGTGGTTTTTAAGGTCCCTTCTGACCCAAACCATTCTGGGATTCTATAAAAAGCGAGAAAAAAGGGTTTTAATAGTGATACCGTGATAGAAAACTGGATGTAGGAGCCGAATTAATTTTTTAATCTCCAAGTTTGCTGGGTTTCACTGGAGAATACTGGGCACGTGTCTAGTCATGTGCTCACTCTCGTCTCGAGCCTGTTCCCCTCCCGTTCCTCCCCCCATCCCATTTGTGCCTCACCTGCTGGGAATTCCTGGGCAATCTTGAGAGCCATGGCCACGGCCCACTCGGGGTTGACGATGGCCAGCAGGTAGGACTGGATGGTCTGCACGGTTTTAATGGTTTCCTTGTTCACGACGGAGGGACAGCCGCTGCTTCTCATTTCAAGGATTTTCGGCTTCAGTTTTTTCTCAAAGATGTATCGAGCTGCAGACATGTGAAAGGTATCCAGGGAAACCTGGGAAAACATGGAAGGGGATTAGGAGTTGTCAGAACTTCTCTAGTGAGACCAAAATCGTGCAAAAGAGAGATGAAAGCTTATTTTTTTTTTGTTTGTTTTTTTTTGTGGGGGGGGAAATAATTTTGAGATAAATTCTTCCCAGATGCTACTTTACCTTCATTAGTTTGGCAATTAGCAGGAGGGTTGGGAAGGATTCCTCACTGAGCTCTGGAGCTGAAAGGAGAAAGACAGTTGCCTGTGAAAGTGTCCCAGTCCACTTGCAGCTCTCTCTGTGAAATTAAGCACTTTTAGTTTATTGGTGGATGGGGACCTCCATTGGGAGAGAAGGAAAATGACCTTCATTATCCACACTGGGCTGGGAAGTGGGATACATGGATAACTTCGGTCTTTGAGGGTGTCCTAAGAAAGAATGTGAGGATGAATTCTGCATTGTTTCTATCATCTTAGCTCCACTGGGTGGCAATTGGAGAGCACATTTGTGCTCCATAGCTCCACAATTGGTGGCAATTCAGAAGTAGTTGGGATGAAAACTGCATCAATAATCACACTTAATATTCGACATATACTGTAGAAATTTAAAGTAGTCAGATAGCAGAGAAAGGGAATTTTTTTATATATATATATATGTATATCTAACATAAAAAACACTGAACCTACATATGATGTTCCAGAAACATTGTGCAGTTCTGAAGAATATCAGGTGGAAGGGCAGCCTGTTGTGAGCAGCTGGAGATAAGGGATTCACCTGCTCTAAAACATATTGGTATTCCAGGTCTACAGGGGGAGAAATTCTTTGATAAGATCCCAGATGTTTGAGGAGGCTCAAAGCCTAGGAATGGAGGAAAAAAAAAAAAAGAAATAAGAAAATAAAAATAAACAAACTGCTAAATCCCAGAGGCAATTTTCTGGGGGCAGAGTTGGTAAAATTCGTGGGGATTTTTTTTATCCTTGCTATGAGCCATTGCTGAGGTGACTTTCTTGAATTCTGTTTTCTGAGGGGGAGCTGTGTACAGAGAATAATTCACAGTGGTGAATGAATAAATGAATAGCTAATAAATAGAGCAGAACAGAGCTGCCCTGGCAAGGTGACAGTAACACTCATGGACATACCTGGCTGAGCTGGATGCTGGTGTTCTTCTCATCAGCGTTTTGTATCACTCTCAGGACAATTTCAATGGTTTCATAGTCATAAGGATCCAGCTGTTCAAAACAAGGTCTGTTTTTATAAGGCCTTGCATGATTTGTCTTTATAAAAGCATACAAGTGAGTTGATTTTCCCATTTTAATAGCAACTGTTGTAACATCAATACTCTTTCTTCAGTGTTATGTCAATAAAAGCATCGTGACATAATTCTTCAAAACAAAAAGACTTCCACTTCATAGTCCTGAACCCTAAAAAAACTATCAGCATATTGCAGAAAGACCAAACAAGAAATGATGGGGAAAAAACTCCAAAAAATGCTCCGAAAAACCCACCAAAATACAAAACCAAACCCCAACATATAATTTTTTCTACTCCCCACCTATTTTTAATATGAAACTGTGATACTTAGAACTTACTTTTTTGTTTGATTGTTTTCTGGTAGATTTTTTAAGGGAAGTGAGAATGAAAGACTCTACCTGCCTTTAATGAAAATTAAGACATGTTGCTGTAATTTTTTTATAGAGAAGCAGAAAACCTTTACCTGCTTTAGGAAAGTTTGGGAAAAAACATAACCTTTCCAAATTTCTGTGGAATTATTAATCTGTCATTCGAGTGACACGGAGCACTTGAGATGCAGATTCCAGGGACTCTTTGTGATTGTTTTGGTGAGTTGGGTTTTTGCTTTGCCTTTTTTATTATTCTTTTTGGGTTTTTTACCTTGTACAATATTCCAGTGAGGTTTGTGACCAGGGCTTTGGTGCTTTTGAGCAGGGGAGTTATTTCCAGTGCTCTGGCCAGCAGTGTGGAATGAGGTTGCTTCTCCCTGTGTCCTGCAGAGTCCCCCTCCCCCTGGTTGGTGTTGGTGTTGTGGAGCAGGAGAGTTTCAATGCAAAGCTGCAGTGCAGCATCACTGTCCAGCAGGAAAGTACTAGGAAAAAAAAAACCCAGAATATTTTCTCTGTGAGCTTTGGTCTCCCTTAGGAATACAGTAATCCAAGACCAGGATGTGTTCTGATTAATATTTTTTAAAAAAAGAACAGTTTGCATATTATAATAATTAGGATTTGTTTAAAATAAATAGATGTCAGGGGTCATGGTTATTATTACAGCAGTAATTGAGTACAGTTAATTTAAGAGAATCAGCACCTGCAGTAGTTCAAGATGAGACCTGTGTCTACTTCTGGGTTTTGGACCAGCATTCTGATGAGTTCCTTCTTCCTCAGTGGTGGTTGTCTAAATACAGTCTCAAAAGAAATCTGTAGATAAAGAAACAATTTATCTTCTTCTCAAAAAACCTTTTAGACAATATCAGGACTAATTCCTTATACAGTTGGACCTTTTCTGTTTTCTTTAGTTTCAATCCAGACACTTCTAGAGCAGGAAAAAGCAGTGCATTTGCTGACTGTCCCCTGGGCTAAATAACTCCTTTATATCCCCCTCAATTATTGCATTTCAGTTTCTGAGGTTTGTTTAAGCAGATTTACAAATTAAGAACAAAAACCCAACTGTGCCTACATTTGAATGTGAAATCTGTCCAAAACCCACCATACATCTCAGACTATACTGATGCTATTAACTGATTAGTTAATAAGCCCCTAAAATAAATAAATAAAATCAATCTTACACCGAATTTGCCAAGCTGGAGACCCCATTCTGCATCAGTAACCAGTTCTTGGAATTTTTTCTTTTCCTTCGTTTCACCATATTGGTCAGCAAGCTGTGCTCCAACCAGAGCTACTGCCTGAAAGGAGTGAGAAGGGAAGTGAATACAAGTCCAATAAATAATCTGAAAATTGGGAATCCTAAGGTCTAAATCCTTAGAGGAATTAAAAACAATTCAGAGATGATCACACAACTGTGTAAAATGAAAACAAACCTCACAGAAGGTGACAGGACTATCCCACCTCCCTCCTGAGCTGGTAGTTCAAAGCTACTTTAAAATTAACTTTCTCCCAAATATTTTCTTAATGTTGTAGCAACTAATACAAAAGGTACTTTTTGGACATATTTTCTCAAAATTTACATCACTCTCCCTCCCCATTTCTTTATGCTTTACTTCCCATCCTCCTTTACATTTTAATATATTTATAAATTCCATTCTTGACAACTGCTGTCAGAGAACAACTTATCCCAAATAGAATGTAGATATAAAGTATGAAAATTTATTTCGGGAAATAAATGCTTCCCAGCTTTGGAATGAGTCCTGGTGAGGTAAAACCCAATGCATGGGCTTAAAAATCACGTTGAGTATTCACAGCAACTGCCTGTGCCCAACTTGTGATACAGAGGACCTTGTTCCAACAGCTCTACCTGCAGTCCTGCCCCACCACGTGATAGTGTTGGTGTCTTTTTAAAAAGAAACTCCTCAACATTCTCTGTTTGCTGAAGGAATACCAGGATTTGGGAATTTACCAGGACTTTTCTGTAATTTTGCCAGGTGTTGTTTGTGACATCCCACAGCTTCTTGAACATCTCCTCCTTGGGCAGAACTGTGCAATATCCCAGTGCCAGGTTCTGGTCTATGACACGGCAGTTGAACACCTGTGGTTTAGGGAAAAAAAAATTATAAACTTTAGGAATTTATTTTAACAGGTCTCTTTTTTTAAAGCGTAACACAGAAAGTACTCTGTAATTTAGAGGCCTTTAAGTTAGAGGGGAAAAAAAGAATTAAAAATATACTTTAGGTTTTAGAACTTAAAATCTAAATGTCCTGGAGCCAGTCTAAAAGTAAGTTCCCTCAGTATAAACTGCCTTCGAAGATGGTAGATTGCAGATTTTGCAAATAGCTGTTTTAAAAACTGACCCCAACTAGAAAAAAGTCTACAAATCTAAAATTAACCCAGGATTTAAAATGAGATAGAGTGTATACAGCTCAAAAAGGCCATTATTATAATTTAGGACTCTACAGGATGCCCCAAAGTTGAGGCTCCCACTCTACGTAACCTTTGAAGCAGAGCAACTGGTGTAGGGGCAAAGAGCCCCAGTCCACAAGAGGCTCAAATCCACACAACCAGGGACCATCTCTAGAGGTGTTTAGAGGATGTGGTGCTCAGGGACGTGGTTTAGCGTTGGCAGTTTTAGGTGAATGGTTGGACTCGATCTGAAGGATCTTTTCCAACCAAAATGATTCCATCTGGCTGCCAGACAGAGCAGAGAAAGGGGCTCCCTCTGACCCTTCCCAGAGCGCTCACCTTGTGGAGTAAGGTCAGGGCAGTGGTCCTGATGACTGAAGAACACTTCTCTTTCATAGCAAGGAGGAAGCTCTTGGTTTCAGCAAGTGTGCTGGCACTGTAGAGCTATCAGGAAAAATCCCCACAATTAAAATTAAATTCTAAGTCTTTGACCTCTCATGTAATTTACAGCATAACAGGTACTACAGTAATAATAGGTACTCTGGTATTTGCTGATTTATTTAAGGTCCTGCAAAGATTTCTTCTACATAGAAGAAGGATTTCTGTGTCCAAGTGCTTTTGAATTGAGGAATGTTTCTTGAATATTCTACTCACAACTTTTCCCATGCTAACCAACGATAAAGCAACATCATAAACCATTATTCACCTGTTCATTCTAGATCAGGAATGAAAGTTTAGTTCTGAACGTACTTTGCAAAGAGAAAGAGGACCATGAAAAATAGGGGAGAAACCACCATTTCCTTTCACAAACTGGCTCAACATCTGATCCAGTGGTGGTAACAAAAGGGTCATGCTGAGGGCCACTCCCATACCTCCCAAATCCTTACAGACCTGCTCTAACCTTGTTAACAGCTGGGACACTTCTAAGATCGACTCTCAGAATTCAGCATTGTCCTTGCCCTACCTTTTCACTCAGGGCCAGGTCCATGGTGTTGGAAATGCCGTGCTGGAGGCAGGACCCCAAGGCACAGACCGTGAGCCTCAGGGCCAGCTCACACTGACTGCACTCCAGCAGGGTCTGCACTGCTGCACTCAGGGGAGCTCCAACTGCCAGCAGAAGGTTCTGGCCTGTCAAAAACAACCCCAGAAAAGAATTAGGATGTTTATATTAACCACATTGTTCTTGGAATTTCTATCAGAGCAGTTTTTCTTTTTTCCTTCGTTAAATTTATGACACAGGATCAGCTCAAGCTCCCTTTGAAACTTTCGGGGCTTTTGATTTAATACTGACTCTTATTTTAGTTCAAAACCCAGAAGTTTTGGACCAGAAGTCATCTTGAAGAGGCTTTGATGATCCTAGCTCACAGTACTTCTGGACTGAAGTACAGGCTTTGGCATGCTCAAAATCCCATGGTGGAATGGTAGGAATTACCACCCAAACCGGTGTTTCCTGTGCTGAACCAAAATATGGCTTTAAATGAACATTTAGGCACCTGTTAAAAAACCCCTATAAGCTAATCATGCTTGTGGAGGTTGAGTTTGAACCTCATGTTTTCCAGTGTCTGGTTTGCACTGTCAGTGCCATCATGTCCCTGCCCATGGCAGGGGTTGGAACAAAGGGATCTGTGGGCTCCCTTCCAACCCAAAACGTTCTGTGATACCTTCGATAAAGGCCCGGTGTGCCAGGCTGGTGGACTCCAGGGGGTACAGCTTGTCCTCTGAAAGACAGACAAATAACATCAGCACTTTGCCAGGATCTCAGCAACACTGGGAAGTCTGGCAGGACCTAAAAAATCCCACAGGGACAGTGCAGAAAATAAAGACACGTGAACTCTCAGAGCCATCTGCTGCTATTTTTGGCTGTGCCTGGTCAGAAGTGACTTTTTAGGGGGGAATATCTCTTTCAGCACCTACAGTTTTGTGCACTTCTGTTTATAGTACTTGAAAGTTTTTAGAGTTATTGTATGTGCAGTAAATACAATTTTAGAATGAGCTGAAATTCATCTGGATAAAATCTTGTTGTCATTAGTGACTGCCAGAGCATCTAGAGAAGATCATAAGAACAGTACAAGTTGATAGTGGCACTTCTCTAGAACATTTTCCAAGACTTCAGGCATTTGTCACTCAGATTTTTCCTGAGCCAGAACAAAACCCAGAGTCATCTTTTCATTCTACACCCCCCAGTGGATATTCCTTCTGTGAGTTTGTCTAATTGAGATTTCTGAGGTCATAATTTCCACAGACCCCCTGAGTTATTTACATTTCTAGATAGAAATCAGTAAGAAATACAGACTCAATGTTCAGGAAAGCAAGTTTACCACAAAGAGGCAGAACAGAAGAAATAAATTCGTATGTAACTGGCATCGTTGTCTGTGCATCAAGGACTATCCCATCTTCATTAAAGAAGTCACCATAGGTCCACCCTTCATAAGGATCTTTATCTCCTCCAAAAGATGTTGTCTAAACAAGAACATTGTCAAAAGTAAGCTCACCAAAAAGAAGAGTTACTAAGTCTACTAACAAACTAAGTGTTGCAAGAGATTCCAGTTTTGGAATACAGGAATAGAACACAACCTTCTATTTGAAAATGGATTTTACTCTCCTACTTCTGTTGAAAGGCCAGTAGCAATAAACACATTTCCTCCCTTGAGTGGCCCCATTTCTCTTTCATGTTGCAGTTCTTCAGCTGTACAGCCAAAATGCTTTCTTAATTAATTTAATGGAGGCTTTCATAAACATTCTTGGCCAAATATTATAAGCAAACATTTTTCAAATGGATCATTTTTTTTAGAAAAGCAACGTTCTGTGCACAAACATGGCCCAGCTCTGCTCCACTCCAGCTGTAAGAGCCCATTCATTTCAAGTAGCCTAAAGCACTGCTTGACCTAAACGAAAAACAAAGATGCTGTTCAAGGGCTTGATCATCTTAGTCTTACAAAACTCTTGGCAATGCCTTCACATAATGCATGTATTTAAAAATCAAGCCCTCCCTGCCACACTTTAAAATCAGCTCTCTTGCAGCAGTTCTTCAATAAAATGACTAATGTTTCCAGCAGATTTATTAAGTGGAGAATGCTACTTGTGCTTGTCCCACAGCTGCACTGCTCTTAGGACTGAAGTCATTCTTTAAGCTGAATACACTCATATTTGAGGAAATTTTTCTTTGTAGAGCTCTGGGTGGATTTGTTGTTTGGTTTCTGATTAAATGTTGCTGGAGAAATGAGAGGGAAAATAACACCTAGAGCGGACAGTACAGACAATACCTTCGCTGTAAATCCCTCGTTGTCTATTTGGCACTGTCTGTAGGTGTCCTTGGCAATCAAAGTGTATTGGCAGAGTTCCAGACAATCCAACAGCAAATCTGTAAAAAATATTACGTTCATCAGCATGAACAGAAGGTTCATATGTCCCGTTAAAGAGTAATCAGTTTTGCAGCACTTCTGCAGGTGCATATGCGGAAAGTCACTTTGGTTTCAGGTTTATTCCTTGCCCTTTGGGAAGTCGGGACTCCAAGCGTGAACACAAATAAAAGATGACAGTGATTACCTGCACTGCACACCGTGGCTGCCTGGCAGGCCAGCTCATGGATCACTGCTGGGAGATTCATGTCAGTGGGAAGGATCATTGGAACATCAGCTCCCAGCATATGGCAAAGCCTTTGACCCACCAAGAACAGGAGCTTCCCTGTTTCTTCGTTACAGTGGTTTTCATAGGACTCCCTGTTAAAAAGGAAAAGGATGTTAAAAAAACCCCCAATAGTTCTTAGGGCTTTTACTTAAGGCCACATTCTGTTCTAATTATTTAATTCCCTTTTAGCTCACTCGCTGCTGTGACTGAAGTGAAAAGCGCAGTGGAGTTACCTTAGAGATACTGAAATACCAAAACCACATTAATAACAAAAATATATTTAACACTTTCATCTGATCTCTTTTTGGGGGGAGGAGGTATTAAGTTTAAATTATGTGACAACATAAGCATGAGGCAGAGACCAGCTGAAAACCATGACATGATGTGTACAGTCAGTGTGTGATAGTTTCCTTCTGTTAAGCCAACAACTCTCATAATGGTTATTTAATATTTGGCCTTACTCTATAAAAGTGGAGAGAATCTTTTTACTGAGTAATCATGTTATGGCAAAAACCAGTGGCAATTTTCAGGGGCAGTGGCTTAATTCCACACTCAGTTTTGCATACAAACAATAAGCATGTTGCTTAAACACTAATTTTTAGAAAAAAGAACTGAAACAGAAGACCCTTTCCTTTGCTCTACTACGTACTTAATTCTGCAAAGTATCAGAAATGGTTCAGGAAAGCCCATTAAAAGTGAAGATCTTGAAAACCTCTGCAGTTTTACCTGCATATTTTTACAGCAACTTCAACTTTTCCAGCATCCAGAGCTCTCAAGGCCAGTTTTAATGCCAGTTCATGGTGTGGCACTTGCAGAAGCAAAGCCAGTCTGTACAGCCTGGATTCGGTGGGAGGGTTCTTGGCTTTGCCATCTCCTGAGTTACAGTTCGTGGGCTGCACTTTTCTAAACTTTGATGCAGATCTGACAGTTTCATAAGCATTTATGTGGTGCTCAAGAAGCTCAGACATCAGGGAAGGGCTGCTGAATTCTTCAGCTGAGAGAAAGATATCAAAATATTCCTGCAACAGCAACAATAATTATATATTTGTATTCACATCACCTCCTTTAAAAATGTTAAGGTCTTCTTTATTGTTAAAATGTTTTTACTACCTGTTTCATTAGAGGAACATTTCAGCACAGAGTTGGCTTTACTGGTTTCTATCAACTATTGATTTATGTAATAAATTGGCGGATTTTGTCAGGCAGTAGAGAAGAAAAATAAAAAGACCTGAAGGAAACCCCATGCTCTAATGCTGTATTAAATAATATAAGTTAACCCACCATACTAAGAGCTTAATAAAATATTACAGTACTCTATCATGAAGTCTTTGCAGTGTTACCAATTAAGACTTTGGGAGAGTGTCTAAATTTTTGCTGTAAATAGACAACTGAGTTCCAATTGGAAGCTTTCCCAGGCACTATTTAAATTGGTAGAGCCTTGGAATCTCTTTGAAGTCAATACTAAACCCAGCCTTTGCATATATGTTGTAAATAGAGTAAATTTGAATATAACCCATTTGATAAGAACAATTTGAAATAACCACAGTAAATTAAAAGTGGTTTGAAGCTATCAATTACCCACCTGCAGGGTGGCAAGTGTTTCAAACATCTTTAGGTTTGCTTCATGTTCATGTTCCTTCACGGGATTGCCTGTTGGAGGAGAAAACCAATTACTCCCTGATGCCACTTCCAAACAACGTGTAAGGTGTTAAGGTTGTACCTTTTTGAGTGCTGAGCAGGAATTTTAGGACTTCCACGAGTGTCTTGGTCATAAACATTCGTGCTTTTTGCTGCAGGAAAGGAAGAGGTTAATGGCTTTGGGTTTTTTTTTTTTTTTTTTTGGCCAAAATGTTGCTGGTAGCAGAGAGTGACCCTCAGGCTTCAACTCTGGTAAAACACTTTGTAATGCTCTCCAAAGATCTTCAGCAACAGTTATGAAGTCTAAGATACAACCAGTTGAAAAGCAAGGGAAAACACAAAGTTACTGTAAATATAAATCCTTTATAGAAACAGTAAATACTTTCTAGGTGTTATTATGTATTTGCTCCACACAGTCTGTTGGCTCTCACAGGGCTTTGGAAATCTCTACCCTTCTCCCTTCCTTTTTCCTTCCCTTGCCCAGAATAACTCCCCAAAACAACTGTTCACAAGAACTCCCTTCTGTGGTTGTGAGACAACGTTTACTGTCAGCTGGGAAGCTTCAACACACTTTGGTGCATGGCAAAGCCACACCTACAGCCTTTAAATAGGTGTTCTCCAAGGAAAAGGACTGGAAAATGCATAGGACTGGAGGTATAACAATAATAATGATGATGCAGGATTTATAAATTATTGATTGAATTCAGATGGCCATGCTACTCCATGGTGATGCCTTTAAAAATAACAAAAAATTATATATAGTACACAGGATCAAGTTAGAAGAGGCTTCAAGAGGTCCCCCAGTCCAACCCCTTGCTCAAAGCAGTGCCAGTTCATCCCTTTTTGCTGGAAGACACAGTTTTTCCCCTACCTCTTCTTAAGCATCTGAGCAAGAATAGCATTTAGAATAACTTCTTTACTGCATAAAAGACTTGGTACCTCTTCAGAATCATCTGGTTTGTTCTTTAACACCAGTTTTCCCCATATAGTCAATCTCTCGGCAACCTCCTCAGCTTCAGCAGCAGTCAGAGATTTAAACAAAGTCAGAGATTCCTCTCCCTGAAGGGAGAGAAACAAACAAAATTAAACCAGAAATAAGCCAAAGAAATGGGCATTTGCTTTTGGAAAAGCTCAGTTACATGGATGTCCTTGCCCTGATACCCAACTGGTTATTATGCAACCATTGTAAGCAAAATCAGTACGTGAGAATATGTAGAGACTTCAATTCCAAACTTGTGTATTGTACATCATAACTTTCATCCTTTCCTGCCACAAATGAAGGATGAAACTCCGGCAAAGGACTCCTTTTCAATGTTGAGTACAGGCAGTTAGGTGTAGAATTACTAGGATTTTAATTAAAAATATGTATGTAGAGTGCTTTTAAGATCTGAGGAAGCAATACAACTGTTTTGTAAATAGGTGTCACTGTCTCCAAATCCCAGAATCACCTGATACGAACTATTTCCATACCCTTTCTTTGTCAATCAGGTCTATCATCCTCAGAAAGTAGACTTCCCCAGTGGGCAAGGCATATGCTTCCACAATTTTCAAGGCATCCTCCAAAGAAGTAGGGGTATCTTGTTTAAGAATGTATCTCACAAGCATCTGCAAGAGGAAAACAGAGCTGGACTTTAGTTTCTCGATGTATAGGATAACAAAGGAATTAGTTTATCCACACTGCTTCACCACTGGAACTGTTCAGCACATATCAAGCAAGTTACTTGGAAGCTTCGAACTTTTATCTGGAGAAAACATGAGTGAAGTGTAACTGGGAGAAAACTGGGCTTGGGGAGAGAATTAACCTGGCAGCTCTGAATATTCATCTGGTTCCTCGGGATGCCAAGGACCTTCTCTGGAAATACATTTCCTCCTAATGAAGGGGAGATGTTAAAAAAATAACAAAGTAGAAAAAACACCAAGTCATGTTCCCTGTGAGCTCGGGAGAAACCAGGCCTGAATTCTTCATTACTCACCATGATCATCTCATTGTCCCTTAAAAGATTTGTATCCCTTATCCCATAGGCTCTCAACAGCTTCTTCATCTCCATCAGTCTGTAACTGTCCTGCAGTAACTTCACTCTGTGGACAAATTGGACTCTTATTAATGTCTTTGCTCTGTGATTTAACCATCATACTACATCAGAGACACAGTATTGCCCCACCCAAGTGTAGCCTGTGGGTGTTTCTTACTTGCCATGATCCATTTCCAAGTGTTGTTTCACCAGCTGCTCCACTGCTGCACTCCATGGTACTGTAGCACTGCCCATGAGCTGGAGAACTGCATCAAATTTCAGCTGGAAAAGGAACAGAAACAGCTTCCTTTTCCAATCAAAGCAGATTCAAATCTCCTGAACTATTGTTCACATGTGGCTGATTCCTTTAGCAAGGGTTTTTTTTCGTTGCCCAATCTCCACTTGCATAAAGGACATCCAACATCATAATAGGAGGTGTCAGCTTAGATTACAAAATGCTCATAAGTCATTTCCAACACTGTGGAGCTTGAGTTTCCTACATGTTAAAGTTGGTGAGTTTTTCATGTGATGACATCAAAACTACAATTTAATTCTCACAGAACATCATCTGGGAGATGACTAAAATAGAATAAAAAGACAGCACACTAGTTTCCCCTCATAGCACTCATGTAAAAATGTACCCAGATGCTCATGTAAAATTGATGTTTCAGTCTGAACTGATGTTTTGGAGTCACTTGATGCCTCTTTCATAAAATATACTTACATCTGTGTCAGAGATGCAGCCAATGACAGCAATGGCCTTTGCCTCCCACGCAGTTTCAAACACTGAGATGGACCGTGTCCGACAAGGTTCCAGCAAATCCTGGATATACAGGTAAAGATTATTAGGATTATCTTATAAACAAAAATGTAAAGTTTTCTACATATTGCGGGATAAATTTGGCAAACTCCCCTTGTAACTTTTATTGCCTCATACTGAAATCGTTACTATCATTAAGGTCATTGACAGGAATAAGCTGATCTGAAAGCTGGTCCTTCAAAAATTCAAGTGTAAACAGAAATGGTCAAGGGATTTGTGTTCTGCTTACTCATGCTGAAACAGCTTCCTTCAAAAGGAAGAAAATCTGGATACCTTTATGTACTGTAGAAGAAGTTCATCCTTTTGGAGATGATGTTCACACAGGTAGGGTTTGATGAACTTCTCCAAAATCGATGGGACAAGCTCTGGTGCCAAAATTTTATCAAACATGCGGAACACAATTGTAGTTGCATTTTCCTGAGCAGCAAACAGAAAAATGCCATGTCAGAACATCACACACGTGATGACCCTTTACATCTCTTCTAAATAATTCCACATCCAGAGGCCACTGAAATCCATTGTTTTAAAGAGCAAACATCCCTCTTTATCTCCAATAAAACCTTTCTTTAATCAGGCCCCTTCTTGTTCAGTTGTGTCTCTAATTTCTCTGTTGCTCTTTACTCCACAATCTGTAACAAACTGCAGACTGTGGAGTTTGAGCCACACCTTCTCAAAGTATCCTGTCACATTATATTTACACCCAGAGCTGAAAGAAAATTTGGGACAAACATATCAAGTTTTAGCAGGTGATGAACACCAGTTTAACCAACCAGTCCATCAGGATTCCTCTTGTGTCTGATTTTAAATTGCACGCTCCGAGATTTTTCTCCTTCTCAGAACAACCCACTGCTCAAAAGCACTTTTGCAAGTGCCTGCAGAATTACCTTTTCAAAATCAGAGAGTGCCAGCCTGCAGTTGTATTTTCTGTACAGATTGATCAATTCTTGTAAATCATTTACCAGCTTCTTTAACCTCTGGATCTCTTCACAGTCACCACATCTCTGAAACAGCGTTTAGGAGTAGTGGTACATTACAAGACTATTAAAAGGTGTCATAAACATTTTGTTAATCTTTAAATAAAAGAAAATTGGAACTTGGTTCCTTCCTTTCCTGGAATGAAGTCAATCTTTACCTAAAAACACAGTGACCTGAGTATCATCCGTTTCAGCTCTAGCACAGAGCAGCTGTTCTGAAGTCTCTTAGCTAATTCTTAGATTTGTTACTTTTCTTACCGAAGGAGTCAAGTGGCCAAAAGTTGTCAATGCCCCTTCACCTTGATTTTTACTTGTAAAAAAAATCTCTGCCATTTGGAGTCCATTGTCTGGCCAATTTGCCTGTCCAAAATAATTGATGTTAGCAAACTATATTGTCCATACAGAAATATATAGAAATACAAGACATGCAAAGTTTCTGCAGTGACTCACCTTGTCAGTTAACTCAAGGTTTCGAGCCCCTTGTTCCAGCCACTTCGCTAATATTTTCTGAAAAAAATACAGATATAAGTAGAGTGATGCTGTTTATCAAAGCAAAAATTGCCATTAGAAACGTCTTTTAAAAGAAATCATTCAAGATATAAACAGTAGGGAAAAAATCTTTTAAAAGATTTTTTAAAAGACGGAAGATCGAGGTCCTGACATTCAAAAATAAATCTGTAGGTTTGACTCAAAAATTATCTTAGTCTGAGAAAATGATATTTTGCATTAAGTCAGTGAGTCTCACCTGTCCATTTGGCACAACTCTTCTCGAGAAGGGGATCACAATATTTTTAAGCCACAAACACAGTTCAGGCAAAGGAACAGTGAAAGGGATGGCACTCAGCAAGTCCTTCAGCATTTCCTCATCAAAGCTGTTTTCAAAATCTGCCTAAAATATTAAAACAGAACAATGACAGACAGATAGAGTAGATGTTTATCAGATACTTTATAAACTATTTCACTAATAGGAAGAAGCGGTAAATTTCGCAAATACAAAGAGAAAATCTCAATAACCATTGACAGGAATTAAAAAAACCAGCCCTGATCAGAAAAACTAGAGCTTGGTCTTCTTAAAAAAAGACCCAATAGAAGCAATTTCTTTGCAAATTAGTGTCCTGTTACTTTAGGACTTGTTCCATAGTCCTGTCTTATTAAGAAAACAACAGACGTGGACCTCAAAGTCCTGCATTTGAAATTATAACAGCAGCCCACAGCCACCACTTGGGATGTGTCATTCAGAGTAAGGAGTCACTGAGATTGTTTTTAAAGGATTTTAAGGTAAGCAGCAAATGTCCACTAAAAATTCTGAGAGCTGTTCTTGCAAGACAGCAAATGGACAATTACAGGCACTACAGGATAAATCAAAGAATTGTCCTTTGATTTCGAGCACCTTGTTCCTTAAGAGGTCCTTAAGACCTACTAATAATATGTATTCTGACATCACAAAGACTTTTTTAGTCCTAAATCAGTAAGTTCAGCCTCCCAAGGATCCAGGTGAACAGGTAATCACTGTGATAGTAGGTGAGACTCTGCCACAGACCTTTGCCCCTCTGAGGAGCTGTTTTGTAACCACGTTGGTGTGGCTGTGAAATAAGGCTGGAGAACTGAAGAGATTTAACACCCTCCATAAATTCCAGAGGTGTCTGTGCCTTCTCACCTGGTGCCTGAGCCACAGGTACTGTGCACAAGAGAAGTGTCCTTTTTCCAGCTCAGAAATGATGCTCTTGAACATGTCTTTGTTATTCAGGAACTCTGTCCAAGCAATTCCACTAGAAAGGAGAGGGGGAAAGAAACTTGGTTACATGTCAATATTAAAGGAGTTGGGGGAGAGCGTCAAAGCTTTTCTCCCCAGTACTATGTGCTGTGAGAGACAACAGATTGTGTTTCTATAAAATCAGTCCTCCCTAACATACATTGAAGAAAAAAATCTATTCAGGTGCATGTGCAAGAGATCATTTAGGTTTTCAACATATAGGATGACTCAACCTCTCTTCATTCTTCCTTCCCCACAGCACGGGATGGGAAACTTCAAGCAGAAAAGGAAGGGTTTAAAGTTTAATGAACTCAAATTTCATTTCAGTGGTACATATTTAACCATTAAGATTAAATTTGCTGTAAACCTTAACAAAACAAACCTGAATTTCTCTGGTCCAAAAGCTCCATAGAATGTTGTAAGCCTTGCCTGAGCTCTCAGTACCTGAGTGCAGACAAGAGATTTAAGGTCAGTTTGTGACTTACCAGAAAGTGATATTACAGGGTTAGAACAACCATCACAAAGAGGAATAACGGAGGAAAAGGAAGACTTCTCAAGAATTTCAGTTGATTCTATGTGTAAGTTTCTTAACAAAGCATTAATCGAACATTTCAGTTGTGTAACGCTTTACACTGATGGTCTTTGAAGGCAGATGAGGCCTGTCCAGTTTCCAACAGGACTAAACCAGAAACAAAATTTAATACCCAAAAGCACTTCAAGGAAGGTTCTGCCTTCAATTTATGGAGCACCTGAAATGGAATCTTTCTGTGACTGAAGGAATGGCTCATTTCTGAATCCATCATTACTGTGGTTCACTTTCAGGCTATAAAATATGATCTTGTTTAGACTTTTTAGAAGTTCAACAGTAGAAGAGTTTTTAAAACCCTACATATTGTAATGGTTTCTATGATCCTGCAGGTCCAGGAAGTTTGTCCTCACCTCGGTTATGGACACTGGAGCCCCATCAGATGATGGAGCAGTGGTTCTTTCATCTTTTTTCAAGACCTGAAACAAATACATGAGGTGGTTTGGCTGACAGCTCAGAACGTGCCAGGCAGAACCAGCAATTCCAGAGATACGAGGGAAATCTTAGTGCTTCTGCAAACTGAGGTCTTTATTTGACAGTAAGATTAGGGTCTAATCTGGTCCAATCGACCAGATTTCTGCACGAATTGAGGATCAGACAACATGCATCTCTCTGATTCTGTTTGATAAGGCAGGAAAGGCAAAAATAATGAAAACAATAAAGGTGTGGCCTATTTTATGCTTTAGTTTGAAAATTAATATTTTAAAGGTACTTGAAAAGACTGCTACTCAAAATCAGAACCTGCTTTCTGATGCAAAAATAAAACTGTAAGCAATTTTTTGTCCTTGGGCAACAGCAAGAATGAGGTTGGAACAAGTCTTGCTGTTCCTTCACGTTTGGTGGCATGGAATATATAATGCATTTACTTTTTGTCTGTCTGTAGCTGGTCTGCCCCCCTCTCATGTGGTATAGAAGGACAGAATAGGTATCAAGGATTATCAGCAATTTAGAGAAATAAAGCCCCTTACTCTGACTTTGGCGTAGTTCAGCATTTCCTGAGTGCTTTCATAGAGAGGCCACGGAGCGTTTATACAGTAATTCACAACAAACTGGCTGTCCTGTTTGCACGAGGAAACAACTGACATTAATTCCAAGATCCTTTAGAATTTGAATGACTTGGTAGAGAAAGAGGGTAGAAATAAAAACAAACCTGAATTTTTTGCAAATTTTCTTTGGCTTCCTTCACCAGATCCAGCCAAACTTCCTGACCATAACTCCCAACAGAAGCTGAAGCCATTTTCTCTAAAATAATGTTTGCTTTCACCTGGTATACAAGCTGTTTAAAAAAATAAACAGTTTCAGTTTGATGCAATTCAGTTTTAAGCAGGCAGTCCTCAACTCTACACTTCTGTTCACTTTCCTTTCTCTGTTTTTTTTTTTTAGCAACAGTTTCCTGCAACCTAAAGGGACAAATGTGCCTTGTCCCTATCCAGCAGCAGTTATTTGGATCAGAAGATGTACTTCTACACCACTTCTCCTTGCAAGGTTTGTTATTGCCAATAAAAACATAGTTCACCTCCCAGCCAGCTAATTTTGAACTAGTTTTCGAGTTGTTCTGTAAAGTAACATTCCATGTATATTAATGTTTTTAATATTTTCTGTTGGGCTATAGGGCAAGAACCTTACTCATAAATTCAGTTGTACTAATTAATCTTAAATGTATTTATCGTTGAGCAACTTACCTCAACATCCAGTCCAAACTGAATAGCAAAGTTCTCTGCTTCAGTGAATTTCCGTTTGTGCAACAAGCGACTCAGTCTGGGGGTGAAAAAGTGAAGTCAAACCACTCCAACAGAAGTGCCAAAGCACAGATTTTTTTAAAAAAAAAAAGGTCATAAAATAGTGTTTAACAAAAAACAGTACCTATTTTCTGGCAAGGCTTCAGTTAAACTCCTCATCACAACTATAGAAACTGGATCTTCAGAGGGCCTGGGGATGAGAGGGAATTCGGTGAGATTTCTTCCACACTGGGTTGGTTTCATACTTAATAATCTGCCATTTTTATATAATAACGATCTAGTACGAAACAAAATATTATCTTACATCTGATGCTTTTCATGAATTCCTTCCAAGAAGTAAATTGTATCCTGTAACATGCAGAAATCATTAGGTGGTAAAGGAAATCAGCCACGAGAAAGCACAACTGTAATGAATCAAGTGTGTCTTAATCTAGAAACAAACTCTTGCTTCTCTCTCAGATAATTTTGTTGGGTTTTTTAAATGTCTTTTTAAGGAAGCTGTTTAAACAGTAAAAGAAGTAATTCTCTCATCTGAACTGAAATACATTCAAAATAAATGCAGAGCATTTTTCTATGCTAAGAGAGCTTAAAATTTCACAGTTTTTAGCTGTAAAAGCAGCAAGAACAACTGACAATACAGTTAAATATTGCAACAGACATGGGCCTAAATTTAAACTGTTCATTTTGCTATATAATACTTTATTTTTCCCCATCCTTTGGCGACATCACTTAAATTTTTCTTTGTATAGTTCTTGCACAATTTCTAGCACAAGTTGATTTTAATCTAACAAGAACAAGATGGTACCTTCTTCAATATTTCTGCGTATTAAGAGAATTATATTTCTTCAAAGAACAAAAAGAAAATCATTTAAACCTACTGTGCAAATCCCACTTTGAACAAGGGATGAAACAACAGATACTTCCAGAGAATAGAGCAGTTGCATAGTAGGCAAGGCAAAAACCTTTAGACTTCTCATCTATTAAAAAAAAAAAAAGGAGAAAAACAAACGAAGAAGTCAGAATTACTTTTTTTCCTTACACTGGTGTCAGAGGCAGGTTTGCAGAATCATTTCTGAATTCTGCTGGAGTTAGAGGGAAGACTATTTTTGTAACTTTTTATGGGAGGCAGGTCTCCAGTTTGAGAAAGTTTAATGAAGCTTTAGATGTTGCCTCTCTTTCTCTCTCTGGGCCTATTATTTATAATTAGACAGGTTTAATTTAATGTAAAAAAATGTATAATGTTCATCCTGACATTCTATTTCAGTGCTGCACCTGGAGGGAGATGCTGAATGCAGCAGAGATGCTGCTCTGGAGAGATTTGTGAAGGTGTAGGTGAGAAGGAAGGGGCTGAAAGAGGAAGATCTGAGGAGGAGGTGTTTTTCTTTCTTTAGTTGTTTTCCCTCAAGATAACTTTGCAGCTGGGAACGCTAAGATTATAGTTTTAGTGTGGGAATTGTCACTCCCTGTGTTTCCTTTGGGTTGTTTTCTGTCTGTTGAAAGAAATGCAGTTCTCTCAAGGAAGACAACAGAATGTTGTTGAAGATTGAAAACACTTTCCCACAGGCTTGAGGGGAAAGGGAGACGAGAGAGAGTTTAGAAGTGTAAAAACCCAGCCTGGCTTTGGGGTTTTTTTTTTTGTGAGTAAGACAAGGCTCAAGCTGCTGAGCTTTTTGCCCTTTTTTGGACTTGGCAGAGTATTTGTGTCCCTGCAAGGATGGGAAAAAAATCTCTTCTCCCCACCTGAGCTGTGAGTCGTGGCTGTCCTGGATAACCTGCACCTATCAAGTCTCACAGTGTGTAAGACAAGAGTAAACTTTGGTGCTTTCCCTTATCTACTCACTATTAAAAAACCCCAAACAAATAAACCCCAAATAATTCACCAACAATTGAGGAACGGAATAAAAGACAGATAAACAGATTATAAAGAGATATCTAAAGAGATCATACCTGTTTGTTATCTGGTATTGTCAGGACAATCAGTTTAAGGTTGACAAGCCCTTCCCTGCAGAAGGAGAAAGAGATAAAAGAAAGCAAAATATGCTGTATGAATCTCATGTTAAAAGTATGGCATATTCCTACTTCTGAGTTTTAGGAAATTTAGTGTTCCATGGAAACATGTAAATTTAAAAATGCTGCAATGCACCCAAAAATAGGTGGTTTAGCACGTCCAGGTCATATATTTATCTTCTGATATTTCAAGCTTTTCAAATAGATCTGATTCTTGGTTTTTTAAACTGGCACAAAGCAATAGAAAAAGCCAAGAGTTTTGTTTTTTAATCTTAATTGGCAAGAAAATCGACAAGAAAAAGCTTGAAAGCACCAAGGTTTTCTTTTCTGCAACACAACGCTGAGGATACCTACAGCCCAATTATTTTGTCCTGCTGACTAGAAAAATTTCAACAGAGGTTCCTAAAAACTCACTGCCACAGAAAACCAAGTGTTTGTGGCACTTTTCCTGCAACTCCAGGCAACTTTTCCCTTTTCAGAATTGGTGCTGTAACACTTCACTTACCACATGACTTGAGAAGAGTCTGATTCTGTAGTTAGAAGAAATTCTTCAATACGTATGGAAGGCCAATCCCAAATTAGAGTAAGAGAATAAACATCCCACACGCTTAAGATGTTCTAGATTAAAAAAAAAATCAGGTATGATTTCAGATTGTCTTCAGAGAAGACTTTTTTTTTTTACTTTTTGAGCAAAATATTAACATATTCCATATCTTAAATAATAAACAGGTGTAGGATAAAACAAACAAACAGGAAGATCAAGATACTCTGTAAATGTAATCATCTTTATTTTATAAAAACTCTATTTTAAAGCTATTTTTACCTTAAAAAATATGTTTAGAAGCTGGTTCAAGAACATTTAAAACAAAGACTAAACAAAATCGTTGCACATACCTCTGAATCTAAAACAAACAGCAGATTGTCAAGGACTTGAAGTTTTGCAGCACCTGAAAAGTAACAACAGTCACATAAATTTATTATTTTTCTTGGGAAAGGTATTTGAAACAAAAACATATGCAAACATAAAACTAAGCACTGGAAGCCTATGGATGTTTAACTTCATGCAGCTTCCTGGGACCGTGCAAAGTTAAGCTCAAAGAGAATTGTGATTTACGTGTTTTAAGTTAAACTCTGCGATTTTGAAGCACGTTTTGGCCTACCTTTACAAGAAGTGTTCTCTTTGGTAAATGTGTTTCTACTAAAAACAGCGGAATAACTGAAAACTGATATTTTCTGCAGCTAAATGTGAATTCTACACTTGTCTATAAAAGGAAAAAAAAAAACTTTTTACCTTTGATCAGACTTGAATCAGCAAAGCTTTGAAGAGACACCAGGGCATTGGTAGTGTCCACCTCCCATTTGGAGAGCACGTGATCTCCTTTACCCTGTGAGTGAAGGCAAAGGAAAACGGGGTCCTGCAGTAGATATTTGACCTTGACAATTGATCTTTAACTTGGAAAGCTGCAAAACGAACTTCAACTTTATTCCCATATTGATGTTCAGAAAAAATACATCAATTTCGTTATTTTTTAATTTAATCTTTGTCCTTTCTCCTTTCAAGGTAAGGGTTGGACTCCATGATCCTTGAGGGTCCCTCCCAACTCAGCATATTCTCTGACTCTGTGATTTTATTACAGTGATTGTTACAGTCAGCAGTTTATGGCTCTTTTAAAAACAATATTTCAAAACCTCCACTTTCCATTCTTACAGAACATAGAAGCTGAATGAAATTACACTGGACCCACTAAGAAAAATCACATTGAACTCAACAGGCTTCAAAAAATAAACTCGTTTCTAGTCCAAAACAACATTTCAAAATATGCCTGTATTTTAATTTTTTTACTAGTTCCTGTACTTAATTTATGCTTAGAAGCTTTGCTAAATGAGACCTTGTTATTTTAGAAAGCCTTTGTTGAATGTGAAGCTGATGGGAAGATTCTTTCCAACTCTGGCTTTGTCTGTGAGCTCAAGGATGAGACTAGAAATGGTCCATTCAGTACAGACCAGGAAGCAGCAATTTACTGGGCTCGTGCAACCAGGGTGAAAAGATTTTCCCCTCATCCATCATAACAAAGTAATTTCTGAAATGACAAGTTATTTTCTTACGAGAAAAAAACTCCTACAGACAGGCTGCACAACTGATAACCTTTAAATTTACAGTGAGGAAAATGAAAGGCAAAAAAGCCTTCGTGCAAAAAGCTGGCCATCTTTTTTAACGGGCTAAAGATAAGTTTTGTGGCAGATCAAAAAAACACCATCAGTGATCACGTAAAAAGTGTTGCAAACACATGCTGAGTGCTTACCCCGACTATCAGATGGATCTTGTTCACTGTGTTGCTGATCACCGAGTCCTGACAGCCCAGGCTGTGATGTTCCTCCATGGAAATGAAAGTTGACTTTATCTGCCCTTGTAACTTGTGGGGTGGGAGGTGGAGGGAACCCAAACAAATGGGGAAGAAAAGAAGTTGTTTATACCATCAGTGGATAAAACCTTGAACTGCTTATTTCTCCACGTGTGAATCACAACTATGAGGTGGAATAACAGACTGGTAAAGAGTCAGTGAAACGTGCCAAGTTTTGTTACAAACTCTGCACTTAGAACACGTTACCAAGTTTGCAGGTATTTCTTACTTTCTTTGCTGTAGTCATGTCCATCTTCTCAATTGCTGGATAATAGAAGAAAAAAAAAATAAAATCAGTGTTAAATAAACTTTCTCAAAATTTAAAAAAAACCACTAAACATTCCAAGGGAAAGTTTAGCCCTGATCTGACTATGCTGAAAAACACTTCACCCAGGATCTTTGGCAGTGTCTGTTTCTATTGATCACAGTGTTGAGGTACAGAGAATTAACTAATAACTATAGTTATACAGCATGAAAAATGTAAATGATTCCCAATATTCTTAAGTACAGCTAAAATTATGGCTTAAAATCCTGTTCTCTAAAGCAGTGACTCAAAGATAAAAAAATGACTGGGAAAATACAAAAATAATTTTATTACAGGCTTAGTTGTGTATCAGTTTCCCCTTAAAAAACAAACCAAGATTACACAGAAAATCCCAGCTCAGTAACTTATTGCCATTAGAAATGGCGTGGAAAAGCTTTTATAACACAGCTCTCCCTGTCCCAGTGAAATCCCAAGTGGTGTGTAGCTCATCCTACCTTCCTGTGTTTTAGCAAGTGGGAGACACATGATGCAGAAACATCCATTGCTCGTGAGAACGAACATGTGATAAACACCTAAAAAAATCCAACACATTTCAAACTTAAATATGCAAGAGTTGGTAAAGAGACTACTTGCTTATAAATAGGACTGTGAACCCACTGACCGAAAAAAAAAAAATCATCTTACGAATAGGTCAGACTGTTTTAAACAAGAATTTTGTCATCTTCAACAAAATGCAGAGTAAGTTTTGTTTGAAATTATGATTTTTGTATGCAGCCATCGGAATGCAAATCCTGTTTTCACGGCAAAACCACATTTAAATACATCATATCGTGACAGAACAAGGCTGGGAGCTTATAGAAGAGAATACTAAAATCTGAAGTCTGATAGTATGAGAGAGAAGGAGTTCTTTCTTTTTGAGCACTTTCATGCTTAGTACAGTCTCAAAAGAAAGAGATAAAGAGTTCCAAATCTTTGTTTTCCATGACATTTGTAAAATAATTAATGAGATAAAGAATCTGATACAGCTTTGCTTTGCATTGCACTTCTTAAATGTACTTTTTTTCATGCTTTCTTGTATCATTTATTTTGTAGTCTCTTTCCCTGAGAGATATTAAAGGGGAATAAAATCACCAGAATTCAGACAAGGGGGGAAAAATAGTCATCCAATTCTTACCTGCATCTGCATTATCTTTTACAATAAAGAGGTTTAAGTAAGCCTTTTTACTTGAAGAATTTTCAACCAAAATCTAAAACAGAAAGAGCATAAAGACTATTATTCTATATTTTATTAAAAAGAATTAAAATATTGATCATCAGCTCAAAATTTAAACTTTTTTTCTTTCAAGAAGGACTGGTTCTTGTTTATGCATGCCATTTCTAAATGTATTTTCCTTATTCATTACTCATGGGAAGAAAAATGCCCCTTTCAATGTTTGATTAGAATGTGAGTTCAAAACACAGGAATGTTTATACTTTGACATTTGGAAGAAAGATTAAAAAAAAACCCTCAAGAAAGTCTGAGAACAAAAGGTTTTCAGCAAAGCTAAACACAAAAGTTACTGTACCTTAGTTAGCAAGGTTTGTTTGGATGGAATGTGAATAAGGTGGAAATTGCCACTTCTCTCACCAACCACAAGGAATTGTTTTTCTTGACACATACCAACTACATCCACGTTAGTATCTGAAAAGTTCCATGGCAAAACGTCAGATACTAAGATTTGGTTTTTAGGAATAGACATTCACATTTGAAACACAGGAACTGGACAATACAGTGTCCACGATGAAAGGAATTACAGAAAAGGGGATACAGGAAGTGGGTTTGGTATCCATTATTCCCATTTCAATTAAAAGTTAGGAAGCACTCTAATTAAATTGTACAGAAATGCTTAGTTCATCTTGCTGAGAAGCAGAAATTTTTATTACTTAGGTACTTATTATAATAGTTCCTTTTATGGGCTAGTTAGACATTTAAGACACTCGTTATGTTTTCCTATACAAACAAATAGGTGTTTTAAAAGCCAGTTTTCATTTCTAGAGGAATTCCAGAGGAGTGAACTTACCAAACTGAACGTGGAGCAGAAGAGACAGCCTGGTGCTGTCCAGCAGTGCCACTGACCTGTCAACAACAACCACGGTGCTGCCATCCCTCGAGCTGCACCCCTGCAGCTGGGGGTTCGCAGAGACCTGGGAAGAGAAAGGTTGTTACAGTAACACTCTAGAAAACACGACAAAGAAGCGCTGGTGATTTTCTAAGGAAAATAAAAGCACAGTTTCGGTGGATTGTACCTTTTCTGAAGATGTGATTTGCAGCAGTGTGTCCACCTGGTACAGTGCAGTGCCGCATTCCTGGCCCAAACCCACAGGGAGCTGCACGCTCCCTGTGTCATCGCTGACCAGGAGCTCGATGTCATTCCACATCTTGCCCTGGGATAAACATTTAGGGAAAGCGTTGCAGAGCAGCAAGACACGACCACCGACAGACCAGTGATTTTGTTACTGCACGGTGACGCTGTGCCGAGGGGAAGGACAGCACAAGCCTCAGCAGGGTGAACTGTGTGCTTAGAACAGACAGTGAACAGTGGGGATCCCAGCCCGGCTGGAGGCAGCTTGGTGAGAACAGGTTTTGGGAACTAAATTCAGCGCCAGAGCCGTCCCCGCCATGCTGCAGAGACCCCCACATACAGAGACACCTGTGACAAACCTCCGCCCTCAGGGACCCTCATCCTCCGCCCACAGGGACGCCCTGTCCTCAGAGACCCCGATCCCCTGGCCGTGGGGACCCCTTGCCCTCAGGGACCCCCCATCCTCTGACTACAAGGACCCTCTACCCACAGGNCCCGGCCCCCTCACCGGTGACACCCCGCGCCCTCAGGGACCCCGATCCCTCACCGGTGACCCCCCGATCCCTCACCGGTAACGCCCTGTGCCCTCAGTGTCCCCCGTTCCCTCGCCGGTGCCCCCCCGTGCCCTCAGTGTCCCCGAGCCCCTCTCGGCGCCCCCTCGGCCGCTCCCTCAGGTTTCAATTTGGCGGGAGCCGGCAGGGGCGCTACGGGAAGCGGCGGCGGCCAAACCTCCCGTGAACGCGCCCGCGCCGTCCCCGCGAT
>VZRE01012636.1:977019-1009533 GCA_013396775.1 Cephalopterus ornatus | reverse complement strand
GGGGTGATTTGGTGTCTGTGCCATGCTCGGTTTTCGCTTGTTTTTCTTCCCTTGCCCTGTTATTTGTGTTTGGTCACAGGTCTTGTATATACTTCCTGAATTATTCGTCCTCATCCTGCTTTCTGTAATTAATACTGCCTCTGCTGTAGTTACCACTGCCCCTCATGTTCAGGCAGGGTCTGGGAGCGCACCTTTATTCTCTTTCCAAAAAATGATGTGGCCTGGTAACGTATAAAGGTGTTTGACCCGTTAATGAGGTGATGAACCAGTAAGAGCTACCAAAGAGTTATCGAACTTAAAGTGCTTCGTTTTTTCGAAAGTTTTTCAGTAGTCTTGAGTGCAAAAAATAAAAACCCAGCCCAACAAACAAAGCGGGCTTGACATTGATAAAACTTTTTAAAGCTGACTTTGAGCATTTCGATGTGTCTAACCTGCTAGTTATAAGTTCTTGTTTGAAAACTTGAAACTAAATTTTTGCTTTTGTAGTGAAAGAGAAAGAGGAGGCCTTAAACTTCTGGAGGAAATTAACCCCTTTTTATCGTTTTTTTTTTGTTTGCTTGTTTGTTTGCTTATGTAGCTTAACCTGTTAAGATGCTTTTCTGTAAAAGGACTTGAAGAATTATGTAGTTTTGCACTGATTGAAGGCACTGTCTTTGAGGTTCCTCTGAAGTGTAGGCAAGGGGCTTGTTCAAAGTAACACTGAGCCTGTGGCCAATCTAAGAACTGACAATAATCTCACTGAACTCTGGCAGCTTTTTTATGGCTGGTTTGTTTTTTGTAACGCTGAGATTTCCCTCAGGTGCAGAGCACAAGGGCATTAAAAAGCAGCACTGTGTGTAAATAATGAGACTGGGAGCCTTGGGAAAGGTGGCAGTGGGCTCAGTTTCGGCTGGATAATGTGTTTATAATATAATCCCAGCTAATTTACGCTCTTAATTGGTTCTCTCCTTCTCAAGTAACTTTAAAATATCAGTTTATAGACATCTCAAAATTCCTTTGAAAATTCTTTTAGCTGAGACTTTTTGAAACCTTAGATGGGGAGGGGGGGAGGTGTAGATAAGCAGATGATAGGTAGGTGTGGAATGCCAGGTATTGTGATGTCAAATAGGGGAGTCCTTCCTGCTCTTTATCTAATGTGTTAAAGTTTTTGGGAAGGTGTGTGAGGCATTAATAGTATTCAGAAGTGTCACTGGGACTCTAAAGCTCTGCTGCAGATGCAATCCTAAGCTGTCAGTGCTCAGCTAGATCTGTGTGTACCGTACAAATGGAGAAGTGAACAGCTGTTTTGTGTCTTAAAGAGAAATGTTAATATATATGTAAATTAATAAAGAAGTGGCCAGACTAAACAGCTGAAATACAAATCCAAACATTAACCTGTTGCGCGTCATGAAGAAATTCTGCCATTAATACACAGTATATTAGTGACAGTCTGTTGAGGTTTAAGGAAAAGTAGCTGCTTTGTTTTCAAAGTAATGGATATAAACCGAATTTTGAGAGGTTTTCATCTGTGGTGTTCAGTTTGCAAACAGTTCTGCCAGTTGCATCTGGTGGAAAACTGCAAGTTCAGGTCCTCTGCCACATTAAATTATCTTCATGAATAGTATTTCTGGGTCAAATAATGTCCTCAGTGACATTTCCTGCAGCCACAGGATGCTCAGAAGGTTTGGCTATGACTGGCATTGATGAGTTCAGAGCAAGAGAGAGCAGTGAAACTGTAAAAGCATTAATGGGGCACATTCACCTTTTCAGAGTGTCCTGTTTCTAGTCCATTCCTTTCAGTGCACTGTACACCTGTTGTACTCATTTCCCTCTCTTAGATGGAGTCACAAAGTAGTCTTGACTACACAAGATAAGTTTCTGGGTTTAGTCCTTCCTACATCTTGTTTTTGTTAGCCGAGAAAAATGTGATATGGTTGGAACAGCTGTAAGTGACCTGTATGTGCTCACACACAAATAGGTTTGTGCGTAGAGGTGCTGTTGAGGTTTTTCTTATTCAGAAATTAGCTGTCTAAAACTAACACGACCCACCTAATTTTATTTCTGTTCAAAGTTCATTCCATGCTTCAAAATAGTCTGGGGATTTTGTGAGATCACTCAGATCTGTTGGTCATCAGTGACCTTGGTTAATCTTAGTAATGGAAAACTTAAAAGGTGATTGACCTACAAACACCATTTAAAGAAAACTGTGCATCACAGTTTAGTCTTCCTGATACTCTCAAAAGCATGTGGAAAAAGTAAAGTACAGTCTAATTTAGTGTTATTCTCTATTTGTTCTCTTTATTAAAGTCTTAAAAAAATCAATCTGTGCACAGTTACACAGCGCACTACAAGTCTTCAAGCTGCTGCCTAACTATGGGATACCTACTCACAGCATTGTCTTTGCAGAAAAAAAAAGAGGTGTATCTTCAGAGGAAGTACAAAGTAAATAGTCTTTCTTGGTTTTTCAGCCCTAAGCTTCTGGTTTTTAAACATTCTGTCCTCATGTGCAGGGTAGTGACACAGAACGAGATGGAGTAGCCCCAGAAAAATCCTCTCCAGAAAGAGAGAAGAAAAAGGAACAATCAGATGCCTCTTCTGGTTCTCCCAGAGCATCAAAGCATCATTATTCCAGATCACGCTCACGGTCAAGGGAGAGAAGACGGAAGTCAGGTATGGTTTTCATTAAAGCAAATTGCTTGGAGAACTGAGTTCTCTTTGAAGCCAGGTTGGAAAAAATAGACAGATTTAGCTCTGGTAACCTGTTAGAATTGGGGAAAAAATTGAGCTGCTAACTTTGGTTTTGTGTCTTAAATGTGTTATATTGAAACTGCTGAGGAAAAAGTTCTTGTCAGTGTTGAGGGGGTTGGGGAGGGGGAACAGGGTTGGATGATATCAAACAGGAAACCAGTGCTGTTTTGTCTTGATTTTAATTAGAAATGCTTAGACTGGGAGACTTCTGCGTAGTTGGAACACAGATAAGGGTACCTGGCAAAAGAATGTCACTGGAGTAGCACATGGGTTAGTTTGTCACTGTCACAGCTTAAATAAATGCAAAGAACTGAGACTAACAGGGTTTGCAGAGTAGATACTCAAATAGGGTTGTTTGTTTTCTAACTCTTAACTTTGAGGGATGGAATAACTGAAAGGAACTAGAAAGGTAGCCAGGTGATCTCCTCTTTGATGTGGTAAATGACAGTAAATGTTTTCTTCTCCAGATACTGAAGGTAGAAAACACAGAAGCCGGAGCAGAAGCAAAGAGGTAATTAACACTTTGTAGTGTTTAGGTAATTGTACATCGTAAAAAGTATCTTGTAGTAATGCACATATGTGTAAACCTATAGAAATGATCTTATGGTAAGTACAAGAAATTGAAAACTTAAAGCTTAATGGATATGGAGAGCCTTGCATAGTGAAGCATGATTGCAGCCATCATGTTGACAAGGTAATAGTTTGATAGAAAAATGCTTTCAGAGACTAGTAACTTAATTTCTTTCTTTTTTTTTTTATTTTTGTGGAAACAGCCAAAAGAAAGAGTTCATGTGGAGAAGTAGAATGGTGTTCTTGATGACTTTCACAGAGCTTCCATTATCCAAAAGCCTTGGGTGGCTTTGTTCCTGGCCAGTGTTCAGGACTTTCAATAAAACATACCCATCTACTTAACGCTATGAGAAATAATTCCCCACCTGACTGAGCTCTGATTGTTGGGTCCTTTAATTGTCAAAACTGTCATAACTTGACAGACAAACTGAGTCAGCTGGAAATGGGACGAAGCAGGAAAAATTTCAGAGGGCTGTCTCTTCAATAAATGTGTGTGTGCTTAGAGGGGAGAGAGAAGAGACAGCATCAATAACACCTTAAAAATATCTGGCTCGCACACCAGAGAAGAGATTAAACAAGCAAACCAGGAGCATCCAAATAGTCACAAAGAAGCTTAAGCCATGTGGGGACAGATGAGGGACTTTTAACTTCTAACCCGGGTCAGGAACTTCTCCTTCCCCCATTCCAATGGAAGCTCTGTTTAAAAAAAAAAAAAAGAGGAAAGAAAAGCAAAATCTAGGCGAGTTTTTGTGAAATTGAATAATCTCTTGTCCAGCTCACATGATAACATTTCTATAATAAATCATACTCAGCGTGCTAATGCGCGAAGAGACTGAACTGAAGACGCTGCAGACTCAGATAGCAAAATTATAAGCCTACTTCATGATAAGGTAACTATTAGTCATTCAAACTCATATTTCCCTTAAAAATATCTTAAATCCTTATGGGATATAGTGGTGGTTTATTACTAAGTGTGTGTCTGAAAGATGGGATTTAAAAGACAAATTTCTAAGCATCTCTTTAATGATTAAAAAGCGCTTAAAATCCTGTGCAGTGTTTTGCCATGTTGTTGGATCTGATCTTACCCAGGTTGTTGAGCAGCTTCTAAGTTTCACAGAGTGAACAGATGAGAAATGATGTCCCACAGTAGGTGTACTGTTGTCTGTCATTTCCAAGATTAAGCTCTGTAGACTAAATACTGAATGTCAGTAATTCTTAATATGTGTAGCAGAACAACTACTTATGTAAATGTATACTTAAAGTTAGTGTACAGGTAACCTGCAGATGTGTTTTTATGTAATATTAAAGGAGTTAAGAATAAAACACTGTAAAAGCGTGAAAAATACCTAATGTTCTTGTTTACTTGAAGAACATATTTATAACTGGATATATATTAATAAGGAGTCAGAAAGACTTGGACAAATGGGTATAATCTAATTATAGCATCTTCTCCAAACTGACTTCTTTGGAGAGAGAGTTCTGATTGTAGGAAGGGTTTTATGAGGAGTTAATAGGTTTAGATAAGTAAAAAAAAAAAAAAGAAAAAACCAAAACTTCTGAATAATTGGGGTTTATCTAAAATGAATGTCTCATGCTTAATTTGTGACTTGAAACAGAACATTATTTAAGCATAAGGCTTAAGTGGACTTTGCTTTTTTGCTTGGAAGATTTCAGAATAAACTGGATATATTAAGAAAGGGTGTTGATGTCACGACTTAGTCTCTAAGGAAGACATTGGCAAAAATCTGGCCTGACCTTGCTAAATATTTTTGGCATTGCAGCTATAAAAAGGAATCCTTTTTTTTTTTTTTTTTTAAGAGGCACTGCAGGAAGAAATTGCGGTGTAGTGGAGCAGCATATCTGTAATTTAAAACTGCTGGGGGAAGTCTGAGTGATGCATGTTAGCTTTAAATACTAAAAATGGGATGTCAACCATGTAACTTAATACTTTGCTGTTTAAAAAACTCTTGGAAGTTACTGACTGACTGATAAGAGCTTTGCTCTGAAAATTGATGGATAAATTTTTAGTTCTAAAAGCGAAATAGTGTGTCTGCAACTATGTATGGATTTAAGTAACTTTCTGTATAGAAGGCTTAGGCAAATATTAAATACTCACTGCAAATGTGAGTGTTTATATATATATGCATATCCATAAATTGTTAGGTCCTTAAAGATAGGAACTTAATATGTGCTTGGAGTGGAGACAGTAACTGAAAATGACAGTTGTTTTTGTTCCAATGCTGTGAACTCTTATATGGAAACACTGTAAAGATGCCTTGATGGATGCTCTAGAAATCCTTTATAGATAATGGGGAGGAGGGAAAAGGGGGACAAATTCTAGGGTGTATTTACAGCTTTGGGTAGTTGGTGGCATTAGGCAAAGCAGCCATCACTCATGATTGAGTCACACTCCTAAGGTTACTAATGTTGCATCACAGCTTATCATTTTTATCTTCTGATACCCATACTAACTCTCTTTGTTGCACTATTTTCCTGAAAGAACCAACTTCTTCTTAAAACAGGCAAGAAGACATGAATCCAAAGAGAAGTCCTCCAAGAAGCACAAATCCGAAGACCACAATGACAAAGAACATTCTTCTGACAAGAGCAGAGAGAGCCTAAATTCATCTGAAAATGGTGAGGAGAGACATAAACGCAAGGAGAGAAAGTCATCCAGAGGGAGGAGTCATTCCAGATCCAGGTCTCGGGAAAGGTGAGTTGGTACAAGGGATTATCCTGGAAGTGCATTTGCAAAAGCAGTGGTTGGAATTAGCGTAGGCTTGTGAAGTCCAGCTCAGCTCTGTCACTGACCTGGTTTAAAGCAGCACTTTGGGTTGCATGTCTCAATTCTCGTTGGGTGCATTTGCTGCTGGTTTTTTTGTAGATTGATTCTGAGTAAAAGTACAAAATATCTCCAAGGCTTTATATAGGGGATGTGTCTCATGTTAATACTTGGAATAGAAACTAATAAACAGAGCCTACTGAATGTACCCTGTTGTCAGTGACAGGAGAGCAAATGCACCTGAGCAGTGACATGGCTCTGTACCTCCTAAATCATGAGCTTTCCAGAGGCAGTGCTGGCCAATCCTCCTTGCCTGGTAGCCCACCTGGCACACTCTAAGGACAGGAGAACTGGGACAAACAGGTTGCTGCCAGCAGAACTTTTGGCCAGCTCTGCTTGTAGCTGAGGGATCTGCAGCAAGCAGGATGTCAGGAAACAAGCTTCAGCTAATGATGGGCTGATGACGTGACTCACACGCTGAAATTTGGGCATCTCTTCCTGTCTTAGAACACCATGGGGAGGAGCAAAGTTTTGTTGCCTCAAATTTTAAGTCTCCTGCATCAGATCAGTTTGGCTTTGTATTTGTTTTGAGATGTACAGTTTAGCAGTTACAAATAGCAATATTGGGAGTATGACTGTTTACATAAACTATGTAACTCCCCGGTTGTGGCTGGTAGGAGCCTTTGGTTCCTTCCCCATTTCATCCCTTGCCCTGCTCTAGGCATGAACTCTTGCATGTCTCCACATCTGCAGTCTCCCCAACCTGCCCTGATGCATTTTGCCCTGTGGTGACAGAGCCGTGTGTCAGTCCTTAAGTAGAAGTTGCATTTCAGCCTGGGAACATCTGTAAGAACTTGGGCTGTGTGTTTCAGACGTCACCGCAGTAGAAGCCGTGATAGGAAAAAATCCCGATCCCGCAGCAGAGAGAGGAAACGGCGGATCAGATCCCGATCTAGATCCAGATCCAGGCACAGACACAGGAGCAGAAGTAAAAGCAGAACGAGGAGTAGAAGCAGGTGAGTGTTACCTTCCATCTACGCTCGATGGTGGTGTTTGGTTGGATGTTCTTCGGGGGGCTCATGTACTGGAGAGTGATGGATTTGCCAGTTCACGTCTGTTCAGTGCAGCCAAATGTGTTTGGCTTTTTCTCATCTGTGCTGAGACAGTGGGTGAAGGGCTGAGTGTTCACATACTCTTACAGAAACATTTGTCCTGGATAGCTCAAGTGTCTCAGACTCCCAGCTTTTCATAGCATGATTTCTCATCAGCAATTAAAAATTCTTAACTAGTTATTTTGGGGGATCTTCTAAAACACCGTTTTAGAACTTTTGGCTCATAAAGTAGAAGGCAAGTAAATAGTATTTTGAGTAGTAATAATTGCCACAGCTCAATCTCTTCTTGGTTTCTTATATCACAGCGGAACTTAGCATTTCAATATCCTATTTGAAATAGTATTTAAGTGGGAAAAACTGAAGAATAAGATACAGCTGACCCTTTCCTGTGTTTGATACAGCAGTAGTGTGGTTGGTGTACTGCTGTATTTTTCCCTCTAGTTTGTGTATATATCAGAAAAGGAGAGTTTACCTGGGAGTCACAGGCTGTCAGAGCAGTTAAAATGATCAGAAGCTAATCCTGATCAGCTCCACAAAGTTAACTTAATTTTTCTGTGAAGTGGCACAGTGACTGTGTTGTTAAGGTGAATTTTCAGTCAGGTGGACTATTTCTGATCTGAATGTACTCTTCCATTTAATGATTAACTCCTCTTTGTTAAGTTCAACTTGAGAATATTTATTAGAGTAATTTTTCTCCCTATCTTGGGTGCTTCCATTTCTTCCTTAAATTGTAGAAGCACAGATTGAAACACTCAGCTAGACACATACTGGCTTATGGTGAGTCTGTTTGACAGAGTTGACATTTCATACCTCACCTGGAATATGCTAGAGTTGAGGTTTTCATCACTGAATAGAAGGAAATGTTTTCCAATGTTGATAAATCAGTATTTTGGTGTAGAGTTCTGAGTCTGTCTGTGTGTATCACCTTTGCATTTGTAATGCCCTGTAGGATTTTGTGAATGACTAAGCTGAAATATGCCTGAATGACTACTACAGATCTGGTTTTTCCCTCCTACTCGTTGGAAGTAGTTTGGATGCAAATCAGTGACCCTCCAGAGCTCTCAAGGAAGTGTTGACAGTGTTCCAGTTTGTGTAGTAGTGTTTTAAATTGCATATTTAAAGGGTGTAGAACTTGGTTGTGACTACTCAGCATTACAGTGCATCCCTGGAGACTTAATCTCTCACACTCACTTGGGAAACTGTTGAGAAGACTTAACTTTTTGAAGAAGTACTTGAATTACGTGGCCTGTGTCGTGTTTTATTTTGACATTCACTTTCTACCAAACTTCCAGCTGGGGTGAGTAGAGCTGGGTCTGCAGTTGGTACATGTTGCTTGTATTTAGTAGGATTTAAGCCACCTTCATTGCAAGGCTTCAGCTCCCTGTTCTTTCCATTTATTATAGGTAATGTGCACTGACTGTTTTTAAAAGTCACTTTGAACATTGTGTTTAATGGCTCCATGAAAACTTCACAGCCCAGAATAGATTTTTGCTGCTGCACTGGAATTCAAATTACCTGAAACAGAACATCAAATGTTGAAAGAGAAAGTAAGAGATAGTCATAGCTTAGGAATTTCTTCAGCTGGAAACAGGCCTTGTTGGGTAGTCATGGTCACACTGCAAGAATCCTTCAAAGTGCTATTTTTGTCTTGCACAACCTTGAGAATTCCAATAAGTGAGGCATAAGAGGGTGTTTTTAACAGTAGGTTGAACACTTGGACAAGTTCTGGGCTCAGATGAAGCTTTTGGAAAGAGAATTTTGGGCAAACCTCAAGGAAAGCTCTACACAAGCCAGATAAACATGGTGTGGAAAGCCATTCAACATAAATTCCCTCACTCCCGAAACGCAGTGTTTGTCGTGTTGGTTTTCAGGCTTTGGCAGAAGCATTTGCAAACAGTACAGCTTGACCTTCTCTTGGTGGTTCTTTGCATAATCTCAAGCTCAGGTTTTCAGGTGATCTGTCCTCACTGGCATTTAAACTAATTTTTTTGGGTAGACCCTCCTGGCAGTTCTGTCGTGCTGTGGCTCTGACTAAATGCTAGATGGAAAACATGACACCATCTGCTTGTTTCAAATGGAAATACTTAAATACAAAAGCTCAAATATTTATTTCCTTGATGTTTACCAGTGCAATAAAGCATCAGACCAAAGACAAGACCAAACCACAATAGTCAGCACGGGAAAAATGAAGGTATCTTTGAAACATGCATTACATCTTATCTCAGGAATGCAGATCTGTCACTTCCCAGTGCCTGAATCTGCATCTTGTCATCTTCTCTGAAAAGATAAGTCTTGCCTCCTTTGTATTCTACCAGATTTGTCATGTAAACAAGGATCTTTTTGTAACTTCTTGGTGTTTGTAGATGCTGCCCAAGGTGCGAACAGAAGCAGGAAGAGTCCCTGACTGCCATATAAGGTGGCCGTTGTCATTAGCCATTACCTCCAGTTAGCCCTTAACTCAAATGAGTCAGAATAAGTGTAAAAGTATAAGTATAAAATTGCAGAAACATCTTTGTGCATCTCAGCTTACTGCTTATGGCAAATCTGGGAAAATTGTGAGTGGTACCTCCTATATGTAATTTAAGCTTTGTTGAACACTTAGAGCATCTGTGACTTCTTTGTTCAAAACATCAGTGTCAGTCTTAAACAGGGATAGACCCTTATTCCTTGTAATGCAGTTATTGATGATCCTGGCACAGAGAACTGCTCTAATAGTAATTAATATGTGTACTTCGAGTGGCTGTTGTTTAGATGGGATGAGGTGTATATGTCCCTAAGAATGACTCTTGCTTGGGAGGGGGTGGGGAGAAGACTATTCGAGGAGAATTGAACTGAATATTTTTGTATTTTACTTAAAAATACGTTTTAACTGGGTGCTTTTCTGATGGTCAGGCTCCAGATAATTCATAGTTCTCTGCACAGTCTAGTCTTCTCAAGAGCAAACCCAAGGCAAATCACACATTTAAACCAGGTCTCACATTCAGCTTGGCAGCCTCCCTCAAACACTTGTCCAAAGCACGTTTAGGGAAGAGCTTATAGAGGGGAGAGTAATAATAATTTCCCTGAGTACTATTCCAGTTCTTAATCTGGGCCTCTTCAAAATGCTCATTATTAATATGCTTTGGGGTCTCTTACGGTTTTAAAGCATTCTTCTAACTTGATTACTTTTAAGTTCTCTTGCAATTGACTTGACCAGAAGTTAGAATTTTCTTGACAGGCTTTAGAATCTCTAGAGCAGATCTATGAGTTCTAAACACTTAAGTATAAGAGAGTAAATGAGTGTCCAGAATTAAGCATTCTGTTACAGTTGGAAATCTTGAGTTTTAGCTCAGCGTTACAAGGAGAGTTTGGCTGTTACACTATTGTAGCATAATCCCTGTGAAGGCTCTTGAGAGCTCTCCCAATTAATCATTAAGCGAATTTTTAGTGTTGTGATCAAATCCTTTATGAAATGTTAAGCTCCATATGTACTTTGATTGTTTTAGCAACTGTAAAATTTGGTTACAGAGAGAGAAAGAAGAGAATTGAGAAGCCTCGAAGGTTCAGCAGGAGTCACAGCCGGAGTCCCAGCCCACCGCCCTTCCGGGGCCGGAACACAGCTATGGATGCACAGGAAGCATTAGCCAGGAGGTCAGGAATTGTTAGGATTTTATTGATATGTGACATAAATAAGCTCCTGATGTTAATTTTGCATGTCTGAATATTTTTATTTTTATGTACTTCTAGACTGGAAAGAGCAAAGAAACTGCAAGAACAGAGAGAGAAGGAAATGGTTGAAAAACAGAAGCAACAGGAAATGGCTGCAGGTAGTTCATGTGTATTACATGATATTATTCATTAACAGGAGTGTGAGTGAAAGATAGTAAGAGTAGACTTATTGAAAGTCTCTTATTATGAGCTGAGTGTTATGATCCTGTCCAGCAAATATGCAGATTGTCTTTTTATAGTCTTAACTTGGTCCATATACAAGAACCACAACCAGAAGGAGGAAATGTTTGAAAAAAACAAACCAAAAATAAGAAATGTAAAACCCCAAAAGAAATGATCAGGATTTTCTTATCACTGAGTGTACAACAGAAATGGTGGTACATCACTTAGTGATGGTCATTGGACCCTTTATGCATCACTTTGAAGGCTCTTGTCTGCTCAGGGCTGTTTAGAACCCAGGGGTACATTAGTTTCAATTCTGGTTTACTGAAACTATTGGATATGTGTTTCTTAATTTACAAACAACATGTATTTGATCATACATTTGTTATTTGTGCATTTTCACCTTACTTCTGTTGAAGGGAAGCATTTGGGGTTTTTGCGGGGGAGTGGGGGGAATGGCTGTGGGTGTTTGGGTCTTTTTCCTCCAAGTCCAAACTTATTTATATCAAGTTCCCTTTTCTCCAGCGGCTGCAGCCACTGGAGGCTCCGTGATTAATGTCGCTGCTCTCCTGGCGTCGGGAACACAAGTGACTCCTCAGATTGCAATGGCAGCTCAGATGGCAGCACTCCAGGCCAAGGCCCTGGCAGAGACTGGAATAGCTGTTCCCAGCTATTACAACCCAGCAGCAGTGAACCCCATGAAATTTGCTGAGCAAGAGAAAAAGCGGAAGATGCTTTGGCAAGGCAAAAAGGAGGGGGTAATGTTGGCTTTTTTTACCTTCATAGACTTGTTTGCATCTTGCACTCAGTTTAAAGATTCTTATTAATGTTATTTCTAGCAAAATTACTTTCGTACCTGCCCGGAAGTTTCCCTGTTTTAACAGCAGCCTGAGGTAAAATTTTGGTAAAACCAAGAGTTGGACTCTGATCCTTGTCCCATCCAACTCCAGATATTCTGTGATTTAGGACTGGAAGGACTAAGATAATTAGACCTCCAGTGACAATTGATGGTGACACAAACCTCAAGGAAACCCTGAATGTCATAAAACTTTAGAGGTATAATTAGATCTTAATGTTACTGTTGTCAGTTTGCCTACAGCTTGTACCTAAACATCAAGTACAGAGGGTGCCCTTTGCTGAAAAGTGATGGCTGAGGTATGGAAACTATAACTGACCGTTCCTTTCTGGGGCTGGAGAGATTTTTCATTTGGTTGTGTCCTGTCCAATTCCACATTTCAAAACCAAGTCTGTAGACCTTGCTAGTAACTTGTCAGGAGTAGAGTAGTGAATTACTAATCCTAACAAGAGTTATAAATACAAATAAGCCTTCGGGCTTTCATGCTGTGTCAAATGGCCTTGCAATTAGTGAAGTAAAACAGGCTCCCGTGGCAGTTGGTTTTTCAGAAAGTTGCTTGATTTCAGTACAGGTTTTGCCTGCTGATACGATGGGAAAAATCGGGAAAATATTTCTGGTTTTGTCTTTTGACACACTGTTGGTACAGAAGTGTTCATTTAGGTGAGTTATCACCTTGCATCAGTTAGGTAACAAGCCCCCTTAGCTTGTCACAGGCTTGTCACTGGCATTGATGGGACACAGAATGGAGGGCAGGACAACCCTGAATGCCTTCTAGGCAATTCTTCCTGAATTGTGCTGTATATTAATTAATTGCAACAAGGCAATTTGTTTTTCCGTAATTCACTTGAAGCATGGATTCTGACAAGGTTTCCAGACCTTTGGAAAGAAGTACAGTGTGCCCAAGGAAGGAACATACCTCTGGTTTTGACACTATGGTTAGGGAGACTTCCCTTTTAGCATTCCTGTGAGGATGCTGCAGGAATGTCACACTTGGAAACCTTTCACTTCCAGCTGTGCTTCAGATTGGGCTCACTTTTAACACTTTCTTTGCTTGCTACTGTATTGTGATATTAATGGAACTTGCCTAAAAGTTGATACATCTTTTCTTCTTTTTTTTACCCTGTACAGGACAAATCACAGTCTGCAGAAATATGGGAAAAACTAAATTTTGGAAACAAGGACCAAAATGTCAAGTTCAGAAAACTGATGGGTATAAAGGTAAAGAATTCTGAATGTAATCGAGTGTATTAGTTGTAGCATAGTGATTTCTCTATTTATTTTAAAGTCTACCTTAAGTGATAAAGATAGTAAGTTAACTACATCAGGTAGTATTAGGTTATGAACTTCAGGTATTTATTCAATTCAGAAGTAGCATCTAGATCTGATTCAATTAAAATTGTAGAATATATAATTATGTTTCTGGCTAACGAGACAGCTGTTGTGATCTGGAACAACAGTGGTGGCTGTAGCCAATATTCATAATCTGATAAGCAGCATTTCTTTGTACAGAGGAGTTACCTGGAGACATTTATTTAAATGAGTTAGAAAAAGGAACTGGGTGAAGGCCTCTTGTTTCGTGACAGAGAATAGAATGTTGCAGTGAGAAATTTAAATTGATTTCAGTACGCTTAAATAAATCAATTTGAATGCTTGAATTCTTACTAATCTAATTTTTATTAAAATTTTTATTTAAATTTAATTTTTCTTTACTGTTGAAAGGGTTATTATTTTAAGAACGGTCGTGTTTAGGACACAGCCTCTGAACCCCCAGAGCTGATGTTTGTGTTCTCCCTGTTTCCAGAGCGAGGATGAAGCCGGATGCAGCTCTGTGGATGAGGAGAGTTACAAAACACTGAAGCAGCAGGAGGAGGTGTTCAGAAATCTGGATGCACAGTATGAAATGGCCAGATCACAGACTCACACACAGCGAGGAATGGGATTGGGGTTCACATCTTCCATGAGAGGAATGGATGCAGTTTGAAAAAGGATAACAAAACATAAAACAGTTTTTGAAGTTTGGGACTGTGGAAGGTTCTTGTTCACATGTTGGGTCCTTGTTCACCAAAAAGCTAGCATGGGTGTTGCATTGACTTTTAATTTATTGAAAAATACGATTTTTTTTTGTAAATATCAGATTAGTGATACTGGTGTTAGTGTTGTAATCAGGTTATACCCACTTCCATTAAACTTGACAGAACTAGAGAAGGACAGTATTTTTTAGTTAAAAGTTCTACTTTTCAAACAAGCAGCAGATGGGAAAACTCATATATGGATATTTCGTGTCCACTGTCTTGTGTACTTTTGTACTTTAACCTTGTACAGTTATTTTCAATTCTTGAAACATGAAAAGAAACATTGTGTAGATGTTATTTAGCGGTCTGGGCCAATAGGCACATAATCCAGTGCAGAAAAACTGGTTAATAATAAAGACATTTTTTTTCTCTAAGGTCTTACTTCATGTTAATTTGTATTGTGGGCCAAACTCCCGGAGAGAGGTCTGGAAAATCTAAGGATTGTCAGTTTTGCTTTGTTTATTTTGAAGTGGGTAAAATAAGGAGATTTGCAGTGCGGGGCTTTAGTGTAAGACAATCTACTTGAAAATATTGACGCAGCTTCTGCCCACTCTTCATCTCCACCCCTCAGAAGAGAAGGAAAACGGTGAACAAAAGCGGGAGCGAGTCCGTCCGTTTTTGGGACCGCAGAGTGGTGGTGCCCTCGCCGCCTACAACTCCCAGCGCGCACCGCGCGCCCCTTAGTGCCTTGCTGAGTCGCGGCGCCGCGATGCATGCTGGGAGTTGTAGTCCCCACCGTTCGCCGCCCGCCCGCCCCGCGCTTCCCGCCGCCCTTCGCCCCCGCCCCGCCCTTCCTGCGGCGGCCCAAGATGGCGGCGGAGGTGGATTTCGGGGACCGCGAGCTCTTCGGGCAGCTGGAGAGCGAGGACGGGCCGCCCTCACCGCCCGCCCTGGGCGTGCCCGAGGCTCTACTCCAGCTCTACGAGCGGCTCCGGGACCGCGATGAGACGGTGCAGCGGCTGCGGGCGGAGAATATCCTGGGGGACGGGCAGGGCCCGCGCCGGGCCGGGGGGAGGCGGGAGCGCTGCTGCCGCCGCCGGTTCCCTTCCGGGCCAGGCGGGCCCGGCCCTCACGGAGGGTCCGGCTTTTCCTCTCAGGGGAAAGACCCCTCGGTGTCCGCCGAGGCCCGGGCGAGTCCCGGAGGGCGGTGAGGGCTAAGCTCTTCCTAAGGAAGCCGTGCCCGCTTCTCCCGGGCTTCCTCAGAGGAAGCTTTCCCTCAAAACTTTCATCCTCAGGCCCGCGCCGGCTCCGCCTCAGGAGGAGGCTAAGTTCTTGAGTCTTGAGCTGGCTGTTAAACGGCTGTCGCTGAGCTCCTGCTTTCTGTCTTCCTCAGGAAAGGAAACATCTGTGCGTTCACTTTGACAGTGCATTTTTAGCGTAGCTACAAATAATTTTAAATTGTTAAATTGTGACGGGTTCCCTAAAGGGGTTTTGGGTTCGCCGCTGCAGCAGAGTGGGTCTGAAATGGGTATTGTCATTTATTTCCCATTTACAAGTACCGGTGTCTTACTGTTGCATCTTTTGTGGTGATCACAGAGTTTTTAAAAATAAAGTATTACAAATCTGTTAGTACAACCCTAGTGCATGAATTACACTGTCGGGATTGTCCCAGCTGGTCTGGTTTTTTTGTATTTTTTTTTTCTTTTTATTGTGTTTCCTCAACAACAAGTGGATTTGTAAATAATCCCTTGTGTGGTGAAAAGGAAGGTCTGAAATCCTGTTTGTTATTTTGGGAAACTTTTCTTCAGTGTTTTCTCGTTTGGTTTGGTAATTAGGGTGTGGGGGGTGTCTTCCAAAGAAAATCATATTCCTTAACCATAACTTAACATCAGGAACTTAAAAGGAAGCTGAATATTCTGACTCGTCCCAGGTATGTTAATGCTGATATTTATATGTGTGCATAAATAGAATTTGTCTGACATAACAATCTCGCACATCTTTTTAAACCTTGTTTCAATGTCCCAGTCCCCGCTCAGTTATTGGGCTTCTAAAATGCCATTTCAATTCTTGAAAAGTCTTTCCGAGTTGAATATCGAGGACTTAGTTAGTGTCAGTGTAACTTAATTTATTTGTGTGTATTTGTCTCTATGAAATGTGGCCTTTAGGGAAACAGTTTTAGTGTCAAGTTCAATCAAATGCTTGAACAAGTAAGATTATAAACAAAAAATTTATAAGTTGACTGGAGTTATAAGAACATGAATAGAGTTCTGTTCGTACAGAATATGAGTGTTTTTGTAGTGTGATGTTCTGATTTGTTTTCTTTCCACCTCACACCAGCCAACCTGCTTAAAAGGAGGATGATTAAGTGGATAGGAAATTTTTAAAAGGATAAAACTTGTATTGGCCAAACCTTCCTCTCCCTGTGGAATAAAACAGATGAGGAATGTTCACTGTGACTATTGTCTGTGTCTCTGTTCTGTCCTAGTGGAATCTCAGTGGAAAACTCCAAAGTTGATGGGCCTCTCTTGCAGATTTTATTTATGAACAATGTCATTTCTAAGTAAGTATTACCAAGAAAAAACCAATCCTGAGAGGAAATGGGAATTTTTTGTTCATTTGGGCATATTAGTGCTGTGCCCAGTGGATGGATGTACTTTTTATTTAATAACATAAACTTGTTAAACTTGAAAGAGAGAAAGAATAATGGGCAATATGAAAGCAATATTGCTTTCATTAGCAATATCTGAAATTACGTGAGTATCTGAAACTGTCATGGAGTGTGGCTTCCAAGAGCTTGGAGTGAGTCTGAAGAGCAGTTTGAATTTCAGGAATGTTGTGGGTGAATGCAGGAAATTAAATTTTCCCTGCCTGAGTTGATTTTATGCCGCACTCAGGGTGCTGTCAAACAACAGATTGTCTTCACCTTGGATGGGGTTGGGAATGGGACAGAACAGAATTTCACTGCCTCTTTTTCTGAGTTCTTTAGGAAGTGGTAAATGCTTAATAAAAAGCCATCTGGCCTTTGCTTGAGCCTTGCTCGTGTCTGATCTCTCTGTGCTGCCTCCTTCCCTCTGTTACAGGCGCTACCACCAAGAAATTGAAGATTTTGTTTTTAACTTAGTTCAGAAATACGAAGAGCAGAAGAAAAGTGAACATGAAAGAACACACCTGAATGCTAAGCCACAGGTACTGCACTGTTAAATAGTAACAAAACTCAGACCTAGTAACAAACAAATATTGTGTAACCACTTGTGCCAAAAATAGAGCCCAGGATAAAGAGAAGATCCTTTCTGCCTGTGAAAATGCTGCTTTGAAATTTCAGTAAAGGCAAATTAAGAAGTTAGTTTAAATAATCTAGAAAAGACTGCAAAGTATAAACTTAATGCATCCTCTTCTGATGTATTTGGCCCAACTCTGAATATATGTAAGAGAATATCAAACAAAATCTGGAAAATCACGCTTTCTTCTCCTAGTTTAGAATTGAGTTTCACTCAACATTCAGTTTGAATAAAAGGGTGGAATGGCAGATTTCCCACCATCTTTCCCTGAGCTTTTTGATGAGAATGAAGATGATGTTGTGCAGTGTATTTCTCATCAAAGGAAACATTAGAAATGAGCTGTGTCATGCTTTGGACTCTGGAAAGCACCATGACTAATGTGGACATCTCCAAAGGACAGCAGCTGAACTCCACATTCTGTGCCTTTTACAAACTTCACTAATTCAGGAGCTCTTCTATTTACTGTTATTTTCAATTAATTCTTTTTATTTTTGCTTTTCCGGCCAGCCCTCCAGTGTTGTTTTGGAAGAGGACTGTAAAACAGCCAGCTCATCTTCTGCTAAAAAAATGAAAGAAGCTTTTAGTGTAAGTTTTTGACTGTGCTCTCCCATGGTAGGTCTGACTCTTCATTCTACATATTTAATATACTGCAATTAAAATAAGATCTGGTCACTGCTATTACACTGATAAATTTAAGTTCAGCATGTTTTGGCTACATCAGTGAAAAAAATCTTATGTGTCCAGGTGTGGGTGTGTATAATTTGTTAATTCTTACAAGAGTGGGGGAAAAAGCCTGCAGTTACTTCAAGCAGTGTAAATTTGTAGAAATGCTACAGATCTCACCTAAATACTGACACATTTCTGACAATTCTCTGACTTTTTCTCTGCAGGTTGTAGGAAGTGTTGTGTATTTTACCAATTTTTGTCTCGATAAACTGGGACAGCCCATATTAAATGAGAATCCACAGCTGACAGAAGGATGGGAAATCCCAAAGTATCCTGTTTGCTAAAACATCTTTATTCTTCCTGTTTGTCAAATCCAGAGAATTCCAGTTGGTAAATTGAACTCCAGTTCTCTTCAGTAGATTTTATGTTTCTATCAAAACCGTATCAGTCATTAGAGATGGAAGGTTTTAATGAGTCATTAATGGCTTTTTGACTCAAAAGAAATAAGTCTTTTGATATGATTTGTTGATTTTTTAGGCTTACCCTTGGGAAGATTGAATGCCTTATGCCCATAAATATATCTTGTGTATTTAGGAATTTCCTGGGCCAGTCTCTAATTATGTTTGGAATGACAACTCATTGCAGGTTGAATAAGTTTTCTCTCTCCATAAAAGGGAGAAGAAAAGGTTTTGGCAAACTCAAATATGCTGTAAGGTGGTTTATATTAAAATTGAATTATGGAATGCTCTTAACGTGCATCCATTTTAAAGGTGGTTCTTGACTGTTTATTAAAGCCACTGTTTGAAAGGTGGAGCTGAGGGAAACATTGAAAAAAATTGGGAAGTGTCAAAATATTTTTTAATACTGTAGTCTCCCCTGGCAAAAAGAAATGGCACAAGAAATTTCATAAGTAACATCATCTGCCAAGTTTTCCAGTATTGCTTCAGCCTTGGAAATATTCAGGACAAGAACCAATTTCACAGCTCGTTTCTGCAGTACCTTCTTCTCAAGTTTGTAATAAAAGTAATTTCCTAATGTTAAATAATTGCTGGTACCTGAACAAGAATTGCAAATTTACAATTCCCCCAACCTCTGGATGAAGGGAGTAGATTCCTAACAGGGGAATTTCTCCTAAAATGCCAAGTTAAGTGTGGAAGATTTCCATGTCTTCCAGCTTAGCTTTGATATTGTTCTTTAAATGTACTTACTGCATCTTTTAGAGCTGCCAGAGATGATATTAAACCTAAACCAGCACTTTTTTGAGTGAAATGGTGCATCAGGTACTGGCTTCTGAATGACCAGGGTACTGCTCTCAACATGCAGTTTTGAAGTTCTAACAAAATGTTGTCTTTTTATTAAGATTAAACAAAATGCTATATTTTTAATAAGATTGCTGTGAGGCGTTTCAGAATTATTACCTTGAAATTTCTCCCCTATAAACAAGAGGGTTTTAGTTTTAGCTGATAAAGGGCAAAATCGGTTATTGGGTACAAACTGTGCAAGAGGAAACAGCATAAGCTCATCTTAGCAGATAGCTTATAGTAGATATTATTTTATAGTTTACACTCTGGATTTTGTATCAAGGACCCATCTGTAACTTAATGCAGAAAAGTCAATATTCAAAGCATTATGAAGGTTTCACTGATATTTTAAAAAAATTAAAATTTTGCTTCATCCAGTAGCAGTTCCTTATTGAAATCTAAAGATATCAGCAAGTTTTCAGCCAGATTCTCTCCCTAGATGGACAAGAAATACAAGTAAAACCCAAAAGGTTTGTATTACTCTTAAATATCAAGTTTTGAGCTGAAGTAACTCAGATGTACTCTGTGATTATTCCCCAGTTAATAAACCCTTGGACATACTTAATGGGTTTAAATTAATTAAAACCAGAGCTGAGCTTTGCGGTCTGTGGGTCTTTATTGACTTTCTTTAGGAAGGGCCTAAAATCAGTGTGTGAAAACTTTGTGAATCTTATACTGAGTTCTTTTATTCCTTGTCTTTTTAGTGGTTGATTTGTCATCCTTACACTGGTGTATTGTCATAATTCTTATTGTTTTATACAGTAACTCCTGGCTGACTTATTTGATAGAGTTTTAACTGATCTCAGAGATGGCTGTGTAGTTTTTATGGGGGGTAAGAAGCAAAGTGAATTCAGTTTCCAGCTGATAACTGGTTTGGCCTTTGTAGCATCTAAAATGATTTCAGATGCAGAGAAGACCAGGGAAGCTTTTAGTGGGAATTTCAAAGAAAAGGGGGAATGCTGAGCTAAACTGGTTTGATTAGAAATATTACTGGATGGAAAGCAGATGGAAGGGTTGTGCTCAGGGTGTGGGACAGTGATGCAATACTTGGATCCCCACAGAAGGTTCCCGTTTGAGTGAAGAGGAAGCACAAAACACTTCACTTTATCTAATTTGAGGCTTCAGGAGGTTGGAGTGTGTGTGAGGTGACTCTGGACACTTATTCTGGTGCCATCCTTTCATCTCCACTTCTGGTTCCCACCCTAATTGGGTAAAAATGAATGTTGAGAAAAGAAATCTTTCTCTAAAACCTTGGTTTTCCCCCCCAGTGATATTGCAAACATTTGCTGCATGGCATGAATTCAGAAGGAAAATGAAAGTTGAAGGCAGCTTCAGTGCCATCCCAGGTTTTCATTGTTTTCTTTCTCAAGAAGTCTAAACCTAAAAATCTGTCAAGAACAAAAATTATTAAGTGCTTTTGTTTAACACTGCAAAGTTGCTTTCAGGCTTAATTTGTTGTGCATTTTTTAAGCAGGCCCAAACCTCATTGTTTCAATTGTGGTTCTGAAGACCATCAAATGAAAGACTGTCCAAAGGTAAAGTTATCACCAGTATTCCAAAGATTGCTGCTCCCCAAGAAATGTTTAAAACATTAGAGGCGCTGGGGTCAGAATGGACAAGGGGACAGTTCATCTGTTGGTTAGATTATACTGCTCATATTATACATTCTGACATATTAAATCAGAAGGGAAATTCGTGCTGTAGCATCCTGGTTTGCCTCTTTTTGTTTGTGGGGGAAACTTTGCTTCATCAACTTTGCTGTGTGGGTTTCCATTACACTTGGTTGTATCTCTGGGCTGTGAGATCAACAACTGAGCACGAGGAGGGCAGGGCAGTGCCAGCTGATGTTGTAAAATATTTTATCAATATATAATAATATATATAAATTGTGAATTTAACTCTAAACTTCCCAATTTTCTTGTCTTTAAGCCACGAAATGCAGCTCGGATAAGTGAGAAGAGAAAGGAGTTCTTAGAAGCCTGTGGGGACATGAGCAATCAGAACTTTCAGCAGCGTTACCACGTGGAAGAAGTAGAAGAGAGGTTTGGAAAATTTAAGCCAGGAGTGATCAGGTATCTCTTTTTCCTTCCATTGGAATACCTTTACGACCTCTGGAGCGCCAGATTTTCAAACTGTGGGTTCATTGTGTTTGAATTTGGTAAATAGAATCTTGCTTAATAAATGGCAAAGATATCTCTCAGATGAAAATTCATCATCAGCTTGGTGGTCCTTCCTTTTCCCATGGTCTTTTCCCTAATTTAGGGAGACAGATGTTCCGCTTTGACTTCTCAAATTGCAGATTTATGATGATCCTAATAAACTAAAGAAAAGCATGCAAAATTCTGAAAATTTGGAGCTTTGAGTGCCCCTTCCTCTCTGTTCAAAATGTGTAAAAGAATCATAGTAGTATGTGTCAGTCTCCAAAAAAACACCGGTCTGTTGTGAGAGCGACATGAATAAAAAATAGCAGGTTAAGTAAGTTATTCTTGGTGTAGAATTAATTCTGTTAAAGCGTGTGAGAAATGCAAGAAGTTATATTGAGTCTCAGAGCTGGTTTGGATCTGAAATGGTGACAGCTGGGATTGAAAGGCAACACAGTTGGAGCTAAAATTCAATTATTTTAACTCCACAGTGTAAAATGCAACGAAATGTTCATAACCACCTTTTGTCAACAGTTCCAGAATTTGCTGTAATTTTGTTTTCTGTTTGGTTTTGTGTTTGTTTTCCTGCTCAGTGGGGTCCTGCAGGATGCACTTGGTGTCACAGACAAGAGCCTCCCTCCCTTCATCTACCGCATGCGCCAGCTGGGGTATCCCCCGGGCTGGCTCAAGGAGGCCGAGATGGAGCACTCAGGACTTGCTCTTTATGATGGGAAAGGTGAGGAATGTGGGGCTGGAATGCACTTCTGGTATGCAGGCTGTCCACTGGCTGCACCCTGCTCAGGAGACAGTGAAGTGACTGGTTTGTAAACCTTCATCTTCCTCATGCAAGAGTGAGAAAGTTGCAAATCAAGTTTTTTTAGTCATGTGAAAACGCTCCTTTTTCATCACATCATCACGGTGATGTAACAGTGAGACAAGTTCTGTAGTGATTGGATTGCACAGATGAAGATTGTCAGTGTGATTTCACCGTTAGAACCTGGAGTTCCTGTGGGACTGGGCAGCACTTGCACATCACAGAATCACAGGATGTTCCGAGTTGGAAGGGACCCACATGGATCATTGAGTCCAACTCTTAAGTGAATGGCTCATACTGGGATCAAACCCACAACCTGGGTGTTATTAGCATCATTTCCTCATCCTTTTTCTCTTCTTTATGAAAGAAACCGTAACACTTTCTGAAATTCAGTGACTCAGTCGTGTATAGGAAGACTGAGAAGACCAGCAAGCAAACAACGCATTTCTTGAAACCCAACTTAGAAAGTAATTTATCAGCTGTTTGCTCTGACCGGTGTTTATTCTACATCTCAGAACTGTCCTGGGGCCAAATTCTGAGGGTATCAGTGGTACATGAAGAGCAGCAGTTTTAGGAATCCCCAGTTGGGTTTCTGGGGAAGCTTCATGCAGGTATCTGATAGATTTGGTCACTGTTACTGCCCTTGTGGATTACAAAACCTCCTATCAATACTTACATTCCAAAACCCTCTTCTTAAATCCTGTGGATTTCTTTTCAGTAACTTTCGGTTCTTAATTAACATCACTAATAATTGTATTTCCTTACAGGTGATGGTGATACAGAAGATGAAGAGTCTCCCCAACACAAACGTATCACTTACGATGTCTCCAAGTTGGTAAATTATCCAGGCTTTAATATATCCACTCCGAGTGGCATCCCAGATGTAAGTAGCTGTTCTCTGCCTTCTAAATAACATGCTGAGTGACACTAAATGCTTTTAGTTTTATATTTTGCATCTGGCAGTTTTCTTTCAACAGTCTCTTATTTTGAAGCCCCTGGTTTGGGGCTGGGGACTGTAATTAATGTGACATTGATCTGACCGATACCTGTCCTGAGTCCTGGGAGTAGGTCTGACAGTGCTTCTGTGGGGCTTAATTCCATTATAAGACCATCAGGAGCCTGGAAGGATAATTCAATATTTTTGAAACACAAAACTTCACACATGAATGGCTGTTCCTTCCATACATCTAAATTTGCTGAAGGTGGAACGTGAAAATTACTGTGGATGTTACAATTTCAGCCACAGAAAACTACATCAGACCAGTAACTGCACAACCTCTGCAAAGCTTTATAACAACCAGAACAAAAACAAGTCAAAGACCCACATAGTGGGTGCTCTTCTAAGCTCAGAGCACGCAAAAAAATCTGTGGGTGCTGCACTTTGATTTTCAAAAGCCTTTTAACCTGCTGGTGGTGAATTTGATCACTGATGTAATGCCTGTGCATTAAAAAGAAGCACTTGTGCACTTAGAGCTTTACATTTGCCCATTTAGTGGTTTTTTTCATTCAATATTCTTAACCAAAGTTCTATTCTCGAGTTTTTTCAAGTTTTCACTAAAAATGAAGTTTTTTCAAAATAATCCTTTTTTGTCTGAACAGTTATTTCAAGGGGAAGTTTGTAGTTGTGTTACGAATGTCCAAATCTAGTTATTACTCTGATTAATGAGGCTTTTGATGAGAAATTCATCTTGGCCTGTTAATCTCTCAGTGTTTCCTTTAATTTTTACTGTTGTGTTATTAACCAACCACACGCAACATTATTTCTCTTCTTCTCCTCTCTTTGCTGCAGGAGTGGCAGATCTTTGGTTCCATCCCCATGCAGCCGTCTCAGCAGAAGGATGTTTTTGCTCACTACCTTTCTAATTTTCAGGCGGTGAATATATCTCCTTGTTATTATAAACAAAAAGAGTTGTCATGCTGTCAGTGTAGTTAATGATTTCTTGCTTAATATCTTCTTTTTTTTTTTTTTTTTTTGCACAAGGGGACAGAGTTTCTTGTTGACACCAAAGGGTTGTGAAATGCTGATCTGGCTTCTCTGTTTTACCAAAATTGCTTCATGTTTCAAATGAGTTCCATTATTTAGTTAATACTCTGCGCTGATTTAGAAACAGTTGTGAAGAAAAGGTTGCTATAAACTTTTACAGCCTAAAAATTATCTTAGTTTCAGATTCCCCTAATAATGAAAAGCTTATTTGCCATAGTCATGGCATCCCTCAAATGTCAGTGTGTATTTGCACACTGGGTCCCCAAATCATTGTATAGTTACAAAATTCCTTTAAGTAGGTTCTTATAGCTGGAAATGTTACCCTGTACAGTTTAATACTAATTCTTTTTGTTCTCTTGGATAATTTCTCTTCAGCCAAGTCCAAAATCCAACAATAAAAGGGCTGCACCTCAGTCAAAGTCTCATCACTCAAAACGACCAAGAGAAGACAGTTTGGAGGTAGCAGCAGCTGACATGGACCTGGACTCTGGTACAGTCGCTCTGCATGGGGTTTTTTTAATCTAGTTTCAATTTTTATTTTCAAAATAACTCGCTCTGCATTAAAATGCCAGAGTTAAAAGGAGAAGGCCATGTGTCAGTGGTCGTTCTGGTGGTAATTGTTCTCAGTGCTGACATGTGCCAGCAGTGTCCTGCCCAGTGGCATTTGGGCACCTCTGCAATGAGCATTTTGTGTTGCTGTGACTGTCACGGAGATTGTCAGATCCTCCATCCCAAGCAGGAGGTTTCAGGGCTGCTCCGAGCAATTGCAGTGTTAGGTCACAAATTCTGATCTCTTTGCTTCGGGTGTATCCTAAAAAAACCTTCTTAACAGAAGACCTCTAAATCTTTACATATTTGGATGAAATAATACAGAATTTACAAGCTTTCAGCTCCTTAAAAACGAGTCCATCTCAAAGGAGGACTTTCTGTTGTTTAAATGTTCAAAGAGCTGGAGAAACTTCTGGCTTTCCTTTTGGATCTGCTGTGAGGAATCTTTCAGTGTGGAATGAGTTTGTTCTGTATACATTCAAGAGTAATTCTTTTCCTTGAATAAGTAGCAGAGTAAAAATCCCCCAAAACATGATTTTGTTGGATATTAAAACCTTCACAAAGTTTGTTCTGCCTCAGCTGAAAACCAAGGATGAGAGGACATAAATCTGGTAGTTAATCATAACAGGGACACTTTGAATCTTGTCCTGGTCTCAGATTTCAGATTCTAACAGGTGTCTTTTAATCTCTTTCTAGATCTGGAAACGGCACAAAGATCCCAAACTCCCAACAGTTTTCAGTTCCAACCTCCTCTGCCACCAGGATCTCCATCCATGTCCACCCCTCCTCCCATACCCCGAGGAACACCCCCCCTGACCCCTCCTCAGCCCTCAACACCCACCCGCTCCCCTGTGCCCAGGACTGCTCCACTGAACCCTTCCAGTGATATTCCGCAGCCAAAAATAGTGGACTCTGTCATGGATGAGGACACCCTGACCTTAGAGGAGCTGGAGGAACAGCAGAGGCTGATCTGGGCAGCTCTGGAGCAGGCAGAGAGCACCAACAGTGACTCTGATATCCCTGTGGACACACCTTTGACCGGGAATTCCGTCACATCCTCACCGTCCAGGAATGAGGTGGATCTTGTTGCAGAAGGCAGGTCACCTGAGAAGGTGATCCCAGTAGAAACTGGGTTTTCTGACATGAGTGACCAGATACCAGAAAATGAACGTTCTATAACTAGTCCTAATCCAGGAGACACTTTACTTGAGTTAAAGGAAGATCCCGATAATGCAGTTTCTGAAGGCATGCTGGATAACACCATTCCTGCTCCCGACCCCGAGGTGGATGGTGATGGGGAAAATACAGGAGGGAATAAAGTGGTCACAAGCACTGAATCATCTGCCAAAAAATCCAGTCTTGTTCCTGACATGAGCAAGTTTGCTGAAGGCATAACCCCATTTGAGTTTGAAAACATGGCAGAGTCCACAGGGGTTTATCTACGGATAAGGAGCGTGTTAAAAAATTCCCCAAGAAACCAGCAAAAGAGAAAGACTTAAACCTTAACTGGTCTTCCTTTGTTTTCTTATGTCCAAATCCCAGCTTCCTTCTGTTTCCTCTGGTTTTACAAACTCAGATAACCTTCCTCATCCTCTGGTGGGAAAGAGAAAATCTTGACAAATACATTTCTGCCCTGTTCTTCCTTGGAATTGAAGTCAGTGCAGAGCTTCCACGTTGACCAGGACCACCAATGCAGCCAGAAAATGTAGAATTTTCCCAAATCCCACTAAGAAATAACAGAACTGTTGATTTGTTAAGAGCGTTTTACTTGCCAATACTCAAGACTCTAAAAAGAGGAGTTTGTGGTTTGGTGTTCATTACTTTGGCTAAGATTTATATTGTCCTTGAGTTGCAGGTGGATTGGTGATTTTTTTAATATCTGTCCTTTGTACAATAATCTACACTTTATACATTTTGCTAATTATCCTGTAGATAACTTTAATATATTCAGAATGTTTTTAAAAAGGTCTAACGTTAAGATTTCCCACATCAAAGTCCTGGCAATTGGATGAAAATAATGGGGGATTACAGTGCTATTTTCACCAGTTCAAGTATTTTTATAAATTATTTATGTGGGTCTGTTTTAATTACCACTGTACCTTTTGTACCATCATCCTTCATGTAAACTTGCTGTACATACGTGTTCGTGGTTGTGTACAGAGGTTTAATAAATGGGCTTTTAGCTAAAGAGCTTTTAATTGGAGTCCTAAGCCAGCAAAATGCTGATTTTTGAAATTTAGCTGCTGAGGAGAATTAGGAAAACAGGCTGATCAAAATGAGGATGAATAAAGTGAAATATTTTTGGAAGGGCCACAACTGTTGGGTTCAGATTTTTATAATCAAGGAGCTGCTAAAATTCTTTTAGCTGTTAAATAGAGCCTTGCCATAAAATTCAGTTTTTATAAGCTGAAGAGTTGCCCGCTTTTGAATCTTAGAAGTGTTGTAATTGTGCCGAGTAACACTTTTTTTTCCCCTTCTCAGTTGTCTTCAGAGGGAGCTGTAGGTGGAGTGACTGTACTTTCCTCACACGGCCAAGAGAGGGAGCACTAGATCGATGAAACTGTTCCTTGGGGCTGGGACAGCTTTTGGCCTTCCATAAACGCAGGAAAAGTCTTCCCAAGTGAAATGCCACTTCAGCCAAGTGAGATGCATAGTAAACCAAAGGAAACCAGAGTAAACCCAAGCATTTTCAAGTAGCTAAGAAAAAACTTGTGAAGGGGGGATGCCCAAAGGTGGTTTTTATAAGATAAAGTTAGAGACTGAACTTAATTCTTTACAATTCTCAGCTTTGCAGTTAGTGCATATTGGCCAAAGATCCTTGAAATACATGACATTAGTACACTCTGCATTTCAGTGTTTCAGGGAACCCCAGGCTTTTTGCAGTGAAAGCCTTTAAATTTATTTTGTCCCCCCTAAGCTTTACAGGAAGGGAAACCCAACGTGAACAGCTTGTCTTCTGAGAGGCTGAAAACCCCTTTTGCAGTGCTCCCCAGTTGACTGTATGTGGTTGCATTTGGAAAGCAAGTCAAGGTAAATGTTCGTTGTATGTGCTGAAAGAAAGGCTTTTTCCTCATAATTTAGAGGAGAAGTAGCATTTCTGTAAGATAGAGAGAAAACATTATGTTGCTTCCAGCTTCTGCACACCTACAAAGGAACTTCTCTGGGGAAGCTTTTGGAGATCTGGCACTTCCTCCAGGCCTCCTCCTCCCATGGAGTTCAAAGCTCTCCGGGCCTTCTCCTTCTCCCTGGAGTTAAATCCAGTAATGCTAGTTTACACGAACCCTCCTGAGCTCATGTGCTGCATCACTCCCACGTGGATGATAATGGGATGCAGGGCATGAGGTAACAATTCCCAGTGCACACACCTTTGGGTGTGTGGAGCTGCTCATATTCCAAACATCCAGTTCTCTCTCCACACCTCAGAAGATCATTTTTTAATGGCTCTTATAAAATGCTGCTGCTGTAGCAGGACAATACTCACATGCTACTGCCTTGCTCCCGGAAACCACACGATGAAAATCGTCCTTATGTGCCCTCTGTGTTCACAACAAATTCATCTTCAATCACCTAATTATTGATCAGAGTAGATAGACAAACCAGCTGTGACTAGAATACTTTCCTTTGCTATTCCTTAGCCTTTCAAATTGTAAAGGAAGCTCCAATAGAAGTTCCTGCAATACTTATTTTTTCTTAAAATCAGATTTTTGTGATGCATGTGTTGATCACAGGCAGCCTGTGGCAGGGACTGTGTAATTTCTGGGTTTAATTTTAGAATTAATTTGAAGTAAGGGTAATCATACAACATTCTGAGCACTCAAAGATGTCTTTAACTTGTTCTTTTAAACCTTCTCTTTTCAACGGTGCTTTCTGTGGAGGAGGCAGGCAGAGAAAGCGGAGCAGAACCAGTAAGTAAAACTCCTCCTGTATTTACCTCTGCTCTAAGACACAGTTAATTAGGGATGGGGAATTATCCCTGCTGTCTCTCTCGTGATTAGGAATGCATTCATCTCGATCCCCTCCCATTTATCTATAATTCACTGTTCTATCAAGAGCTCCATATTGTTGCACTGAAGATGCTGGTAATTAACGAGGGTTTTAATCTGTCAGCTGGAACTCCTCAAAAGGGGTTTGGATATTGAAACTGCAATCAGATCACACTGGAAGTTCTGAGGAAAAGCTGAATAGCAAAGTATTTCTGGTGCTTTTAAGTGCCATTCCCATGGTGATGGGTGTGGCATAATAACCTAGATTAGAGCTTAAAATGAATGAGTAATAAAATCCGTGATGAGGTGGGTATAGTGTGAGCAGGCATCACTCAAATTTTCCCACAGATCCCTGTTGGCATAGTCCTGGTGTTTATCTACAGCATTTGGAACAGCAAAAGTGTTTAAAAACGCTCATGCACATCTGAAAAATCAAACTGCCAACTATTCTGGGTATCAGGTGGGAAGTTGTCTTTTAAAAAGCTTCGAATTTTTAACTTGCATTTTTACAACCCAATTCCCAGTGCTTAAAACGTCATGAGAAGAGAACTAGCTGAAATTCTAGAAGAGATCTGAAAGATGTGTTAGCTGCTAAAAATAACTGTTTGCCTGCAAACTCTAAGGCAGCATAGCTGGGATTAAAAAAAAAAAAAAAAAAGGGAAAAATGAAGAGGAGGAAAAGGCTCCAATATAATTAAAGTGTTCCACATGCCTTGGTAGTTGCCATGGAACTCATAGTACCTTCAGTCTGCAGCAGGGCTGTGGTGCTGCCTCTGGGAAGCAAAAATGCTACTGGAGATTGATGCTGTTCCTAAGAATCCAGTCACAGCCCCATTTTGGGGGTGGCAGAGGGTGAGTCAGAGGTAGGAACTGGTCGTGATCCCTGGAGAAGCTTAAAAACAGGATGGATTTAATGACATGGTAATTATTGTGTGACAATTGGACACTTCCTAAACTTTGGTTAACTACAGGCAGCAAAGATGTTACATAAGATTTCTTTACAATGTATATTTATATGACTGAATAAACATTTATTTACCCTTTCTTTAGAATTCATCACTTGATAGGAGCAAAATCCTTCTGCTTTGCTTCTCTGTAGGTGATAATTCAGCTTTTGTTGGTATTTCCGTAAGTGTTGAAATGATTTGCATAGTCCCTCTTTATTAATAGACCGGCTTCTCAGTTATCTGTGCAATGAAATACATCAAGATGAAGGTTATTGTTAGTTTAAGCATCTTGTTTAAACCACCATGCAGAAAGGAGTCTGTTTTTTGTTAGTTTAAATACCGTTTGCTGTTGTTTTACCCACATTGGGTAGAACAAATAATGCAGAATTGGATGAAAGCTCATCCTTTTTAACAACAACGAAGAACATGGGTTTGAAGAGCTTTTTTGTGCTGCTGCTGGTTGGTGTGGGTGATGTAGGGAGGGAAACCAGTAAGTTCATGGGGTGGGCTGACCTTGGCTGGACATCAGGTGCCCACCAAGGCCACTCCATCTGCAACTGGCTGGAGGAGCCACCCCTGTATCCCCCTCAGCTACCAAAAAAATCTGGCCACACAAACCCAACACAGCACATCAGGAATGGGAACACTTGCAGCCTTTACAAAAAAGAAACTCCAGAAAATAGCAGAGCAAGTCCCTGTGCTGGGATTTTTGAAGCAGCACTTCTGTGATCAAAAAAAAAAAAAAAAGAAGCAATTAACTGCTTTTTCTGTAGCAGATGTGACCGTCAGTTCTGTAGAGGAGCTGCCAGATGTACGTATTGAAGAGTTCATCCAGATGCAATAAAAATCCTGTACTCAAAATCTTCCTACTTGGGTGGATACATCCCACTGAATAGAAAAATGGATTTCTTTAAGTCAAGAGATCTTTAAATGCGGTTCTTAAGGAACAACATTTCAGTGATTCAGAAAGCTTCAACAATTTTGGACCCTTCAGAAATCTGAAAAAGGACAGAAACAATTGCAACTGGTGTTCCCACATTATTGAAGAGAACAATTTTCATTCTAAAGTGAGCCTTGTAGTTGTGGCCAGGATGCCTGCAGTTATGTCAGCATCCTGAATTTCCCTGGAGCATCCAGCAATTCGTGTTCCATAGAGGTAGGAAAATACCTATATATTATGTGTTGACTGATCTGATCATGCAGAACAGAAAAAAAGAGCCACTGGGACTGGAATCAAAGGATATTCTGGCTTTCAGTCATATTTAATCCTTTATAGGAGTGTGGTTTATAGTACAAGCATCTTTTTTATAATGATTCCTCCAAATTGGCTGTGACCTACTGGTGCAGTCTGGTACAGAGGGGCTGCCAACCATCCCTAATTGGGATGAACTAAGTTACAGTTGCTCTGAAGCTACTTTTTCATTGCCTTGCAAGGGAGCAAAGAAAGTTACTTACACATTCGAACCATATTTTGTCTGTTATTTCACCACTGTTACTGCTTCCACTTTATTACAAGTTCTAAATAACGGCATGAAGGTTGCAACTCTTTGCTTCCATCTTCAGTAACAAGCTGACTTGTTGCTGTGCCCTGTTCTGGACACATCGGTCTAAAATTGCTTACGAAATTTTAATGTTGTGCACTGAGCTGCAAATGCTTGAAATGGACTTACATGGTGGCAAATAACCTGAGAGACAAAACCCTCAAATTAATGATGGAAAATCATGGCAAGCACAGAGGTTCACCCCTGTGGCAGATATTTTGGGCAAGTTTTCTGTAAAGTTAGTCTGGCTGTCCAGTTCTAATTGCAGTTTTTGTGTTAGGGGTTATTTCCATAGCCAGGGGCTAGAGGGTCATTTTTAAAAACGCAATTCTGTGCTGGCTCTGCACTTCTAAACACAACCCAATATTTAAATCCTGAAGTCCTTATTCAGCAAAACTTTTATCACATTTTGCGGGGAGAAAAAGGGGTGGCTGTACATGGATTCCAGTATCTGTTTCACCATCTAATGGCCACGGCAAGAAATTCTATTTAACATTTAGGAAGTGGAATTCTGACAAACATTGCAAAATGCTGATGTAGTTGAAACCCATTATTTGGGGGACTGCGTCACACCATTCTGTGCTTTACTGTGCTGGTTCAGTGCCAGAGAGTGAAGCCAAAATGAGACACAAATTGCAATCAGTCCCCAGCCATGGAACTGCTTTCTCATCACCCTTTTGTTCGAATGGCATCATGCAGAAACCCAGCGAGCTCTGAGGCTGCAAACTGGGGTTTGCTTTGTGATGAATTCAGCGGCGACGGGCCAGCCTCGCCTGGGCTCTCCTGTTTGGAGGTGAAAACCAGCTCCTGTTTGGAGCGGAGCTGTTTGATTCAGCCTTGAAAATCGGCATTAAATGGGCGCTGATGGCGTTGGAGCTGCTGCTCCAGCTGTTTAAACTTCAGCAGCGGGATAACGCCAGCTTCCAATGTGTTGCTTCACAAACACAATGAAAACACGAAAGGAAGAGAAGGGACGACAGACCTCTGGATGACAAATTCCCGGGCGTCAAAAGGACAAAAGGAAAATGGAGAGAAGCAGCAGACAGTGAAGTTATTCACCCATCAGAGCTCTGCGCTTCACACCTCCCTGTCTGTGCCCACCCTCTCTCCCCCTCCCACCCAGCCCGGCGGTGCCGCAGCGCTCCCCGGGCGGGGGGTCCGGGACCCCCGAGCCTTCCCCCGCCCAGAGCCAGGGCCGGGCAGAGCCGCTCCTTCCCCAGGGGCGAACAAAGCGGGGGGCGGACAAAGGCAGCGGAGGGGCCGCGGGGGGATCGCGGCCGCGCCGCCGGTGCCGCCGCTGCTGCAGTCCCCGCCCCGGCGGGCGCAGACGTTGTGCCCGCCCCGCTCCGCCTCCTGCGAGCCGGGGCGGCGCCGCTGCAGC
>VZRE01012636.1:914664-976230 GCA_013396775.1 Cephalopterus ornatus | reverse complement strand
TTTTTTTTTTTTTTTTTTTTTTTGGTTTCGCTTTCTGCCCGCTCCCCATCCTTGTGTCGTTCCCGAAGCTCCTGATTTCCAGGTGAGCTGCCCTTGTATCCCCCCAGGTGGCTCAGCGGAGTTCACTGCCATGTTCTAGCCAGCGTTAGAGCTGCGGGATTCCCGGGAACAGGCGCTGCTCCAGGCCCCTCCTGCTTCCCGCTATAGCACTCGAGCTGCTTCCTCAGGCCATGCAGTGCTCCCTTTTCTGTGCCATAGCAATGGGGCACAAGGTAATTGCCGCTGTTACTCACATGGTAATGTGGCTCCTGCTGCATGAAAATCAGCAGCGAGTTTTCCCTTTCATCCTGACGTCTTTGTTCTGATCCTGTGGTTTCAATAATTTTTACAAATATAAACAAACAGAAGCCAACGCCACAAGAATGTCTTCCAAAGGGAGGAAAATTTAGTCTGGGAACGTGTATCTTGGAAAATACGATTGTGAAATGAAGACTTGTCCCTCCCCACCCCTTCACTTACCCTATTTGCTGCATGGGCAGGGTTTTATGGAAGTTCACAGGTTGCATTGAGATCTTTGAGCAGAAGGATTTTCAGACATGTGATACCTGTGTTGACAAGTAGGAAGAAGAAAGGAAAGAGGTGCAAAAGAGGAAATGCCTTTCTGGTGGCTGCTTTGCAAAGAAAGAGCAGAAATATGGGTGTAATTCTGAAACCAGCAACGACAGAGAGAGGTTTTTGTGACGTGTGTGTCTGTGTGCACCTGCTGCAACATGAAGGGAGACAGCAAAGCAAATACCTCCCCTCCACCCAACAGCAGCATATCCTTGTCTGAGGAATGTGTAACTGCTGAGGTGCAAAACCTCTTCGTTTACATGCTGAGGATTGTTAGTTCTTGGTGCAAAATGATGAAATTTCAGGGTTCTCTTTCAGCCCATACGTGCTGGAATGTTTTCTGTCTGTGCTGAAGTGCACTAAAGCTTTGTGTGTATTGAAGGGAGAGGGATGAGTTGGCTGCAGCTGAAAAGCTTGGAAATGTGACCTCAATTGTCCGTATCTTCAGGGATCAAGAGGGAGATTTTATTTGGCGGAAGAAATAGTTTTATGTAATTTTTATGGTTTCTCTTAAAGAGAAGATCTCAGCTTTCTAGGGAGGGCAGAAAAGCAGCTGTCCTTGTATCCTCATCCCAGGTGTATCCTGTAGGGAGTAACAGCCTCTTTCCTCATGTGATTCTACTGTAGGAAGGAGCAGAGCTCTCTGTGCTGATTGCTATGACTTCCTAGAGCTCCTGGAGATTTCCTCAGTCACAGTTGTAGCTCTTTACCATCTTCTGAGTGTGTGAATATCCAGGGTAAATACTTGCCTTTATTTACTCAGCTTGGGCAGATTGTATAACTCCTCTGGTGTTCCTCCCTTTATCCTTTTAGCCCTGTCAAAATTTTTCTTGGGAGGGACCGAGACGATTTCAAAACAGATCCTCCTTAAAAAGAAGCAGAGTGATCTGCCTTGCCAATATGATTTTTCAGAACTGCTTTTCTAAAACACTGGGGTCAAATGTTAGCTCTGTATGTTGAATGCGAGTTTTCTAATGTTTGAACATGACGACCATGAATGAATGCAGCTCTTGTTGAATCCTTTGGCATTCCTTGGGGACTACTGGCTCTGCTGGCACGTATGAAAAGTAACTCGCCGGAATCCTTATTGGAGCAGCATGTTTGGAAATGCCTCAGCTGGCTGGTGCTTTGTTATTTAATGAAAGGCAATTATATACTGCATTAGCTGTAATCTCAGCTCCAGTTTCTGCAGGAGCAACCATTTCATCCTGGACCAGCAGAACTCTGGCAGCAGCTCCCTGATGATTCAGACACCTCCTGCCATGTCAGTGCTTGTCCAGGTTTGTGTCCTCCACACACTTATTTTTGCAGTGATGCTGCTCTCGTGTGCCTGACCCTTCAAAATACCCCCAGATCTGGGATCTGGCTCCAGGCCTCTGAAAGGCTGCAAAGGATTTAGAAGATGGATCTCAGAACAGGCTGTACAAGTTTCTACTTTAACACCCACCAGAGTTTTTCCACCTGGAGTGTCTCATCAATTGTTTGTACAAACTCAGACAGAAGACTCTTGGGTGAATAGAATACATTGTTTTAATTCATAAGACTCTACTGATCCCAGAAGAAACACCATTAAAAGCTATTCATTCCCCTGATCTTTATAATCTTACTGTCTATATTTTTAACTTATTATGAGAGGAAATTGCAAGGCAAAGAGAGGAGCTCAGTATTTCATAGAATTAGCTTGTTTGACATTCTCATTCTGCTGCTCTCCTTGGCAGCGCAGCATCCACTCAATCACAGCAATATTTATCTAAGTTCTGAATTTGGGCTTGTACTTTGTTCTGTGCCAGCCCCACAACAGTCATGGTGCTAATTTAAAAGGCTCAGAACATGGGGAGCTAAAAAGGGACTGCTGACTTGATGTTTTCCCCGAGTGTGAAACAGTTACAGTTTCACCCAAGTCTATCAAAATGAAAGCCTTACTATAAAAAGCAGCATCTTTGTTTCAGCTGCTTCAGTTGTAATTGTATTAAGGAGAAGCCTTTGTGTCTTTGAATGCTTTGGGGTTTGAGGCTGACAGGAGATGGGCTTTTCCTTCTCAGAGTTTCATTTGAACTTTAGATCCCAAATAACTTAAACTTGGTGCTCTACTATTCCAAAATCATCATTTTATCGTGACTGAGATTTTAAAGTGATCATTTTATTAATGCACTTACTGAGATGGTTGAAGTGTTTTGTCACCATCACAAGACAGTGTGAGCAGTCAAACAAATTACTCTTGTTATTATCAAAAGGGAGAGGTTTTGGGAAAGGTAAGAATTCCCTTGGAAAAATGTAGGAAAGATACTAAGTGATGATAATGGGCTTATAAAAGAGGTGGCAATTATTTACTTTCTCAGTTGCAAACTTTCTCTACCCCTCAATCCTTGACTCGTTCCATAGGGTATGATGTGCTGAGGAGGATCATGTGCTTTCTGATCTTTTAATAGACCATAGCAGCGATGTTTTTATAATCCATGTGTACAGTGGCAACTTAAAGTGTTAGAGTTTGTATCATATTAACAGCCATCAGCTCTTCCTGGTTAATTAAAGATAGGAGGAATCATTTTAAAGCAACTGAACAGACTGTGTTTGAAATAGCAATGGATTGAAAAAAAATTACCTGCAAATTGCCAGCCCAAAATAGGTGGGTTTTTTTTTTGCTTTTTATTCAGCAGTCTTTGTGTTCCAACGGTTTATTTTTTTACTGAGGATCTGGAGGCATTTAGGAATGTGAATGAGCAGAGCAGGTTCTGGAATGATAAGATGAGGTGACTTAAAATGTCCTTGATGCAGAATTAAAATCCACAGGCAGAGCAGAAGGTTTGATGAATTACCTTCCTCACAGCATTGCTGTAATATCTGACTGATGCTCTCAGCTCCTAAGCCTCTTACTATCTTTGATCTGATTCATCTTCTTCTTAGGGCCGTTTCTTACTTATAGGAATTTGCCCCTCCTTCCCCCTTTCCCAGGCGTGTGCTGGGAGGATCCTGTTTATACAATTTGCAGCAAATATCCTGCACTTCCCAAAGTAGGAAAAGAGCCATGTGTCTTATTTACCAACTTAGCAATGTTCCTAAAACCCTCTAATTTTCAGTGGCTTTGAGTCTCAATAATGGTTGCCTTCCTAACTGTATTATGTTTAAATTTTATATTATCTCCAAACAAACTGATAAAACCAAATGTATTGATGGCAATACTCTGGTTTTTCATGTTGCTTCAGAAATGAGTTGGTCTGGTCTAAAGTTTGGGAGAAACTCAAGACTATTTGAACACAAGTCTCCCTCGTCCTAGTTCACTTTTTTCTGTAAAACTTGCAGGAATATTATGTATTTTTTTAAAGATCTCCTGCCTTTTATTTTATTTAGTTGAAATTATCCCAGCAGGTTCAAAATCTCAGCAGAAATACAGATTTGTGGGCAGGCCTGGCATCCCATGTTTAAAAGCTAACCTAAAAGTCTTTGGTTCTGAGTATAATATGGATCTTTGAACTAATATGGAAAACAGTTCAAGTCATCTCCATGGTAGATAAATACAATATCTTCTGTTGATCTCAGTTGAGAAACAAATCTAAAGTTGCTGGTGGAGCTGTGGGTTCCCATGTCCTCAGTGAGGGACAGTGTCGAGGGGTGTTTGGATTGATTCCCAGACGTTCTTCCCCAGTCCCTCTCAGTGCACAAGGCAGAAGCAGCATCCTCTGAGTTCTTAAGGGAGCAGGATTCGCTCTCAGAAGGCACGGAAGCCCCGGAGCTATTTCTGGGGTGTCCTCAGCCCGTGGTGTGATGTTGGTTGATGGTGGGCTGGTGATGACAAGGAACAGCATTTGTGTCACAGCCTTGGGACCCGCTGGGAGATCCCTGCGTGGCTTTGTTTCACTGGCTGCTTCAGACTAAGGAATGTTTACCTAAGCCAGTGCCCCCAAGAACAGAGGTGAAGGGTTTTCCAGGGCCTGTGGTCCTACAGATATGCTTCAGTTTGTCAGCTGTGTCAGCCCCTCTCTGTTGCAGGTTGTGCTCATCCCCTCAGTGCCAGAAGAGCTGTGTCACAGCCCTGGGCAAAGGGCCCAAATGGCTGCAGCCTCTGGCTTTGTGTTTTTTGTGGCAGCAAAAGCAAACTGTGTTTTGAGTTAGACTAAAGACCTACTAGAACTTGCATGCAGCAGTAATTTCCTGGAGTTATCCTGGTAGCAACTGTGAGGGCACTTCAGGAGAGCAAGAATTGCTTTCACTCTGTTAATGTAATAAACTAACTTCTTCAAGACAGATTCTTCAAGAATCTGTCCCCTGTAAAATTTGTATTTGTGTTAAAAACACAGTATAAAAACTGAGGCTTTAAGGTTCACGTAGGATGAGTGTGTGCCTTTGTGAAGGGTTTACCTCTCTGCAGTTCCTGTAATGGTTTTATTGGATTGGGCTGGAATGAGCTGAAGAAGAATGTCACAAGGATCCTGTGTAAATCAGGACACACTCTTGCTTATTTTCTTACTAAATTTTTATTTCCTATACCAGTATCTGCAAACAACAGATCTGAAAGGTCTGGTTTACTTTTATTTTTTTTTTCCTACCTGATCAGCTGAGTTTTAAATGCAATTTTTTTTTCTACCTTTAAAAGTGAATACAAAACACTGGTTTGATGGGCACATACCAGCCCACATGTTTTGATGCTGGCAGTGAGCAGAGCATCTAGTAACTCAAATAAATATGATTTGATGGCACTTGGCATGATAAACATTGAATTAAATAATGTCTTTTCTCATAGTAATGATGTATCTGAAAACTATATTCAGGTCATCACATTACTTGATTAATTGACATAAAAATCAATGGTTTCTGGAAAACAAAATAAAACTGAAGTTGTGTTTTTAAATGCTCCCTTTCTCTAATTGCTGTGTTGAATGAGTAATCAAATGCCAACTCTTACTCTATTGAAATCTTTAAATTCTTAATTTGGTTTATTTTCTGGTTTTCTGGCCTGGAATACCAGGTGTGCTCATCATTCCAGGGGAACTCTGTAAAGTAGGGGAGGCTTCCAAATCCAGCCTTCCGGTTTAGCAACTTGTAATTGTACAGAACTGACTCTGCAGCTGAGACATTTACAGTGGATATTGTGGGGAATATTTCATTTTAAATGTAACCCAACGCTTGCAAAATGGTGATTCAGCCTTTTTGGTTGCCTGGGAAAAAATACCTCCAGCAGACCCAGGATGCAGCACAGGAGGAATCAGGACTGGGAAGGTTTGTGTTCCAGGATTCAGCTTTTCTCTCACTCTGTGCTGCCATTGCAGTTTTCCAAGCACGAGGAATCTGACTGTGGAATATGAAGTAGTGGGGGACTATCCTTGTATTCCACTGGGACACAAAACAAGGCCGTGGCAATAAGAAATGCTATTTAGGGAGAGTTTTGCTTTCTGCAGTGCCACCTCATCCAGAATTGTTCCTGGAGGGATTCTGGTGGGAATGGCCCAGTCTGGTCACTTTGGGGACCTGCTGAGCCTGAATTCTTCTCATTCCCATCTGAACCCTCCAGAAGTTGGGCTCTGTGATCTGGCACATTCTTGCACACAGAGGAATACTCCTGAGGAGGCAGCAAACAACCAGCAGCGCAATGAGAAGGCACTGATTTGGTTCAAAGCAGAATTGTGGTTGCATTTTTAAACTGTGTGTGAATAAATTCAACTGAAGGCATGAAGTGGTTTTGTAAATATGTAGACTCACTTCTTACAGCAGTGTAATAACAGCTCAGGAGACTGCAAAGACAGCTTTGGGGAGCTGTAGTAGGAATTAGATCTGAATCAGGCAGAAGATGCTTATGTGAGTTTGTTTTAAGATTGCAATAATTTTAGGAGTTGTGTTTGTGAAGGGTCAGAGCTCTTGGAGTAACTCATGGACCAGAGGAGAAAACTTTCCAGGTTCAGAATTCCAAGTTACTTTCTCTAAACTCAAAACACTTGAGGAATAACTCGTGAGCTCTGCAAGCTTGGCAACAGTGGCATGAACAAGAGTACGAAACAGATATTTAGGAAATGCTGCTCAGGCTCTTTCAAACACGGTGCTTCTTATGGTGAGTTAGTTTTTCTCCCAGGAAGGTGAAGTTACTGCATTGTGGTGGCCTTTGGAATATATTTTCCATTTAGCTTTTCTACAGAAGGGATTTTCTGTTTTGGTCGTGTCACCTTGTCTTGATGGGATGGTCAGAATTTGATTTTTAGATACCTACTGTTGATGCCATAGGGATTGCTGGTGGGTTCTAGATCCCTGTGAGATTTTTCAGCAGTTATCTATTCTACAAACCCCTTTTAGAATATTTATTCTTTATCTGTTAGTCGGAGCATTTATATGTATTTTGCAAAGCACCTCTAAGGTCAGCACAACTGACAAGTGAAGTGGTTTCTGAGCTTAGAAATGCATTGGCATTGCCAGGCATTTTCCAGTGTTAATGGTGTTAAAGAAGTTAATGTTAATGGTGTTAACAAAGTTAAATTTTAATCTTTTAATGTGAATTGTTCTGGAGAAGTTGTGCATGACCCATAGTGGGTGATGATGGGTTAAAATAATTGGTTTAGTTTCTTATCCAGACAAACCATGGGTGGTGTTCCAGCCCCAGAGAACCCTGCCCAGACTCGGGCTGCTGTGTCTGCCCGCAGCAAACGGGGATTAAAAGCTGTCCTGACTGCATTCAAACATTGTGCTGCTCTGTTCTGGAATATCCTCTTTGTTTCTGCACCAAAGGGATGGACAACTTGCTTCTCTCCATGGAAACACCGCATCTGTTCCCTGGGAGTTGTGAGGAGGGATGCTGGCAAATGTTCCTTCCTTAAATTGTCATCACTGTTTCAAATATTTTATCAGTTTACTTTTAATTCTGGCACTACCTGTGCTGAGGAGGGAGAGAGTTGTGGCCACAAGCTCATCAGATTTAACTAAGCTCAAAGAACAGCTGGACTTAATGATTTTAGACGTCATCTCCAGCCAAAACTGTTGTGATTCTACTGCTACTCTTCATTTCTTGTCATGACTGTAGTGTTAAGTAGATTAGACTTTAACTTTTCTCCCTATTTTCTTATTAAATTATATTTTAGTTGGTTTTGGAGTGCTAGCTGTTGAAAATAGTCTTGAAAGAAATGTTGGACAGCTGCTTTCTTTTTATTATAGGAATTACCTTTTCAGTAGTTGGGAAATACTCTGCTTTTATTACTCAAGCTTGTGTGGTTACATCTTGTTTATTTATTTTTAATATCAGCTTGCCAACAGAATTCATATCTGTTATCACATTAGTAGGATTTATTTACTTACACCGATGGTTCTCAACCTGTTGCTTATGGATTGCTCTGATCTGTGCGCTTAGAGGTCTGTAAAAGATAAAAAAGAATATTATTAATCAGCTAAGGGGCCAGTGCAAGGATTCTTGTCTGCACTGGATAATTTTTAATAGTCAACACACACAAAAAAATAGTCACAGTCAATTTGAGAATGTAACGCTTTCGTGTTGTGTGACATCTTGTATTTCCAATAATGGCACAACTGTAAAACCTGTGTTTAACGTCTTTTTATGCTCAGTTACTAGCTGGTAGAGCTTTAGTGGGATATATTATCAGAGTCTTTCTGGACCTTTCCGTAGGTTCATGAGATGATATTTTGAGCCATTTACAGTTCATATTTTTGCCTGTTGGTTATAAAGATCCTTTTTCAGGAGAGCTGAGACAGATTCAAGGAGGGAAAGGGAAGGAATGGGAACAAGTGGGGAGCTGCTCTGTTCGAGCTAAAATGAGGTCATTGACATCTGGGACCTGTTAGGAAATGCTGGAGTGTGTAATTCTTAAAATCACTTGATGCAAATTTCTGCGCTTTCTGTGTTTTATAAGTTCCATGAGGCAATGCTACTGTGAAGGTCCTTCTCTGAGACCCAAAGTTGCATTTTAATTATGGAAATAAGGGAGTCAGTTACCAAAATGTGTTGCCTATAATTTTAGCTTTTATTTTGTTGGAATTAAGCTACAATTTCAGTAACTCTGAAACCAGGCCACAGGGATTGTGTTACTTCTGGCCTAGTTGAAGGCCTGTGTGTTGAGAAAAGCCAATGACACAGCAAATATATAACCCATGACTGGGGAGAGCAAGATTAAAACCTGAATGAGTTCCCTGAGCCAAGAAATGGTGTTAGAACCTTCTAACTTTCCACTTGTCATCACCCAGCTCTTGATCAATTTTAGCTTTTCAGTTCCAATCTCACATAAAAACCTTACTCTTTTTATGTTGAGCAGAAGTTTGTTGATAAATATTAAGAAATAATTGCCTGAAACTAGAAAAATGTAATTTTGGGTGGTAATTTAGTGTGTGTTTTCTTTTGATATATTCGTCCTTGCACAGTGTATGTAGATGGTTATTACTTGTGTGATGCTGGAATGCTCTTTTTGGGCAAAAAAAAGACTTAGAGTATGGAAAAGAATGGCAGACTGCTCTAGGACAGTTCCACCTTCCTGGCTTTAGGAGAAATCTTCCTCAAGGGGGCCCAAATTTCCATCAATTTGGATTTTTGGCACTGACAGAAAAGACCATGAACTAAACAGACCTGACCTTGATGCTTCTTGTATGTCTGTATTTGTGCCAAATCCTTCTTTATCGTGTACGGTTTTTCCATTCCATGGATTTGAGTGGGTTGGGGAATGTGAGGGAGGCATGGAAATCCTGGCTGTGGAGGGAATAGGGCCTGCAGCCTGAGGAAGGACAGGTAGAGAGCACATGTGTGAGATAAAGGAAGGCTTTTCAAGTCCTTGGAATGGAAGAGCAAAGCACAATTCTAGAGGATTTCATATAAGGAAATATGGTGCTTTCAGACTTTCATTTCCATGGAGCAGAACTGGAACTGTAGACAAGCACAATACATGCAAGGTGATAATTCATGCTTTTTGAAATATAACATTATTGCAGACTTAGGAAATGCCTTGAATTTGGCGCGTCAGGTGTCGAAATAGCGCAAGGAGTGTTCCTCTTTGGTGTTGAGGTTCACAGAGCAGAGTGTGCCTGACACTTCCTTCCCACAGAGACTTGATTTTTACAAACGCTGTTAATAATACACGAGGGTCCAGCTTAGGCTGGCAGTAAAGACAGGCTTGGTTTATCCCCTTAGTCTTCCTGCTGCTCCTTCACTCAGCTTTGTTCTCCCTTTAACCATTCTGTGCTCCCAGCCTGCACCTCTGGGCACTGGGAATGGTGGTTTGGCAATTCTGCAGCTGCCCAGCTTTGTGCTCTGACAGGTGCCAAAATGCTGAGCAAAGGGCAGGACCGAGACCTGCTTTGTAGTTCTTGTTTGTCGTGTTCTGAGCAAACACTTGAGCAAACTGTGTTCCTTTTTCCCCCGCAGGTCTTTGTTGAGGTGCTGTTGCAGTGGCACTGCTGTTCTGGCAGTGTCTTACAGAAAACTCAGCAAACAGCCAAGCTGCTCATGCAGAACACTTATTCTTTTGAAGATGGGGCAGAACAGTCGCCTTGAAGTCGAGCTTTGAATTCGTAGCGAGGAAAAAAAAAAATACAGATTTTTTGCTATAGGTGAAAAAGCCTCTCTGAAGCTTTTGTGATCAGAGGGAAGATGCTTCTGTGGCGACACATAGTTCCCTGAAAAGCTTTCAGCTGCCTTCCAAGTTGGAGCAGGGCTCTGTCCCAGCAATGTTGGGAAGAGTCCCTCCTCCCAGAGCTGGGGACTGGGAGCCAGAGGATCTTGTGATCTGAGCTCACACAGCTGAGCTGGTGTTTCCTTTCCACTTGTCATCCTCCAGCTCTTGATCAATTTTAGCTTTTCAGTTCCAATCTCACATAAAAACCTTACTCTTTTTATCCTGCAGTTCCTGGTTCCCTTGATTTCCCTTGCAGTTCTCCACTCTCAAGTTGGATTTGCTGGGATATTGGAACACTTGAAAAAAATGGGACTTAGAAGTCGGTGTGTGGAGTGATTAAATCTGTGTGTAATGTTAGTTATGCTGTTAAGGGCTTTGTTTTTCCTTCTTAAAAAGGAAAAGCTGTTTTAGTTTAAATCTCAAGATGAGGTTTAAACTACTTTTAGTTTGAATCTTGAGATGAAAACAGCACCACTCAGCGAAGTAAGTTATTTTGATGCTTTCAGTTCAGACTTGGTGTGTTTTAATAGGAAATGGCCTTCAAAAGATCCATTAAAAATGCTCTGGTTGTTACTGTAAAGCAGCTTTTATAATGCATTTTATACACACACTTTGTGTATATGGAAATTCCTTCTGCAGGAGTTAAAATACTGATTTTCATGTCATGTCTGCTTTTTTATATCCAGGTTTATTCCAGAGTTGAAAAAGCTTGAAGAATATATTTTCTCCATGTTTGGGAAAAGATAGTTGCTACAGACGAGGGGGAGAAACACTGGGATTGATAAAAAGATGAGTATGTTAAAACCAAGTGGACTTAAGGCTCCTTCAAAGACCATCAAGCACGGGGGTACCTTGCTGAAAACACCTACACCTGTTGCAGCTGGTAAGGAATAGTCAACTCTCTGAATTTTCCCCTTATCTTCTAACAAAAAGTACCTTGAATGCTGTGAGAATACATTGTTTTTACTCATTACACCAAGGGGTTTTTTGCTTGTAATTATGGTCTAAAAAATTAAATGTACAGCTTGCAAAAAACTCTGAATTTACTGATTGGCTGGGATCAAGTTGTCCTTGAGGAAACCACATCATGGTAAAAATACTTGGGTAGTTTTTGAGGTAAGACTTGGGATTTCCATGAGATTTTTGCCAAAACCTTCATTAAGTGCATTCAGTGTCTCTGTCCTTAGATTTTGAATTACTACGTTCCAGAGTTTACAGTATTTTCCTAAGAAAATTTGGATTTGTGCTCTTGATGCTTTTCCAAATCCGTTGACTCTGAGCAATGATGCTCTTTGGAATATCAGGGTGTTTGATTCCTGTTGTTTCTCCTGGTTCCAGCTGCAGCAGAGAAGGCAGCTCCCAGTGAGAAGCCCCCAGGCACGGCCCCTGCAGATGCACACGAGGAGTTTGTGGACGATTTCAGGGTCGGGGAGCGCGTTTGGGTCAACGGGAACAAACCTGGCTTCATCCAGTTCCTGGGAGAAACCCAGTTCGCTCCAGGGCAATGGGCAGGGATTGTCCTGGATGAGCCCATCGGGAAGAACGATGGCTCCGTGGCCGGAGTTCGCTATTTCCAGTGTGAGCCCTTGAGGGGAATATTTACCAGACCATCCAAGCTGACAAGGAAGGTTTTGGCAGAAGATGAAGCCAACGGTACCCAGACCTCCCACCCTTCCAGAGCCACCTCCCCTACGTCCACATCAGCTGCCAGCGCCGTGTCTGTGGCTGCTGCTGCGCTTCCCCCATCAGGGATTCCACAAAAAACCTCCCCTCTTGCTGCTAAGGAACATGCAACTCCTGCTCAGATGAGCAATCTTTCCAAGACTGCCAGTGAATCCATATCAAACCTCTCCGAGGCCGGATCGCTCAAGAAAGGAGAAAGGGAGCTCAAAATTGGAGATCGAGTTCTGGTAAGATCCCCCTGCAGCTTCCCCTGCAGCCTCTGGATCTGCTTTGCATTGATTAATTATCATTTCTGCTGATATTCAAAACTTTCCTGCTGTTTCCTGATCAAGGTGATGCCAATTTATGCTCTGGTTTTCTCTTCTGTAGTGTCTGCTGTGAGCAAGCTCTTTGCCTGCTGTAGGAAGGTCTTTGCAATGCCAAGAGAAAATGATTAATTTGGCAGTTTTTAATCTGTTACGGGTTTTGAGTATTTAACAACATATTTGTAGCTTATCTCTCCATATCATCAAAAACAACATGCTAAATAATAAACCAAGCATGAGAGGCTTCCATGAAGCTCTTTTGCCCTGTCCAGGCCTGTGTCTTTAGAAAGCAAACAGGTCAATAATTGATTGTTCCTCAGTGGTGATGGGCAGCAACAGGAGCAGTCACATAATGCCACTGATCAGTCACATAATGCCACTGCTCACCCAGGAATTCCGTGTCTCCTGGTGATGTGCCACGTTACTTGGCTGCCCTTCCCAAATTGAGAACCCTGAATGCTTCTGCTGATGTATCATTTCACCTTTTTGAAAGGGAGCTAAGCTTTGTTAAACATTTTTATTTAAATGATTAGCCTAGAATGATGGCTGTAAGCCTGTAATTTGGATCAATGCAATAGAGCATGGAGCATTTGTGATAATTGGTTTGATATACACCAAGAAAAGTGGGAAACCCTGCCTTGGAACAGTAGCCTTTGCTTGAAAAGGCAGTGGAAAGCTGAAAAATGTGTTGTTTTATGTCGTATTCTTAATTTAAAGACTATATATGTAGCTTTAAATGTAACTGGAATAGCTCTTGTGTGCTCACCAGATCTCTGATCGCTGTAACAGATCTGAGTTGAGGTTTGATTTACTGCCACGTGTCATTAAGCTGAACAATTATCTCACTGTTATTTTGATACAATCTCTTGTTATTTACAGTATAACTTTAAAATCTCCATTAAGTAAAAGCAAGGGCAGGTAGGGGTGTCCTGGCATAGAAAACATTTTGGGGTTATTGTAAGGACATTGTGTAGGAAAATCTCTCCTGGATTTTGTTTGTCCTGCATTGCCCCACCAGACAATGACTCAGCAGTAAAGGTGGATTGATGTTGAAGTTTAATTGTATTTTTAAAGGAAGAATTTGACTCCTCTTTCTGTTTAAAGAGAGCATAAAACACAGGACCAAGTTAAAGAAGGAGACAAAGGTGAAGTGAGAGCAGGGGTTGGCTGACAGCTGGATTTGGGCTGAGATGTGTTTTCTTGGAGTGCCAATGGAAACAAAGATTTACCCTTTATCCCTGGCTATTTCTGGCAGAGGCTGCAGCCCTGGTGTCCTCCAGACAGCATCAGGGTTTAACCTCTTGTTGGCCTTTTCCTCAAGGACCTTTGTGAAACTTTCTCAAGTTTCTTTGCTCCTTGTCTCCTTTGGGTTGTCCTCCTTGGGTGGGACAATTCTCTGGTGCCTGTAAAGGCATTGCTCCAACTTTCCTATATCTAATTAGTGCAAATTACAGAAAAAGCACATCCTAAGAGCCACAGTTTGATAATAATAAGGTCCCAAATTCTGTTTGTTAAGTAGGACAGGTTAAACTCAGTATTTCATCCTCTCTGCTACCTCTGCCTTAAATATTCCTCTTGAGTCATCAAATGGTAGCTTGAGGTTTTGAGGCAACAGCATGTTGGTGATGCACATCTGTAATTTCTGTGCCAGTATAAAACACTCGGGAATAGGGATGTTAAAGGGACAGGATCCTTGTCTGCTGGTTTTTAACACTTTTGGGCCTTGTGCTAATTATTTGTAGTAGATCCCAGCCTCTGCTCTCATCATCTAACAATAATTCAGATGTAAATATATTAAATCACCAGATTAGTGCAAATAATGTTAAACTTGGCTCAATAATCCACTCATCTGTTAATAATTTCATTCCCTGCCACTGAACTCCTGTCCAGCCTTGAGGACTGGAGAGTTGAGGTGTCATTCTGGGAACTGTCCTCAAGCACTGGTTGTTGGGCAAGCCCTGCCTGTCACTCGCTGTAACTTGCTTGACCATTCCTGCTCCAGCAGAGGTACAAATCCAACTGGAATGCTCCATGTAATTTGGGTTTATTTATGCTGGCAGCAGTCACTTTGCAGTAATATATTCCACAGGAGGCTGGATGGAGGTTGTGTCCTCCCCTCTAAGGGACAATGTAGTGTCACAGCCACATGTTCCAGTCTGACTGTACCATTGTAGGGCTGGAGTGACTAAATGCTGCAAAATTCCTCGGTTCTTGCAGCTTGGAGCAGCTGCTGGTGGGTATTTTGTGAAGGTTCTTAGTAATGATGATTATGGGCACGAGGGGAAAACAAATGCTGGGAATTACACCTTGAAAATGGAGAACCTCCCGCTGTGCAGCAGCTCAGAAGGACAGTGGATTCAGGATAGACAAAAGCTCACTTGGGAGTCTTATTAAAACAGCTAAATGGAAAATTATGTCCTTCGGGGCAGATTTGTAGATGGGAAGACGTAGCTCATAAGCCAAGATCACATTCCAGAATGGACTTCAGATGTGGCTCAGGTTTATTGATCTCAGTGTGTGATCTCAGGGTGGGGAGTGGTGATTGTTACACCAAAGTATTTCAGTCTGTTAGTTTTTTTTTTTCCTCTGACTTGGCTTCTAAAATATACTTAACAGGAGTTACCTTGAATGGATCAGTTCAATTATTTTAAGTTTCTTTTAGTTGTCGGTAACTAGCTGGTTTTGGCTGATCATTCAGTGAGAAAGCTAAAATCAAACAACTGGTTTGCTCTGCCCACTCTGGGTTATCAAGAAACCAGAGGCCACTCTGATGGCATTTACTAATTCACATCCCAACCTGCCTTCCTTTTTGCTTTCCACAGATGTAAATCTGGCACAGGTTTGAACCTGAAATGTTGGGTTCAAAGCATTTTAGGCTTGGCCAACTGATGTTTCCCAACACCTGAGCTTTGTTGGGACATTTTCCTGTTCCTCCTGAGATGTTTGTGCTGTTCCTCCCCATGAAAAGCATCTGTCAGCTCCTCACATGTGTTGTTGTCACAGCAAATGCTGCCTCAGGGGTGTTGGGGTGAGGTATTTTGATTAAATCCTGAGGGTTAAAGCTCTGGTGCATGTTCTGAATTGTTTTATGTGGGTAGAAAATGTGTCTTGGGCTTATTTTCTTATTTCTTTGATCTCTCGTCGTTTCACCACTGTTTTGTGCACTTAGAATTACCTGAAGATACGTGGTCCCATCTTAAGAGTCCCCTCAAATTTCTTTAGACCTGATGTCTTTAAAAAATACAAAGATTTAAATAATAAACTCCTTTAAACAAAGGAAGCTTCCAGGGCACGTATCCCTGATTTATTTGGATATGAAGACAGAGTGCCCTACATGGTCTTTCCTTAATTCAGACAACTTAGGAAGAATAGTGGTTACATTCAGATTGTTTGGGACACCCATTCAGAGGGAAAGAAATTCCAGAGAAGAAAAGGAAATAAAATTTCCAGATTGGGGAGGGGGGGAAAGAAAAGAAACAGCAGAGAAAGGAAATTCCACTGCAAAAAACAAATAGAGCTTGGAGGTTATCACCTGGATATTCCCAAAACCAGGCTTAGAGAGTCCCATGTGAGGCTGTGCTGAGCAGTGTGATAGATGTGGAGATCAAGAAGGTGGAAAACAAGCAGCCTTGCTTTTTCAGGGCAGAAAACCTCTTTTCCCAAAAGACCTTGTATATTAAAACAGAAAAATTTGATTGCCATCGAAACAGACGGCGCTCCAAGGTATAGGCTGTGTCAGCTGAGCTGTGTTCTGTGGATGCCTGTGGAAAAATTCTTGTAGATTTGCTGCAACGATCAGCTACAGCTTTCCCTGTGTTTTCCCCTCAATTTGAAGGTGACATTTTCAGTAAATTGGCTGTTAAATTGAATTGTAAACATCAGAAATTAACTCCTGGGAGACATCAATGCCCCTGAGGGAAATATAACAATCGTGGAGAAATTCACATTGTCCTATTGTCTTAGGATTTCTCTTTCCTGAGATTCCACAGGAGTCAAAGCAAATCAAAACCAAATCAAACTAAAGGAATACACAAGCTGAAGTATTATAGCTCCAAATGGGTGTTCTAGTGGGAAAGGAGAGATCCTTTGATTTCTGTAGTTTACTGCTCAAAGATGATTAAGTAGAAGCAGCACATTGTCCTCTGCTGTCTTGGGAGTCTCTGAGGATAAATCTGTCTCCCTCCAATCCCAGTTTATCTGAGCCATATTCAGCAACATGTGCTTAATTTCCCTTTCACCAACAAGAAACTAATAATGCTTCCTGTTAATGTGTGGAAATGCTGGTAGATCAAGTAGACAATGAAAAGAACTGTGTTTTATGATGTGTAACTCATTATTCAGCTTTTCATTTGGCGCAATGATATATAACTTTTACTGGATAAAAATATGGTGAAACCAGAGAAAAGTTATTAATGCAAAGAGTCATTCCAACAGCTCTGTATTAGGCGTAATTTCCATTCCTAACATATGATGTATGTTCTGGAATCTGGATGTGATTGAGCTGTTAGAACATTAACTCTGGGCAGCCTGAGCTTGTATTTGGGGATTCTATAACATAGGAAGTGCTGATGTGGAAATCTGCGCTTCCCTCCTTGCCCCTCATCCAGCCTTTCCTGGGTTATGGACACAGTGCCAGGTTGATTTTTTTCCTGCTGAAAATCAGGCTCCAGTTTCAGCATTTGAACTTGTATGAATAAGAATTCCTGGGCAAGAAGTGCCAGTGGAAGTGCCGTGCTGGTGCTAAACCAGCTGGGGAAAGAACAACAGAGAAGCAATTCAGAAAACAAATGAGACTTTCAGGCTCGGCCAGTTTGGGTTTCCTGGTTGAGCTGCAGCCAGAGAACCTGTTTGCCCTGGTATTGGGAACACTTGGGATGTCTTAAGAGCCCGATGCAAAGTTGATTTTAAAAACAAACAAACAAACCAACCCCGCAGAACTACCCAACAAAACTTGTTAATAAAGGGGAAGAACCTGCCTTGTGTGACAACTGCTGCCTGTACCAAAAGTTGAAGCAGCTTTAAGAGCTTTTTCCTGAAGGGACCAGATGCTGGAATTTAAATAAATAAATAAAAATCTTATCAACCTAAGGGGCCTGAGCCTTCTCAAGGGGATTAAAGTGCTTTCATTCATTTAACCAGTTACAGTTTCATCCCAGGCTGCCAAATCTGCTGCTCTTGGAGCTGAGCTGTAAAGCTGGACCTCGGCCTCCCTCCATATGGTCCCCAGGCACTGCAAACTCCCGTTACAGGCGCTGCTGCTGTGGCCTTTCTGCAAAGTTCTTCTCTGTGCACGAGTGACATCGAATTTCTCCTGCTCCCCTGTGTTACTCCTTGCTCTGTTACTCCTTCCTGAGCTCTGTGGCGACGGCAGAGGCAGGGGTTGACAGCAGATTATTGGCAGATTTGTTTCCACCCATGTAACCTATCTGGGAGTAAACATGACGTAAGGCTGCCAACTGATTACATTCCAGGGCTCTTAAAGGCAGGGAAGGGAAAAACAAACTTCACACGGAGAGAGGAGTTTCTCCCTGTAGCAATAATCCTGTATTGTCCACGTGGAGCTTTTAAAATCTCCTTTTTTTGTTGTTTTTTTTTGTAACATCCTAAATAGAAAATGCACTTCCGAGTTCAGCCTGTTTAAAAATCATATCGCTGTTAAAAACCCAAATATTCACCAATGGTGTTGCAGTTAAAGCAGTGCAAAAATGCCCTGCACAAAGCATATGAGGATGGAAAAGGAAGAAAAATTTGGAAGTTGGCAACGTGTGGTTGTTCTGTGCCAGTGTTGAACTGCTGCTCAGTCACGCTTTGCTTTATCCTGGAGCTGGGCTGGCTGTATAAGGTGTTTTGAATGCTTTGTCATGTTAAGTCAAGATCAAATTAATTCCTATATTTATGTATGTCTGCTTAGGCACAGCATTTGGGTACTGTGAAGTACGGTGTAGATTGGTTGGCTAAGTGGCTGCCACAGCATGAAAAATGAGAATGTATCTGAGGGATGAAGGGTATCCAAAGGCTTTGCCTGCAATTCATCACTGGGTGATTTTTCTCTGTGCAAACCTCAGCTTTCTTTTAGTGCTACTTGTCAGCATTTTTCAGGTGACGTTGTTACCTCTCTGCTCACAGATAAATAAGTTGTTAAATTTATCTTATAGCAAAGTGTGGGCTGTGTTTAACTGAGTCATTCTGTTGTGGCAACTCCTTATTTAACTTCCAATTACACGTGAGTTCCTGGGATGTAATGACAGCAGTCTGTGATGTTTCCATGTGCTTTGGTAATAGTTAATTCATTTTTTGTGTGTGGATTCCTTGGCTTCCCATTTCCCAGCCTTCCCAAGGGGAATGAGATCCAGGAACATGTTGTCCTTGGTCACTTCAGCACAGGACGAGCAAAGGAACAGTTTATTTACTTAATTTTAGCCTTTGCTTTTGCTTTTTTTGTGGTGCTGAATTCACTTGTGGCTTTTGTAGTAAGGAATTCCTGTGATTTCTTTTTTTTTTTCTTTCTCTGAGTTGATGGAATGAATTGAATCTCAGTTGCACATCAGGTGTAGTTACTGCACTGTTTTCTTGTGGAAGTGGAGGATTGTGTGCTAGCACAAGGTCTGAGTGTCTTATTTTTGCTCACTTTGGCCTAACTTTTGAACCTTTTATTGACTGCTACCAAACTGGGTAGAAATAGAGAGGTTTTAAAAAGTTCTTCCAAGTTCCGTGGAAACAGTCCAAGAGAAGGTGGAGACTCAAACCCACCAATGCTGGAAAAGCTGCAATTTGCCTTCACAGAATTTTGCACGTCAGAGAATCCACATGATCGAGGCTCATCTGAGCACTGTTCCCATCAATAGAAACAGCATTTTTAGGGGGTGAAGTCACTCAGACATAATCTCTGATGCCACAGGAGACCTGACACTGTTAATCCTGCTGTTCTCAGAATTGCTGGGCTGAAAAACCTGAATTGGGGAGGCCAGTTTGAAGTTTAGGAGATGCTCTAGCACTGCTCAGTCGTGCCTTGACCCAGTGTCAGATGTCATGTAGATATTTTTAAAGGAAGTAGGATAATCTGAAGCAAATATCTGTCTAATCTCAAAGAAAAAAAGACAGGCAAAATCTGACAGAGGAACCACATGTTGACAAACTAAAACATGGCAGGTTTCTCAAACACGTTTTCTTCCTTCTTTGACACTGTAGATTTAATGGAGAAAACTCCACTCTGTGGTGGGATTATGATTATTTTTTGAATTTTGAGCACTATCTAACAGTAACTTCAAAACTCATTTGGCCTTTATTGATATATTTAAAACTGTGTAGTTACATCCTTAGTTATTTGAAAAACCCCTTGGAAACATTGGCTGGAATTCAGAACAGAGCTGCAAAATGACTCAAGCAAGAGAAAGTATCTTGCAATAAAAGATTTGAAGAACTTGAGCTGTTAATTTACAAAGGGAAAGATTGAAGTGCCCTCCTTAGAACATGTGAGTACCTGCTGAGGAGCTCTGTCATCTCTCAACTCAAAGCATGAGAGCCAGGGGCTGAAGGCCACGGTCAGATTTGTTTTATTTGAAATTTAAATATGTTTGCAACAATGGAGAGATTAACTATGAAAATATCCTGTCGGTGGAAGTGTTTCCTGATGGATATCAGCTCTGGAAACAGTCCCACGCAGAGCTCAGCACAGTTACAGGGTTAATGACAGGTGGAACTGGTGGAAGGACCTGTTCAGGACAGCCACGGGAGATGATCCTGTGCTTCCCTCTGGCCTTGAATGGGTGAACAAATCAATTAAATGCAATTTCTTTTGCCAGCTGGGAAAGGTTCTGCTTAATTTTGAGAAACAAGAGAGAGATGATGCTGATCAGAACCTGGTTAGTTGGATCCAGGCAGCATGTGGTGGGTCTGGGTGGGCTTTGCTTTTCCAAGCATGTTGTGGGTGCTGAATGCTCCTGGAAATGCAGAAATATCCAAGTGACGCTTTGCAGGAGTCACCTCAAGCCCCTTGCTCAGGCAGAAGGGGAGGCAGAACAATTGTTATTCACCTTTTCCCTCTCTCAGAGTGTAAGTGATATTGTTACACTGACAGTGTTCAGACAGTGAATCCTCTTTTCCATGATCTCTCTCATTTTTTAGATCATATCTCTCTTTTTCCCTTGATTACACTGGTTTATTTGTTTCCTGCTTCTCCTTATCTTTGGAAATGTGGCTCTGCAAAGCTTTGATGTGTCCTTCCATGAGGCAATTTTTAACCACTTCAGGTTTACAAACCCACTTTGCTACTTCACTTTACCTTGCAGCAAATTAATGTCGGCTTAGTTGGAACTGGGTAAATGGAATTTAATTACTTTTTTTTATGTGTTTGATGTAACACTAGTGAATTCCAAGCAGATTCCTCACCCCACAGTGACCTGTGGTCTAACCCAGATTCTCTGCTGTGGTATTGATCTGTATTTTACAACTTGTCTGCACTGAGTGTGGCAAATGAAAAAAAAGCTCTGGCAGGGCTTTATCTATTATTCAGTGACCTGCAGGAATGAAGGTCGTGGAAAACTGTCTTCATGGTAGTGATGTCCCATTTTTTTATAACTTTTAGGAGCTTTCTAATAAACCTTTTCCCCTGTTTCTTTTAGAAACTGGGCTTTTTATTTTTAGTCCTTCATGGGAAGTAGATCAGTTGGCAAATGCAACTAATTTTTGGTTCGAGGTTGAGTTTTTTACCTTTTTTTTTTTTAAAAATCTTATATAACTTTAAAATAATTTTTCTATAATAAATGCTACAATTCTGTAAGTACAGTTTTCATATTGGTAGGAACAGTTCAGTGTAATCATGTCGTGATCTTTTTCCCCTTTATGGCACAAATATTACAGCAACTTTGATCATGAAAAGCCTTTACCCTCCTGTGTTGTCCAGTAGCACCTCACATTGTGCTAGCCAGGGAATAAATTATGATTATTGTGTTGTCACATGCAGGGCACTAGTTGCAGCTGGAGATAAATAATAAATACACCTTTTGGGGCAGATGTCTGGGAATGATTGGAAGGCTCGAGTAGTCTCAGCAAAACTGCATTTATTTTGCTGATGCTTTTGGTGAGGGCACACAGAAAGCAAGCAGAAATGGAGGAGCTGGTTATTCCAAGAAGCTGGACTAGGTTTGGAAAAAACCAAAATTCCTTGGCGTTCTTCCTTGCATCTTTTTCTAAAATAAGGCAGTACCATGGTGACAGGACGAGTCACTCGGCTCTTCCTCCTGGGAGCTCACGCTGTGCATCCCCATATGTTCCGGGATATGAATTCCTGCATTTGCTCGCTCCCACCAGGCCTGGGGTCACAATTCCAATATCCAGGCACTGTGATGGCTGGAGCAGGTCCAAGAGCACCAGGCAGTGCCAAATTCTTCCAGGCTGTTTCCCAGTTTGGGCTTTGAATGGAATATCTTCAAACTAACGCTGGACATTTTTCTACTAAATGTGGAAGATGAGCGGGGCCAAGGGATGAAACCAAAAGGGATGAATATTCTGCACCCGTGTTTAATCTGCCCGATCCTGGAGCCAGCATTCCTGGGCTAGAGGTTTATTTACCGTGTGGGTTGGAGGGAACAGATTGCAGCAGTTTTTCCTGTCCCCGGGAGTCTTTGCTTGGAGTGATCCTATTCCACTAAGCTCTTACCTTGCCTGCCCCACTTACCTGCCCATGGAAAGGTGCTGAGTGGGTGTCTTTAGGTAATTGATTCATGTTATTACCAAAAGTCACCACAGAACACACACTCCACAAAACAGCAATAAAATTCCTTGGCCTGGCTCAAGGGTTCTGGAAAAGGAGCTGAGGAATCCTCTGTGTCACCCCAAACCTGACTGTTGTTTTTGAGGGGATGCTTCTTATCTGGGCCATTGTTCTGGTTTTCCTGCCTGATTTCTTTAATGGCTCTTTAGAGCTTATTTTGATTTAACTTTTGTTTTTTCAGGCAGAAAACTGTACAAAATTGAGCAGGGAAACAGCATCTAGCCGGTCTTTTCACCTAAAGATGTCTTCCAAATTGACCTATAGAGAAAAAGCAACTAACAAAACAAGACCAAAAAAAATATAAAAAACTGCCCAAACTTACTAGAAAAGGAATAAAGAGAAGGGAAGACCCATGTTTTTCTCTCACACTACTCAGTTAAATGTTATTTTTATGTTTATACTTAGGATAATGATATTTATCCTCTAGAAAAAGTAGATTATGTCTGATGGGGAATAACATATCCCTCAATTTAAGGACTAGTTCTTCCCAGGAAATCCTTTAATAATATTATATATTCCCTCTTCACCACTGTGCCACAGAGATCTGGATTCTCTGGAGCTCTTGGGCTGGTTACAATTCTCTTTTTCTGGTGCTTGTTTTCCAAGAGGGGAAGTTTGTGTGATCTCTGCCAAGAACACCAGATACCAAACGTTCTACTAGTTACTATATTAGGCTGAGTCATGATAACTGTAAACTTTGTGTGTTTTTATTCCATGGAGAGTAATAATTTGCTACAGAGCCACTTGAAGCAAGAGCTGAAGGTTGTTTGAAGACTGTCTCTAACGAGACAGAAGGAGCTGCCACCTGAAACAGTGACAAGAGGTGCCTCTGTCACCTTTGTCACTGGAGTAATATCAAAAAAAGGGAATTATTCTCTCTGTTTTTCTGAGGTTTGTGTGGAAAAGGAACTGCCAGGCTTCCCAAATGCATTCGTGTGAGTTCTCTGCTGTGCTGTGCTCACTCACCTTAATTTACAGCACAAGAAGCTCGTCGCTCTCCTTTAGCCCTGGGAAGTTCCCCCCAGGAATAGAATGTCTATGGAAAAAATATATGCAATGCTAATTTACATTTTAGTGTATATTTTGGTGGCAGGTTACATCCAAGCTGTCTACTGAGGCCTCAAAATATTCCTCATTGGATACGGTGTGCTGGAAAACACGAAGGGACGTTTTGGGTGCCGTTGCTGTGCTTTCCATGTGGAACACTGGGAGTCTCTTGAAGCGTTTTCATGACCTTTTCCTTGTTTTCACAATGCTGGATTCAGCCTGAACAGATTTCCACCAATTTAGGGCACAACATATGGTCACTGTGACCTGCAAGAGCCCTGCAGTTCTGGCTGGTGGCCCTTCCTGGCAAGTGTTGGCCACACAACACCTTTTCCTCCTTCACTTCATTTAATTCTTCCCTCCCTGGGTGTTATAAAAAGCTGTAGCTCAGAGATACTGCAAGTAATTGAAATTGCTGTAAATATTTCAGATTATAAGTTTGAAACCAGCTGATTTCTAGTCTTTCCTTTAGGAGTATTTGGGGGTTTTTTTGTTTCGTTTTTTTTTTTTTTTTAAAGTGAAGAAAAGATTAAGGAAATGACTGTTCCCTTTTTAAAGATTCACGTGGTTATATCTCCAGTTTTACCAAGTGCTCTGCATTGTGTTTTATATCAGATTTAAATACAAGAGGGTTGTTCTATGTATTTTATCTGAATTATTCCTTAGAGAAAATACGAAAGGATTTTTTTCTCATTAAGTTTCTTTTACTTTTCCTCAGAGAATTTGAGTAAGAAATAAGCAGTTCTTAGAAATCCTTATCTGCTGATAGAAATTTGTGTGAAACAAATATCTGTTGTATTCAGTATTCAAGTTATTCTGGCTCTTGTTAAATGTATTTTTAGTCTTATAGACATATTAAGTCACCTGCTGGAATCATGGCCCTCAGTCATGACAAACTTTGAATACCAAATTGGACAGAACTAAATGCTAAGAAAGTGAGTTTTGTTTCATTTTTGCTTTCTTTAAACAGTTTGGTTGTCAAGATCTGTATTTGTTCAACATCAAAACAGATTCATAAATAAAAAAACCTGCATTTTGAAATCAGAACTGGTCACATGACTAATGTGCTTTGTGCACATGGTTACACCATAAGCTTTTTCACTGTATTTGGTATTTGAATTTGGAAATGCATTAAAAGCAGGTGTGTTTTCCTGCGTTAGGTTGGTGGGACAAAAGCTGGAGTTGTGCGTTTTTTGGGAGAAACAGACTTCGCTAAAGGAGAGTGGTGTGGAGTGGAGCTGGACGAACCCCTGGGAAAGAACGATGGAGCCGTGGCTGGAACGAGGTTGGTCCTGTGTCCATTTACCTTCTGAGAATTTTCTCTGTAGTCTCTCTTGGTTTTTAATATCTGCATGAAACTTTAAGTGGAGGCAGGGAGGCTGTAAACCCGAATGTCTGCTGAGGGGTGGTACACGAGGACTTGAATTTTGTGACGCCTCTACTTCTCTGAAAATCCTGATCAACCCCCCCGTTCATGGGATGAGCTGATCTCTTCTGCTTCCATGTGGGTTTTATTCACAGCCTGGTAATGGAAAGCACAATTGCCTGCATTTTGAACACCTGCTTGATTTCTGAGTGCTCAGTGAAGAAAATATCTGGATATCTAAGAGCTGTACTTTAAGGAAATCTGAATCCCAGGGGCTGAAAGCTCCTGTACCAACACTTGCCTCCTTGTGGAGGTTGGGAGCAGTGGAGCTGCTTCCTCCAATGTCACACTTAGAAAGCATTAATCCACATCACAGTGGGACTTGCTTTCTCATTTGCTATAAGGAACAGTCTTTTACCTCCTTAAAAAGAGGTTTTACAAGGATTGTGCCATCTTAACATGGGTGATCACAACTTAAAATTATAAGTGGTGTTCGTTCATATGTAATCAAAGATATATATTCTGTATAATCAAATATGCATAAATAGTATCTATGTAATATAAAATTACTTGATCTAATTAAAATCTGCTTCTTATTTCTAACTCTCAGCCATCACATATTGTTGGCAGCTCAGAGGGAGAGGAAAGTTAACGCGTGTGAAACTGACTCTGAATGGAATTTTTTTGGGAAATAGAGCTACAGCTCAAGTGGAATTTCTGAAGTCTGATATAATCATGCTTCAGCCTCTCAAATTCCCTTTTCCAAAAAAAAAAAATATGATTGCAGTGTAGTGTAGATGAGAGACACCAGCTGTTCCGTCAATGCCTTCAGACTCCTGATGCGGAATTCTTTGTGAAGCCAGGCCATACCGTGTGAAAAGAAGTTGATTTATACTCTGATCTCTCTACTTTTCTTTTTGGAAGGTACTTCCAGTGCCAGCCCAAGTATGGATTGTTTGCCCCAGTGCACAAGGTGACCAAGATCGGGTTCCCCTCCACCACCCCGGCCAAGGCCAAGGCCGCCGTGCGGAAGGTGCTGCCGACGCCCACGGCGCTGAAGCGCAGCCCCAGCGCCTCCTCCCTCAGCTCCCTCAGCTCCGTGGCCTCTTCCGTAAGCAGCAAGCCCAGCCGTACAGGACTAGTAAGCTCCTTTTTCTGTTGCATGCTCCCCATTCCCTCAGGAATGCACAGGAATCCACAGGAATGCGCAGGAATCCACGTGCCTGTGGTTGGCGTTGAGACTAGAGCAGAGCACGGCACCCATTAATTGTGCTGGTTCCACTCAAAGCATGCATGAGGGAAGGAAATCTTAGCTAGCCCTGGAGATTTGAATATTAGCTGAATATTTGAATGCTTAATACATGTATAAAATATTTTGAATATTTAATTCAGGCTAACGGAGTGATTGCAATAAGAAAGGGGCTTATATGGCACCAGCAGACTGGTCTCTGGCTGGAATCTCCATTAATTGTTCATTTTCACTGCCTCTCTCACAAGAGGTTTGAGTTTGAGCTAAAGCTTCCATAGATCTCACTTGTTTTATTAAGCAGGAAGCTTCATATTGTCTGAAATGCTCCAAATTTTCTTGGTAAAGAAAGAAAATGTCTTTGCAAAAGAGATTGAAAGAGATGAGTCAGCTGAGAAATCCAGAAGCAGCAATTGCCAGGTCTTTGCTGACAAGGAGCCTCTTTCTTTTCTTTTAGGTTTGGTTTTAATCTGTGAATTCATAAAGGCTAAATGTTGCCAAGTGCAGTGGCTCAGGTGAATTCTAACAGTACTAATTCCATCTAATACACTTACTATGGGTTCTTTTAAAGTTGTTCTGTTATGTAAATGTTCTAATCTTGGGTTGAAGCAGGAAGACGGAAATCTGGGAAAACTGAATTTTGAGAAGTCGCTTTTAAGGCAACGAAAAGCATAGAAATAGTTGGGTTTTTCCACGGTCACCCTAGATTTTTTTGTTCTTTTTTTTTAAGCCAAAGTCCATGACTGCATCTAATTAGCAGGAGGTGACTCCCAGTGGTGTGGAACTGGTTCTCTGGGACAGTGTCCCACTGACCAGCAGGTGCAGAGGTGACTTACCCTGGCCCTGCAGGACTGAAGCAGATTACAGAGGTCAGCGGCTGGTCAGGGCACTGGGGTTAATACCTGACCACAAAAAGGATTTTTATTTGGCACAAACACCGGGACTTTGTTACTTAATCCAGTGTGGAAGTTGCACTTGCAGCTGCAGAGTGCCCTCTAGTTTGGGATCACTGCACTGACACGTGGAGCTGCCTCAATCCATGAGGAAAAGCATAAATATGGACTTCAGTGTTTTATTCCATATGCTGTGATCCTCTAAGTTACACCTTGTAAAGGTCTCAAATATATTGGCTGATTTTGCCTCTGTTGTGCTCCAGGGATTTTGCATGATTTGGGCCATAAAGCACAAAGCTTCTGTAATCCATTATTTCTGGAATTAAAATCCTGTCTTTCTCCCAACTGTTTCTCTCAGGCAACATGAACATTTGGTAGCCATTCAAGTTAAAAGGATTGTCTGAATAATTTGGAGACTTTTTCTTTAAAAGTTAAGCTGCTGAGGAAACAAGATTTCCTGAAATCAGCTCTGACACAGCAGACTTTTTGTGCATCGGTTTCTAGGAAAACTAAAACTTCCCTGAAATTTGCTGGACTCTCACGCAATCTGCTCAGCTGTTCAGGGCTCTTGCTGTTCTTCCTGTGTAAGAAAAGCAACTGTCAGGTGATTTAATGTTAAACTGGGGAAAATAAAGTCATTTAGGTGGAAAAGAAGAAGGTACAGCAGGTCACAGGAAGCGTTTGCTTTACTAACCCCGTGTTTGGAGAGTCTGGAGATATCCCAGTTTCCTTTCCCTGGATGCAGAGTGGTTTTTAATGGATTTCTTTTGTGAAGTTGACAGAAACCTCTTCCCGGTACGCCCGGAAAATCTCGGGAACCACGGCCCTGCAGGAGGCCCTGAAGGAGAAGCAGCAGCACATTGAGCAGCTCCTGGCAGAGAGGGACCTGGAGAGGGCAGAGGTGGCAAAAGCCACGAGTCACGTGGGGGAAATCGAGCAGGAATTGGCCCTGGTTCGGGATGGACATGACCGGGTAAGGTGGTGAGGGCTGCTCCTAAACAGGGGGTAAGAGGTGGTGTTCTAAAAGTAAAGTAATCCATTATATCCATATATATATTTAATATCCATAATAGCCGCATATATTATAATAATATCCATATATATCAATATGATATCCATATAATAATAACACCCATATCTACATAATCCATAATATTCCTCCTTGTTGCTCAGCACGTTCTGGAGATGGAGGCAAAAATGGACCAGCTGCGGGCCATGGTGGAGGCAGCTGACAGGGAGAAGGTGGAGCTCCTCAATCAGCTCGAGGAAGAGAAAAGGTACCCAAAAATGGCTTCAGGAATCAATTCTGTTAAATCAGACCTTGCATTGGTGACTTTCAGAAATGAAACAAATTTTGAACAATGGGCAATTGTTGTGTAAAATCATACTGCAGTTTGTTAAAGTTAATAAAGAAAAAAACCCGCCCTCCAGTTTGGAGAGATGAAGCCAAAGAAAGTGGATTTTCTCTATCGACTATTGTTTATAACTGATTTTTATGCAACTCAATACTTGTACTATTGTTTTCTGCTATATTTTATTCCTCCTCATATGAAATTAATGGATTGTACCTGATCTTTTTGAAACACTTTTCTTCCACTTCCAAATGAAAATGTAGATCATCTCATTCCCTGACAGTTCTGGATTAGGAATTTACATTTAATTCTCTTGTGAATAATTCATTACTGTTAGTCATGTCTATATAGGGTCTGCCTCTTGCAGGAAAATCATCAAAGCCATTAATTCTAATGCCTTTTCTAATTCCCTTTCATAACCATTAGAGAAAAGAACTGAGATTACCAAAGAGGTGAGGTGGGGTTGGGAGAGGAAATAGTCTGATAAATTGTTGGGTCAAGGTTAGGTGAGGAAATTGTGATAAATTGATTTAGTGGGTTTGGAATGCTTTTGAAGAGTAAAGTCTGTTTAGAAACCCACTGTGAATGTGGTTCCTCCCTGTAACCAGTCAGGGTTGGCCTCTCTGAGGGGCCTAAAACTAGAGATCACAGATGAGAAAATGCAGTGGTAAAAAGGACAATTCCTTTACAGTTTTCCTGCTGCCTTTTCGTGGGACCCAATAGAACAGAATTTTCAAGACAAGCAGAGTTTAGTCTGGAATTATTTGTATATTCTCCCAACCACTCCAGGCTTATTTACTCTGTGTTATGTGTTTGGGTCAGTCTCAGCAGTGACCCAAAGTCAGTCTTTAATCCCCTATTTCCCAAAGCACTGGTGAGACCCACTCCCAGTCCTAAATCCTTATTCTGTTCTTTTAGACTCCCATCACTTGTAACTCTCTTTGCAGCAATGGTTTCTCTATGTCAGCCAAGCTGTGTGTGTAATTCCAAGGACAGGAGACATCCTTGTCTCTTCCCTTGCAGCATCTTAGTGATGAAAGATCAAGGGAAAAGCAGGAGATCTGGTCCCTTGTTCACTGGGATAAACCAGAGTCAGGGGAGGGAAGCAATAACTTCTTAAAAATTTGATTTTAAGTCAGATTTTGGCTTCTCACCTCCGTGATCCCATTCTAAGACTCCTGTGTGGGCAAGGCAAGGTTTGGGTAGAATATATCAAATATGAGACCAAACTGTTCATTTTGGTCACCTCTTTCGAGGACATACAGGAGAGTGAAAGAATGAGAGAATCAGTGATGACTTCAAGGTTTTCTTTTTAATTCATCAGAAAATAAAACAAAATAGGTTTTACAGAGCTGCAGGAAGGCCGATGCCTCCCTTTGTCAGTGACTGTTTAAAGGAAGCCGTTTTCCTTCCCTCTGGTGCTCCCTGGGAGAGATTTCTCCCTCATGTTTCTGGCAGTTTGCTGGGGTGACGTCCCTGTAGTTCTGATTTCCACTGAAGTGAGTTTGAAAGCGTTTTTCTTCCGGAGTTACCTGAATTTTAATGAGTTGTCCCCACAGGAAAGTTGAAGACCTTCAGTTCCGCGTGGAAGAAGAATCCATTACCAAAGGAGACCTTGAGGTAAAACATCTCCAGCTTTGTAAACAGGATATTTAGGAGGGCGCAAAAATGCATTTAGTTTGGGTTAAGAGCACTTTTCTCTGGAAGAGAAAGGCAGGAATGATTAAAAGATGCCATACCCACTTCTGCAGTCCTTGAGTAAACTAATTGTCCCCAAACCGCAGGATTGCACCCCAAATTCCTTGCATTTCTGCAGTGGCTGTGCTGTGGAATTGCTGTAGTAGTTGTTCAGCGTAATTAAATTAATTCACAGGAAGACCTACCTTTTGATATTAAACCAAAACAAACAAAAAATCATTTTAAAGCTCTGAAATTACAAGTTAATATTTAGGCCTTTGAAAATTAATGTTGAAGACTGGTCCTGTTTGATCAAATATTTGAGTAATCCCTGTGCTTCCCTTAGGGAAGCTGGATTGATGAGGAGTGTTTTATCCTGAGAGCGTTGCAGATAAAATGTAAACAGCAATGCATGTGTGCAACTTTTATCCTTCTACTGTTTGTATAATTATAATGTTGGGCTAAACACAGTGTGTTATTACACAGTCGGAAGAGAAAACATTTAATAAAGGATTGCTCTCAGATATTTGAAACTCCCAAAATTCAAATTAAAAAGCAAGATACTTTTAGTTGTTCTATTGTTGTCTAATTAGAAAAATACTACAACTTCTTGCACAGCGTAAAATACAAATGTAATTAACTTGTGTTACTGTAAAACATTTATGATTTAAGTGAAGCCTTATGGAAATTATTCATTTCATATAACATTTCTTTTATTTTAGCCTTCCATTCATTTTAAGATACCTATCTAGACTCTTCATAGAACGCTCCTTTTATTGTTTAGTCCATGGAGATATTTGAGGTTTTTATTTTCTGTTAAATCAGTTGACAGTTGTGACAAACCATCTTAAAGCCTCCGGTTTGTCAAGGTGCATAACTCAGAGTTTAAACTGAATTCAGGCTGATGAAATGTATCCTGTTGCTTGTGTTGGAATGATAGTGCTGAGTCTGCAGGTGAAACATTTCTGTTTGTTTGTTTTTAATTTTACTGATAGCCAAAGAGGCAGATTTCGGAAGACCCTGACAATGTAAGAGGGCACTTCAATGTGCAGAGACATCCCGTGTTAACAGATTGTGTGCAGAAAATGCTTCTACTGATTCACTAACTGCATAATCTGTTATTGAAACCTCGACTCTGGTATTTGTGTGCATGTTGCTTTCAGAGCAATTCCGGCATTTATTGGAAGGAATGTGTGTAGTGACTAAATAAATCCCCATTAACTGAGACAGGGGGAACGTGGCATTAGGATTCTTTAGGGTCCAAACCTCTGCCACCCACTGGAGAGTGCAGGGGCATCACTGACCAGGAACCTGAAACAGCCTTCATTTAAAAGTAGGATTTCAGGTGTTTTCCTCACAAGCCCTGCCTGGTTTCCTCTGAGCTCCTACTGCTGCTCAGTGGATGTAAAGTGCAAGTAGCCAATTAATTGTTCTGTCCCCACCTCCCCCTATTTGTTTCCCTTTTCGGTATGAAATGCCAAAGGGGGGAGATGATAAAAACCATCTGAACAATTAGTGTGCAAAGCTGTCTGATTTTACTCTAGCTTCTCTTGAATTATGTAGGAAAAATAGGTTGCTCCACAGCAGAAATGGCCTTACAAGTCCTGAGCAGCCCCCTTGCTTCCATAGCTCAGGAGAGAGGAGTTTTAAAGGAAAATTTATCCCAGGCTACCTCCTCTGCTGCATCCCCAGCCAAGGCAGGAAGTTCTCAAGGCTGAAACTGGTTTCCTGTGCATTCCTAGTGTTCTCAGTCTGCACTCAGGCTGATGGTGTGTTAGAATAACTCTGCATGTGCCCTTCCTTTCTCTCTGTGCACTCCTGGATTAATCCCCTCTTTACTCCTGATTTCCCTATTCTCATTTTTCCATCTAAAATGGACATCTTTGCTCTCCAAAGGAGAGAAGTGGGTAATCACTTGGTTTTTAGGCTGATCCTTCAGGATCTCAGTGGTGTTCTGGGACTGTTATCCCAGCACAGAGGGACTGGAGGGGCCTTGCCCCATCCTGGAATCTGATCATCAGTATTTATGGCTTCAGCACAATTTTACACTTTGGAGAACTAACAGTGAGGTTTATTCTGAAGAGAAAGAGCAGCCACAAGTGCTGCAAAGAGCTGATGTCCAGTCTCTGAAGTTTGGGTGGAATTCTTTAAGGTTCCAGGCAGAAAAAAGCTCGTCCCATTCCCCCATCACTGATCCAGCTGCAAAGCTTTGGAGAAGGGGAAGATTCTTCCTTTGCTTTTGTCGTCTGGGTTTTTGTTTCCTGTTCTATTTTTGCCATCAAAGTTAAGGTTTACAATCAAATTCTTCTCTTTCTACTCTTCTCAGTTCACTGTGCTCTGGGTTTCCTCAAGGAGAACCATAATCACTGGAAATTTCTCTCTACATAATGATCATTTTAAGTGATTCAAAATTTTGCAGTGATTTCTACATCAGGGAAACTGGAGCCTGTCCCTTGGAAATCAGACTTGACTAAAGGATAATCTCTCATGCTCTAAATGGGGAAAGAGGTGTCCAGCAAAGATCTCCATAGTATTATTTTTTTAAATCTTTTATTTCTCTTTTGGTAGGATTCTAACTTGTTTCCATTTGTAAGCAATGAGACTTAAAAAGGACCCACTAATCAGTCATTGTGTATCTGATCTTTGCAGTAGTAAAACACTATCTGTAAAATTACTGATCAAAGTGTTTGGGTTTTATGTAGCATAGAAAAACGTATTTTCCAAAGGCATTCAGGGAGAATTCTGCAACTATCAGGTTTGAGATTTCCTGGTTTTTAGTAGATCCTTTGAGTTCGAACAAGGAAGGTATGAATTTCCAATTTTTAAAATAGATTAGTTTTCGTACTTACAATTTTGGTGTGGATCAGAACTAATTCTGACCCATGTCAGAGAAAAAAACTTGAATGTAGCCACTTACAAAAGAACACTTAATTCCATTTTCAAAGCCTATGGGCAGCAAAAAGAGGAATCTGTGTTCTTGTGGAGCATTTCTTCCCATATCCACTGAAGATCTTCCATTGAGAGAGAAACAGACTTTCATAAAACAGTCAAACCTAAGAAGCAACTTTTAGTGTTTGTGGATTTTGGTGTCTTTGAGTAACCAAGGAACTCCACAGTAACACAGCCAACATTTCCAGCTGGGAAAAAGGTTTAAAAAATTAACTCCCCAGATGTCTGCATGCTTTGAGAAGGAAGATAACCTGCTGCTGTCTGCAGGAATTCTGTCTTTGGAGAACAGACCTGGAGCAAAATAAGAGGCTCATCCCATCCCACTTGCTCTGCAGGGAGCACAGAAGGTCCTTGGCTGCTGTGCCTGGTTTGGAGGCAGCACTGATCAGCTTTTCACTCCAAATCACACAGTTCTGCAGGGTTTTGTATCATTGCAAAGGTGGGAGAAGCAGCAGGTCCTGCCACCGTGCACACACAGCTGCCCTTGGATTCCCAAATGAATCCTGTTTGGATTCATCCAATCCCATACTCAGAGTTCAGGTTCCAGGGCTCTCCTCTGTCCATTCTAGTTCACAGTTTTGAACTGTGTTACTTGTTCTGCAGGGAATTAACTGAGCAGTCCAACTGTGTGGAGAGAACCTTCATCAGCACCGATGGATGCAACTTCTTTGGTCAATAAACACTTTTTCAGCTTCACTCAATCTTCTGGAAATCTACCTTGTTCCCACTGTGGCCAAGCCTGGAAAGCTGCTCTGTTTGGAAAAAACCTTGTGAAGCATCAATAGGTTTTCCCAATCCTTTTCATTTGGATTGTTTAGTAAATTTAAATAAGGGACCTGCCCAGACTGATACAGTACTTTGAATCTCTGCACTTCAGAAATAGGCAGAAATAGGAGGTTCTTACCTCTTTATATTCCTCTTTCCTTTTTTCTCTTCCCCACTTCAGAGGTGCACATCAGCTCTGAACTCCCTGCTGGGCTTTACCTGTGCCTCCCAAACTTCAGGCTCCCTTGCAGGCCTCTGGCAGTGGCTGGATATCAAGCCAGAATATCCAATATTCTGTGTTCTTGCTAAAAATTGTACCTGTTGGAAGCAAAAGGCAGCAAAAAGCAAACCTGCTCACTTATTTTCATCTGTGTCCTGCTTCTCTTGAGGAACCTTTTAGAATTCCGAAGATCTCACTTTCTTTTTCCTTACTTCCACATCTTGTTTGATATATTTAGACTTCCGTGACCACAGAGCAACCAGGCTGATACTTTCTTATCTGCTTTTGGGGAAATTGTCACTTAAACAATTACTTGTTACTTGTTTCCTTCCTGGAAGAGGAGAGGGAAAAACCTGGAGGGTTTTGGAGTTCTAGACGACCCCTCTCTTTCTATTCAAATAATTCAAACCATAGTGGCAAATGAACCTTCATGTTCCCAAGTCTTGGCTAAAAGCAGTTTTATGGCTGGGACTTGAGAGACAGCTACTATAAAAAACCCCGAAAGTTAAAGTTTGGATTTGTCACGTGAGATTCAGTGTGGAATTTTGTCCCCTGGTTAGTAAATAAATTACCTATAAAATAAACCCAGCACATTAAAAGGGATGACAAGGAAAGGGACTGACCATCCTGTTAGAACAGGCAGAGGTAGATATGCACATATATATGTATTTATTACATAACTACTCTAATGTGTGCTGAAAACCTCATGTACTGATAAATAACTCCTACTCAGCTGCATGAAACCTTTTTGTTCCCGTTCTTCCGTTTGCGATTTATTTCTGTTTTACATATTGATTTATTGATTTATTTTGCCACATCCGTCCATCCACCCCTTCAGCCCATGTTCCTCATCCAGAGCATTTCCCTGTCCATTTTCTCCACTGCATCCTTCTCTGCTCATCACTGGTAGAGGCCTCTGGCAGCACGGCCTGCATGTGGCTCCCTCCTCTTGTGCTGGCATGTGATGGTGGCACCGTTGTGTCTCTTCCTCTCCCTTTTCACTAACAGACGCAGACCAAACTGGAGCATGCCCGCATTAAGGAGCTTGAACAGAGCCTGCTCTTTGAAAAGACCAAAGCTGACAAACTCCAGAGGGAGTTAGAAGACACTAGGGTAATGGATTTCACTCTTTGGATAACGACACTGCTTTGTGTGGGGGAAGTTCCTGGTGACACGTGCTGGCTGTAACATGGGCTCAGACAGGTCCCTGCCACAGAGCTGAACGCTTCAAAAACTAGCTTTGTTTTGGTGGTGTGTGTATGTGTGTGCCTGTACACGTGTCCTCTCTCCTGGAGGAGTTCAGGTAAGATGCCTTCCAGATGCAAAATTCATTCTCAGTTCCAAATATAGCAAAATGGGAGCATGAACTGACATAAAGGAACTTTCACTGGTTCATTCTAAGATGTAGCAAAGTTCATGAAACCCCCCAAAAAAAGTAAGATTGAATGTGCCAATCCTTTTAACACAAACTTAGTATTTGGGGCTTGGTTTCTGAGGTCTTCAGGAGTTGCTGTACTTCTTGCTTTGCTAAATCATGGTTTGCAGGGCCTTTTTAGCTCTTTTTTCCCACCAATGACATAATCTTTTAATGGATATCCCAGTAGCATTAGTAATACTGTTGCCTGCTAAAATATTCTGGATATACTTTATCCCAAGTCAGAAGTTCAGCAGATGTCAATTTTAAAGCCTATATATATATGTATATACACACACACACACACATATATATTCATGCTCACACGTGGGGATTTTCTTGAAGTTGAGGTAGGGTGAATAAAAACCCCAGGATGAATATAAGCCCAAGAACATACTCTGAAATAAGTACTTTTTGAGAGCAATTGCAGGTAAGTAACATTTATTCCAAGATGTTGGTATAATAAGGAGATTGAAACAGTAACTTTCTAATTAGAATTAATTGTGGGAGCTTTGCTGTGGCAGAAAGTACTTCAACAGCCAGCGGAAAGCTCAGATGCTGAGGACACTTTTTCAGGCTCAATTAAGTGGATGTGGAAGGAATTTCAGAGGATTTATAGGCTCAAAATGTGTTTGTAATTTTCTCTGACATCTCAGAGCTGGGATGAGGTTTATTTGGAGGCCTTATTTCAACAAATAAAGGCCTCAGGGTTCTCTGTTCTTTCCCAGTCTGCTTAAAATGGTTCTGAGAAACACTTTGCTAACCATTGCTAATATACATCAGTGCAGTTTGTAAGTTGTTCAGCGAGTTGTTATCTCTAGGTGACTTCAGAAAAATAGATTTAACTGAAGTCCACCCTTGGAGAGAATATAATATGTATTTAATACGAACTTGTGGACATTTTTCCTTTTTTGAGGCAATTTGCAACACTCAGTGGATTCTTTTCAGCGAGGCCTGAGTGTCTTTGTGTTAAATGTATCTTTGATAATTCTTTCTTCTTTTCTTAAAACACTGTTGATCACAGGTGGCCACAGTGTCGGAAAAGTCTCGTATCATGGAGCTGGAGAGGGATCTGGCCCTGAGGGTGAAGGAAGTGGCTGAGCTCCGGGGGAGGTTGGATTCCAGTAAACACGTGGATGACGTGGACACTTCTCTGTCCTTGTTACAAGAGATCAGTTCTTTGCAAGAAAAAATGGCAGCAGCTGGCAAAGAACACCAGAATGAGGTGAATTCCCTGAGGGAGAAGTTTGGGATCAGTGAGGAAGCCCTGCAGAAAGAGATCAAATCCCTTTCGGCTTCAAACGAGAGAATGGCAAAAGAAAATGAGTCCTTGAAATCCAAGCTGGATCACGCCAACAAGGAGAATTCTGAGGTGATAGAGCTGTGGAAATCCAAGCTGGAATCTGCAATTGCCTCCCATCAGCAAGCCATGGAAGAACTGAAAGTGTCCTTCAGCAAAGGGGTAGGGGCTCAGACAGCAGAGTTTGCAGAGCTAAAGACTCAGATTGAGAAGATGAAGTTGGACCATGAGAGTGAAATGTCCAGTTTCAAACTGAAGCAGGAGAATGAAAGATCTCATCACTTCAAAGAGGTCGAGGCGCTGAAAGCAAAACTCTTGGCAGTCACAGAGGAGAAAGAGCAAAGCCTGGAAAGCCTGAAGACCAAACTGGAAAGTGTGGAAGATCAGCATCTTGTAGAAATGGAAGACACTTTAAACAAATTACAGGAAGCTGAGATAAAGGTAAAGGAGCTAGAGGTACTGCAAGCCAAGTACAATGAACAAACCAAAGTTATTGATAGTCTTACACCACAGATCAAAGCTGCTGAAGAAAAGCTTTTGGACCTTGCTGCACTTCAGAAAGCCAATTCTGAAGGTAAATTGGAAATCGAGAAACTTAGCAAGCAGCTTGAGGCAGCTGAGAAACAAATTCAGACTTTAGAGACTGAAAAGGTTGATGGAATTAGCCAGGTTTGTATCAACATCCATCCTTTTCTTTTGCTTTTGCTTTTATTTGACATCTGCACTGTTTTCATCTGCAAATACATCACAGGAAAAAGGAGTTTTACTGGTTGGGTATCTTGGTACCATCTGAGGAGGTTTAGAAGGGAGCGTTGACTGGGTCGGGTCTCAACAGGTTTTTAGTGCTCCATCTGCAGCAATAAGCAACAGGAAAAGATTCCTTCTGCACTTTCTGCTGCAGGCTGAAAAACTGAAAGCTTCCTGTTGTGGAAAAGTTACTTTGTTGTCTTATCTGGGAGGAGATCCCACACATCCTGAGGCTTTAACTTCGGTGGCAGAGGCTTTCAGGCAAAGTGATTTAGGGCTCAGTGGGGAATGTTCCCTTCACGGCCTTGCCCCTCGTCTGACAAGGTGGTGGAAGAGGTTGTTAAAAACAAAAGGAAGCAAAAAAAGATCCTGGTGGAGCTTTTCCTCAAGCCCAGGGTCTGCAGGGATGGTGTTGGCCCTGGTTCACAGCATTTTTGGGCCCCGGTCTGACCAAGGTTTTCCTTGGGTTTTGATGAAATCTCTCTTTGAAGCTGAGGCATTCAGGGCCTGGAAGTTGTCCCACCACTGGGGCCAGAGATTAAAGTGCTGAGATACCATTTAATGATAAAAGTGCTGAGATACCATTTAATTTTTGGGGTTCCCCCTCAATCTGCATGACCTGACAAGCTGGAGCTCTAATTGTGAGAGCAGTGGGAAAGTGACTGGAAGAGCTTTCCTCAACCCTTCAGGGATGGTTCCAAGATACCAAATTTCTGCCTTTGACTCTGTTTTTGAGGTCACACTGGGTTTATGCACCACCCCTGGTTGATCAGAGCCCTTGGAAAAATTCCATCCCCTTGTGTGGATTGATGGAAGCCCAAATTAATCAGTTTTAAAAAATCAAAACCATATAAAGGACCCAAACTACTGATTGAACTGATGCTGCAACTTTGATTTGAAATTTTGAATGTACTCAAAAGCATCTGACATTAAATGTCTTCACCATTGATTCCAAAAAACTACATTCTAATGATTTCAAATCTCTTCCAAGATGCAATTAGTGCTGTGATGTTTGTGTCATCGGTGGAAATCAGCTCCACTCGGTTAACATATCACTTTTTTTTTCAGTTTTTCTTAATTTTTCATCTTAAAGTGATTTCAATATTATAGTTTTTTCTTTCAGATTCACCTTTTAATTTTCCTGATTTTTCACTCATGTTTGTCATTTTATTTTGCTCCATTTCATCCCCTTTGTTAGGCCAGTAATCTGGCCACAGAACTGCAGGGCAAAGAGCAAAAGCTTCTTGACCTTGAGACAAACTTGAGTGCAGTAAATCAAGTTAAAGATTCTTTGGAAAAGGAACTTCAAGTTTTGGTGAGTAAAACCCCAGAATTTTGACTTTACTCTTTGGATTTTGGGTTTTCGTGGTGAGAGTGTCACTGAAATCTGTGGATCAACTCTGAGCAAAGTTTTACTCAGGGAAAGAAGGCAAGGAAGGGGTTCATGGATAATGGGGCCTGAAAAGAGCATTTCATCTGAGTCAGGTGTTTTGTGTAAATAAAACTCACCTGTTTATGGATTGCAGAATCAAACTAAAATTAAACTAAATCAAAAGCAGCCTGGAGTTTTGGACTGCTCATTAAGGAACACATGGCCCTTAATTATGAGTGTTTTAATGATTGTTTCACACTTCTTACAAATGGTTTTTTAAGACATTTTTCATCTGATTTCTTATTTTGTAAATTTAACTAAATTTCCAAATATTCTTTACCTGGGGGGATTTTCCTGAGGAACTACACTGGAGTAGTAACAAAAAAATTGGCTTTTTGTTTTTATTTTCCATGGCCAATAGTAAATATTCACAGTTGGTGGAAGAGCCTCACTTGTCTTCCTCAATATCCCCCGTTTTCTTCACTGCCTGCCATCAATTCTTGCTGGAAAACACTGGTAGGAGATGGATCACAGATGTCACTGTGCAGCCTGTGAGCAGCAAGGATAGGGACTCCAAAATCTGGTTTCCTACCCCAGAAGAGTTGAATGTTGAGGGACTTCCTTGCAACCAAGGCAAGGGAAGATCTTGCTTTGTGTTGCTGAACAGTCTGTACTAAACTGTAATTCCAGAACTTCAGATCTGTTTATGATGGGAGCAAACACTGTTCCATTTTGTACTTGAAAAATACCTAAAATAAATTCAGTGGTTGAGTTGTTACTGTCGTCACCAAACCTCACCCTGGGTTTTTATCCATTTTCCAGAAAGAAAAGTTTACTAGTGCAGCTGATGAAGCGAAAAATGTTCAACAAGCTATGCAAGGTATGTGCTGCTAAACTGAACAGAGCTAAAAAGCTGCAGGAATTACATGCCAAATAAAGAGGATTTAAAATGCTTTCAGATTTACACCTGGTGGCACAGCACTGGCAGTGGCTGTGGAAAGGCCAGGGTTACTTGCGGCCTCAAAAGAGTAACAATCCTGGCAAGGAGGGGGAATTGTCTGCATCTGAGTAGTTATTTACTAGCTTTTGTTTTCAATGTTTTCCTTGCCTAGAAACGGTGACAAAACTGAACCAAAAAGAAGAGCAGTTTGCACTCATGTCTTCAGAACTGGAACAGCTCAAGTCTAGTTTGACTGGTAAGGAAGGATAAAATGGGATGTTTTGAAAATTGCAGCAGCTTTGTGCTTTGCTGTGCCTCCTGTAGTCTGTAAAATGCTTTCCCCAATGCCTGTGCCTTCAAACGAAGGGTTTTTTTGTGGGCAGAAAGCAGCTGTTGTGGGCTGTGAGGAGTGGCCCAGCAGTGATGATAATGCTCAGGAGATAGTGCACTAAGGCCCAGGATTTGCTGCCTGGGTGTTTTTAACCCAATACTTAAATTCTTGTTTGACATTGCAACAAACCCACCCTGTGGGGATGGTCAGACACCAGGCAAAGGCTCAGGGACCAACCTGGGGGGTGAGAAACACCAACAGTTCGTTCTCAGCCTTGTCCATAACCACTGTGCTCCTTCTGAGGACACCAAACAGCCTGTGCCTGTTGGTCTCCTGCCCCTCTCACAGGAGGCCTTGCTGTGTCCTTCTCAATGTAAAACCAGTGCAGAGAGAAGTCAGGCGTGGTCTGTGCCCTGAAGCAAACCCTGCATGGCTTTGCTGGGACTGGAGAAGGGATCCCAGGGGCTGTTGGTGGCAGTGCCTGCACCACACCGAGTCGTTTTTTCTCTGTAGCTTCGTGTTGCCTTCACTGTTCCTCGTGTGCTGAGCAGCTGCTCTCACTGGAGGGTGTGCAGACCTTCCTCCCTTACCCTCTGACACAGCAGAACCTGTGCCCATCTCTCCTGGCCTGATGTGACTCACTTCTTAAACAAAGAGTTCATGACTAGTTGCTCTTTACTGTTCCTGAAGGGTTCTTCACCTTTTGCTTCAGTTCAAAGTTCAAACAGTCGCAATTTTTAATTTTAAGGGGTGATTTGCAAGGTCTCTGCCCCAAAATTGCTGTTTGTAGTTCCTCGCCATAACTACCCTTCCTCTTAAACTTCCCAGCCTAACAACCTTTGTTTTGCCCAGAGATGGAGAGGAAACTGAAGGAACGAGAAGAGAGAGAGCAGCAACTGGTGGAAGCTAAAGCCAAACTTGAAAATGATATTGCAGAGATCATGAAGTCCTCAGGGGACAGCTCTGCCCAGCTCACAAAGATGAACGATGAGCTGCGCTCCAAAGAAAGGTATTTCCTGGTATTTCCTCACCGCCAGAGCTTTGTGACGTTAATTCCTCACTCCCACACTCCCAGCTCCTCATCTGATTTTTCTGTAAATATCTGAACAAGATGCTCCCCAGTGTCACATTGATATGACAAGTGAACTTATTCCAGCAAACTAAATTAATCAAAGCAGGCTCCTGGGAGTGATTTGAAGAGCATCAAACATTTATAATTCTAAAATTCTTATGTAACGTTTTCTCATTGCCCAGAGTAAATGACCTTTTGAGTAACCTAGACTGTTTTGTCACAGTGCTTCAGGATTACCTGATTACCTGATAAGCTCCGTTTATTTGGATATATAAAAGACTTGGGTCACATTTTTTCTAGCAAGAGAAAACATGTTTTTTTCCAGATAGAAATTGTTGTTCTTTACCTTTTCTCACGCCCAGATTGGGGTTGCTCTGGCAGCTGCTGTGCACACGAGAAAGGAGCAAGTGCTTGGTTCTCCCCTGTGTATATTGAATTTAGCAAAACATTTTCTTTATGTTAAATAATTAAATCTCTTTCCAAGTGCTTGGACAGGATATAGAACTTCAGCATAACTCTTGAGTCTTTCATCTCTGTGCTTGTGGTGCTGTCAGCAGAAAGTGATGTCCTTTCATTTGGGCTTTCCAGGCAACTGGAGCAAATACAACTTGAGCTCACAAAAGCAAATGAAAAGGCTGCTCAGCTTGAGAAAAACGTGGAGCAAACAGCCCAGAAAGCTGAGCAGAGTCAGCAGGAAACTCTCCAGATTCATCAAGCAGAACTGAAAAATCTGCAGGATCAGTTAACAGACATGGTAAGGACTCTGAGAGCACCAAACTGTGTGTGGGGCATCACCCCACTGCTGCCTGACCTGTGCCTGCTTTGTCTGCCACCAGAAAAAGCAAATCGAGAGCAGCCAAACTGAGTGCAAAGATCTTCAGGCAAAGTATGAAAAAGAAAATTCTGAGCTGGTGGCCAAACATGATGCAGAAATCCAGGGGTTCAGGCAGGACCTGCTGAGTGCAGAGGAGGCTCTGAAAACCGCCCAGAGGAAAAACACCGAGCTGGAAACACAGACTGAGGAGCTGAGGAAGGAAGTGGAACAGGCCAAAGTAGGTGGATTTTGGTACTCTGGGAGTAATTTAAAGTTGAAACCCTTCTGTCTCAGTGAATCCCTGGGTTTTTTTCTGCTTCAGACTTTCATAGCAAGATTTTTGCAGTGTTTTCCTTTTTGATCTCTTCCAGGGTAGGTGGATATGGGCTGGGGAGGAGAAGCACACAGGACTAACTGGTTGTTAATTCTTCTCTAAATTACACAAGAATTGATGAAATCCAGTTAAAAATTTATGCTCAGAGATATGTGGCTCAGCACAGTCACTTGGAGCCAAATGTAATTCTCTGATTTTTTTAAATGTTGAATTGTAAGGTACATTGTGAGCTGTTTCATTTAGAAGTGCTGCACCCCTGGAATTTCATTCTGTAGTACAGTCCCATAAGATCTGCATCTATTTAGTGTGTAGCTTGACTTCAGTAATTTTAATTTTCCCTCCCGTTTCTTTGACATTACTGCTTGCTTTCATCCCTCATCAGTTATTTGCTATAATCTTTGGTTTATGCTTTAGCTAAGTATTTAGTGTATAAATTGACACATAGTATTGCCACCACTGCTGTGGGGGTTTGAGTTAAGGGGGTTATGACAATTTATTTCTGAGAGAATCATGAGAATTATCTACAGAGGGTGAAATTGAGAATTGGAATATCTAATATCGATACCAATATCTAATACAACTCCCTGCATTTAAATTTACTTAGAGTCTCATTAAATAATTCTGTGGCCTTTCTTTCTGAGTAATTTACATTCAGATAATTTGTTGAGAGTAGTTTTAAAAGCAAGATGAAATATTGTATGGAGGAACTTTTAAATCATGATATTTATTATTATTATTATACCACTGAAAGCTTCTCTTGTGGATGGGAGGTGTTCTGTGATGTACCAGGGGGGTCTGTCAGCAGTTGAGTTCACAAAGGGACTGTGTGTCAGTGTATACACTTTTCAAACTTGAATTAAAATTGCTCTGTTTGCCCTTAAAGCACATTTCTCATTTGTCTGCTTGACTTCATTTTTGTTTTCCCTTCTCCCTGACTTTATTTCTTTAGTCCCTGAGCTCTGTGTTAGCATCAGCCAGAAAAGAACTTGAACTAATGTCAGACCAGATGAGGGGGTTGATGGCAGAAAAAGAGACCTTTGCACAGGAGGGGAATGCTTTAAAATTAGAGAGAGGTTCCCTGTTATCAGAACTTAAAGAACTGGAATCAAAGATTTTGTTACTGCAACAAGACCAAGAAGAACTGAAGTCAGAAAATCAAAGAATCCTAAAGCAGAAGGAAGAAGCTGAGGCCAGAAGGCAGCAGGAGAGCACAGAGAAGGGAGCACTGGTCTGTGAGAAAAGCAAATTACTGTGTGAACTCGAGGCAGCCCAGGGAGACCTCCTGAAGGCAGCTCAGGAGAACGATGCTCTCCGGTCCTCAGAGTCAGCCTTGCTCCTCCAGCTGAGAGAACTCGAGGCCAGCAGAGATGCCCTGGGTGTGGAATGTCAGAAACACACCAAGGAATGGGAAGAACTGGGCAGTTACCAGAGGAAACTTTTGGAAGAGAAAGATGCCGTTATAAAGGACAAAGATGATGTTATTCAGAAGCTGGGAAGTTCCTGTGAGGCCTTGGCCAGAGATCAAAGGGAGCTCCAGCAACAACTGTCAGCAGTGACTGCAGAGAGAGATTCAGCCCTGGGGGAACACTCAGCTCTTCAAAATACCCTTGGAACCCTAAAAGAGGAGCTGAGCAGTGTCCTGCTGACAGGTCAGAATCTGCAGGAGGAGAAGGAGACCCTCCTGGAAAGCATGGAAGAGCTGAGGGTGAGTTTGGACAATGCGGTCAGTGAAAACCAGGTGTTAAAAGTGAGAGAGAAAGAGATGCAAACACAACTGGAGACTGAGCACAGGGAGCTCACAACCATGAGGAAAGATAATGTGGAGCTGGAGAATTCCCTTGGGAGTCTCACTCGTCTCCTTGAGGAAATGGAAGCCTCAAGAGAGACACTTCGTTTGGAATGTTCTAGGTTACTTCAAGAGAAAGAGGCTTTTTCTTCATCAGAACAAAGGCTTTTGGCTGAGAGGGAGGAACTTCTAAATGAAAATAAGGCAATTGCTGAGAAGCTTGTGAAGGCTTCAGCAGAGGCTGAGCTGGCTCAGAGAGTCTGCACTGAGAAAGTAAAGGAACTGGCCTCAGAAAAGGAAGCTGTCGTTCAGAAGTCACTGCAGTTTGAAAAGCACAATGAAGCTCTTCTCCAAGAGAAGGAGGAATTGGAGAAAAAATACTCAGAGCTTCTTGAGGAAAACAAGGCCTGTGCAAAGGCAATTTGTGACCTGAGGAGAGAACACGAATTGGGCGTCTCGTCCAGGAACACTCTGGCCCAGGAGAACGTCGTTCTCCGAGATGCCATTGAAGCCCTCAAGGCAAACCTAAGTGAGAAGACTGTAGAAAATGAAGAGCTAAAAGCCTGTAAATGTGACCTTTCCAACCTTCTGAAGGAGGCCCAGGTTGCCAGAGGTGTGTTAGAAGGTGAGCTGGCGGCTGCATCACGGGCCGAGCAGGTCCTGTCGTCGTCCTTGAAGACCTGCTCCTCTGACAGGGAAAAGCTGACCAGGGAGAGGGATGAACTGCAGGAGAAGTGTCAGGAATTACATGGAGAGGTTGCTGCTGTGAAAGAAAACTTAACTGTGGAAAAGGAAGCTAGAAAACTGGACAAGGAATCGTTCCTGTTGGAACGTGTGGAACTTCAAAGCACCATCAGCTGCTTAGAGAAGGAGGTGGAAGAGCTGAGAGAGAAAAATAAGGGATTTCTGGCTGAGAAAGAACTTCTAGTTCAGGAGAAAGAAAAATCTGATATTAAATTGGTGGAAATAATGAAAGAGAAAGAAGCCCTGTGTGCAGAGAAGGAGCAGCTTGTTTCCAGCGTGGAGCAGCTGAGGGGTGACTTTGCTTCCATGTCCAAATCGGCAGCGGAATTCCAGGACCTGCACAGCCGTGTGTGCCAGAGGCTGGATGAGCTCCAACCCAGGCTGGAGCTGATGGAGGAGGAGAGAACAAAGTTACGTGAGGAACTGGACAGTCTGAGGGCTGAGCAGAAGAGTCTGGTCCTAAGTAAGGAAGAAATAGGAAAAGAGAAGGAGAAATTCTCCCAGGATTATTTTAAGCTGCGTGAGGAGGTTGCACTTTTAGAGCAAACTAACAGTGACCTCTCAGGCAAATTGTCGGAGTCTCAGGGCAAAAATGAGATGCTGCAGGAGGAGATGAACAATCTGGCTTTGAAACTAAAAGAAATTGAGACTCTCCAGGCCCAAACAGTAGCACAGAAATTGGAGGTATTGAAATATAGTTAAACAGTCAAGTTCTACTAATCCTGAGCACTAACCTCTGGTTTCCTCTGCACCTCATTGCACACTCAGCACTTCATTTCCACGGGAACAGGCTGGAATTCTGGGCTCCCTCTCAATATGTTACTTTGGTTTTGTCACAAGTTGTAACTGTGAGCCTGAAAGACACTTTCTATTTTTTTTTTTTTTTAATATTTTAACTACAAAAGGCTCTGTTGGCGCTGAATGGTGCAAGAAAACAACATAAACTGTGAATAAAAGGAAGCTCTGTTCCCTGAATCTGGGAGGAGACACTGAGCAGCTCCTTCTGGTGAAGGACTCTGCAGCTTCAAGTCCAGAGTAGTAATAGATAAGGTTTAGATTAGATCTTTATGTTAAATTACAACAAACTCCAAATTTGAGTTCCTCCAGAAAATATAAAGCAATTATATCCTGGAAATGTAATTGGATAAAAGCAGTGTAAGAGATGGGGAAAGACATTGACAACTCTGGTGTTCTTTTATTCACAGAAGTGTTTTGTATTCACCACCACCAAATTGTGCAAAGGATTTTGAATGGCAGTTTGTGTGGCTTGAAGCCCAGAAAACCACTTTAAATACAAATTGGAATCAGGATATCCTATAGATGATACCTACATGAGTATTTTAATATCCTTGGGAAGTGTTTCCTTTCATGAGGCCATAATGAACAATAAAATAACACCATAATTGGCTTTATCTCCTGCTCCATTATTGTCCAAATTTTTGAGGTTTTGTAATTCCATATTTTCTGAAAACACACCAGACTGTTGGGATTGAATATCTATTGAACTACTACTGTCTAAAGAGGTCACAGGTCTAAGAGCAGCCACAGTGGTGCTAATGAGAAATCCAGGAATGAAAACAGGGAACAGATTTCCTCAGTGCTGACATGAGCATGGGGTCATGATCTGTCTCTGCATGGAATTGAATCTTCTCCACTGAAATTTATACTTTATGCAGCTTCAAAATGCAAATAAATTCCCAGCTGAAGTCCTTATTTAACTGGGAAGCAGCTGGCAAACTGTGGAGCTGTGCATGAAGTATTGGGGTTCATCTTTTGCTGTCAGAGGTCCCTTTGGTAATAAGTGTTTTTTTCCCCACTCCCCTTTATTTACAGGCTGCCAAAATGGCAGAAGATGTTTTCCAGGCTGTGGAGCAGGTGACCAAGGAGAAGGATGCCATTCACAAAGAAAAGATTGAAACTTTGGCCTCTTTGGAGAACTCGAGGCAAACAAACGAGAAGCTCCAGAATGAAGTAAATCACATTTAAATGCTTTTCTACGAAAAGTTTGGCCTGGTTTGTAACTGCTGAATTATGGAGAATTAGATGGGGCAGGAGGAGATTTTGTCATCTGCAGCTCCATAATTCTGGTAGGGAACAGCTGGGCCGCCCTAAATGTGCTGAAACGGGAACGATTTCCAGCGAGGTCTGAGGGCTCGAGAATTAGAAATGATGACGTCTATATGGGAGGGGTTCACTTTCTGGATTAAAAAACAATCCCCAGGGCCCTGTAATGCCATGAGAATGGCTGGAGATTATCTCTGTTATATAATATCATGTGTGGCTGGATGGGAACAAATCGGGTTCACAAGGTTGGGGTGTTTCCCTGGTGGACACAAGCTCAGGAAATAGATGGACAACAGTTTGTCCCATTCTGCAAGGAATTCATTTCCTGGGCTTGCAGGCACAACACTCACCCTATTGAATCTCAGAAATTAAGGTATGGAAAAGCAGAATTTACCGGTTATCTTAGAGGAACAAAGATCAAGGAGCAGGTAATTTTAGCAACAAGCTTCGCATTTAAAAGCAAGCGATGCGTTGAGTGTGGCAGCAGTTGGTGGAGCGGAGGGGCTTTGGGCTTTACATCTTTACACCAGATTCCTGTAAACTGCTCCCCTGTGGACTTGGAATTCTTTGTGCTGCTCAATTTGGATGCAGAAAGTCTCATAACATACAGGCTGGATGAATTTAAGGGCTAAAGATGGAAAATGGACCAGCTCAGGCCCCATTCTGCTGGACATCATGTCCTGAGAACTGTGTGGTTTCCTCGGTGTAATGAGGGTTTTTTTCCTCTTGAAGCTGGACATGCTTAAACAAAACAACCTGAAAAATGAAGAGGAACTTAATAAATCAAAAGAGCTTCTGAATCTGGAGAACAAGAAAGTGGAAGAACTTAAAAAAGAATTGTAAGTATTTCAGTGTGGAATCTGTTAATTTTTGGGGTTACATTTACCTTTGATAGTTTTAGAAGTTGCCTCTCTGGTATCTACAAAGCAGATATTAGGTCAAAATTAAATAGCAGTTTGTCACGTGTAAAACTTGACATGAGAACGTTGCTCCTGAATTGCTGAAGGGAGTTGAAGCAAATCCTTGGAGCATTGTTTGAAATAATTTGTTTGTTGGAGGGTTCTGCCACCTGAGGCCACGAGATGATGTTAAAATCTTTATTATAAGAGAATTGTTTGATTTCATCACAGGTACATTTGGAGTGTTGTTTTAAGTGGCTTTGTTTGTAGAATATTTGGTTCTACTTTTATTTTTCATTGATGGCTTTATGCAATTTATTCCTGTTGCCCCACTGTGCATTTGTTTCCTGACTGGTACAAAACAAATATTATAGATAAATATACATTTTCTGTATTTTACATATATATGTATATATATATATATACTCATCTTATGTATTTTTACTATATATAAAAATACACATAATATATATTATATAGATTAATATAAAATGTACGTAAATATATGTCAAACAGGAGCATTTCACAGCATTTCCACCTGATGAGACCAGGTACAAGAAATGGCTGAAAAATCTGAGTCACAGGAGATGCTGAGCTCAGAGTTAATCAGAATTGTGCCTAAATGTGCCCAATCACAGACCACAGATCCTTGTGTTTTGAAGTGCTTGATTAAGTTAATGACTTAAGGGCTCTTCTACCTCCCACTGTTTTAAAAGTATTTTTACTATTCCAGTCGGGATTTAGCTCCATAATAGTGGCACACAGGAGTACTGAGACCCGCTTTTATAAAAACAAAACAGTCATAAAAATTGCTGTTCAGTGAAATGAAGGGGATCTTTTGCGCTTTTTGAAAGATGTCAAATTTAAAAACTTGTGTTAGTCACTTGCGTGAGAGGCAGCACGCAAGATATTTCCAAAAATTTGTTGAAAATAAACTTCTTTTAAGGAAACCACGTTTAGCAGCAGCACGAGCTGATGAAATCTGCAAAGCCTTTTTTTCCTTCAGCTTTTGTCTCATTTTCGGGTTTGTATCTGTTAAAAAAATGGAATAGATGAGAACCTTTTCCTGGTTTGCTTCCTGTGATCCTGAGTTCCAACATTCTTGAATGTTTGGAGATCGGGGTGGAACTGGAAGGGTTTTTCCTGTTGCCTTTTTTCCTAGCTTTGTTTTTCCTGGGTTTTTTTGCTTTTTAAGCAATTCTGCTGTTTTACCTCTGGCTGCAAAATTCCCTTCTGTGAAAGCCCAGGCTGCCAACCTTGCCAAGACTTGTCAGTCCCTCCCCTGTGCTCCCAAATCCCAGCCTTGCTGGCCATGGGAACACGCAGAAACTTGGAATCTGGACTTACCTCCGTTTTCTGAGACCCTGATACAGAGAGGAAAAGGTGTTTTGTGCCACTGCATCCAGGGTTAACCCGAGCCATGGGTTGTCCCGCTATCCCAGCTCCCCTCCACACGTGACCTGGATGTGTTTTTCCAAGCTGTGGAGCTGCCTCTCTCCCCCAGTTTTCCCTGCCTGTCCCGTTCCTATGGTAACGATGCTCTCTGTGTCCTCGCAGCGAGGAGCTCAAACTGGCAGCAGCTCACAAGTCCCAGCAGCTCGAGGCTCTGCAGGAGGAGAACGTGAGACTGGCCGAGGAGCTGGGCAGGAGCAGGGAGCAGGTCACGAGCCACCAGAAGGTGAGAGGGGCCGGAGCCTTCCCTGCTCCAGGTGGGAAGAGCCGTGGGAGCTCTTGGTGCCGCAGGTCGGTGCCTGGAGGATGAGCCGTGCTGGAAATGGTTCAGATAAATGTGGAAGCCACCTGCACGGGGAGGTTGGAAGTGCAGCTGACAGAAGGTTATGTAACCCCGGAGGGATCCTTGGGAGGCTTGGGAATGAGCATAAATTAAACGTGCTTTAGCCAAGGGAATTAACAGGCACTTGCTGGTTCTGTCAAGAGGGGAAATGGCCATCGACCAGCACTAAGGAAATGGAGCTGTTTAATTCTCTTATTCCTGCTCTCCCCACTAAAACAAGGAGTATTTAGGATGTATTTCAGAATACTGTTTAAGGCTGCTTGGTTGGACTGTGTGTCTCTAAGAAGTGCTGTGCATGTGTCTGCTCAAACTTCACACCGTGCCTGGACAGTGCTGCGGCTGGGCAGAGGGTGCTGGGGGACTGCAATCCATGTAAATCCTTTTCTGGTGGCAGTTTATGGGGACAAGAAGACTCTTAAATTTATATTTTTAGTTTTTGCTGTTATATATTGAACATGTTGTTGGAATCTTAAAGTATGGGCTTAGTTACCCAGCTTGGATCACTGGTACTTGCCAAAAAAACCCCCAGATTTACAGCCGCTAATGTGGTGGGTTTAATCCTTGTGCAGCAGTTCCACTGACAGGCACACCTTGAAGGAATCTTTGGAAGATCTTGCCCAAAAGGAAGAACATGGAAGACAGGGGTTTATGAACTCCCTTTCTGATATAGCACCTGTGCCATAGCAGGGGGATTCTGCAAGAGCCTTCATTTTTTAAAGCCAAGGGGCTGATTTTTCCCCAAGAGTCCTGGTTGGAAGTACTGAGGATCAGTGACTACAGATCTGGCCGGTTCCTAAATCCTTTGAGCTGCTGACAGGAGTAAAGCTCAGGCTCCTTGATCCTCAGGAGCCTGTGGAGATGATGAGCAGAGTCCCAGACGTGTGGGCTCAGCGCTGACTCATTCTGCATCTGAGTAGTGGGGTGGTAAGAGAACGTCCTAAACAGCCCGTGGGAGCTGCTCCCCACTCCCACAGGCTTTCCTAAATTATTTCAGAATCTTTGAGGCAACCTGGTGTTTTCAGGGAGAGTTGTAATTCGGAAAGGATTCGGCAGCACTGGTCACATCTTTGAGCATTTGGACACACAGAAAGCCCTGAGGGAAGGGACCCCTCAGCCCCAAAGCCATGGGCTGGCAGCTCAGTCCGGGGCCTCCCTGCTTTCCCTGACCTCCAGCATCCTGCTGTGTGCATCCTGCTGACTGTGGATCTGTCAGCAGGGCCCCTTCTCTCACTGCCAGGACAGACAGCTGTAATCTGGGAAGCACAGGGATGAATCCGTCGCCTTGCAAACTGGAATATTGTCTGTCCAGTTGCACCACAGCCTGCTCTGCCTGGGGAGTAGATGGCTCCAAGATCTGGAAGATCTGCAAGATCTGCAGGAGCTTGGAGACACGGTTTCTTTGCCTTCATCTGTGAGGAAGCTGTAATCTGAATCTTGGGAATATGGGAATGCTGCCTGTTGCATTTCCTGAATGAGCTCTTTGGGCTGTGGTGTCGTCGGGTCTGGTGAACAGCAGAGCCTCCCAAAAGCCTGGGAGAGGCCTTTGGTATCCCAGGTATCCCACCAGCTCCTGTCACACCGTGCTCAGGCACAGTGGCCACAGGCTCTGGGCTCCCTGGGTTCAGGCTGGCTGTGGGGAGCAAGAAGAATGTTCCCATGAAAAATCTTCCAGTGGATTTGGGGGAGGAGTGGCCGTGTGGCAGTGAAGGGTTTGGCACAGCAGGATGGCCCAAAATGAGGGCAGTGAGGAGGAAGCAGAACCCAGCAGAGCTCAGGCTGGGCAGGGTCTGTGCAGGTGCCTGTAAAATGCATCAGAAAGGGGCAAACATGGGTTTGGGAATTTTGAGCTGTCACTATGGAAACCACATAAATTCTGGCAAGTGTGTTGTCAACTGGGTTAGAGAATGTGTGGCTGCGTGTGACACACTGTGCAAAATTAATGAGTCCTGTGGCATGAATGATTTATCTGGACATCTAAAGGTTAAAGTGGCTCCCACCAAAGAAGCTTTTCTGTATTGATCCATAAATAATTAGCTGATTGTAATTAGTTAAAGATTCACATTCAGGCAGATACTGAGCTCAGGGAACTTTTCTGGCTTCAGATTATTTGTTGTGGCATTTTAGGCGCCTCAGACCTGCCCAGGCATCTGAACTTGATTGGAGAAAGTGTCGAAATATCCATGTTTTATGAACGGTGTGCAGGGTCTGCTTTGGGGGACAAGCGAGGGAGCAGATCCTGGGAAAGGCTGGAGAGAGAAGGGGGTCCCTTCTCCCACAAGACTTGTGCCTCCACTCAACCAGGGGGTGTGAAACTGCACAACTGCCCAAATTAACTGCTTTAAGAATTTTTCATAACAAGTCTCTCAACACCCTTCTAGTAGTTCTTTTTCATATCGATGAAGTTGGGTGATTACGCCCAGCAAAATGATCCCAGTTAATCTCAAACCTGGAAGGTTTAAGAGCACTGCAGCACAGGAGAGGAGAAGGTAAGTTGTCAGAAAATGTGGAGGAGAGGGTTTCTCTCAGAGAGCTGCATTTAGCTGAGAGCTGGAGGCTGGAGACAACCTGCCTGCTCATGGGAACTTGTTTAACGCCTTCTGTGCCTGTGATCTGAATATCTGCAAAGTGCTGAAAGAACTTGCTCAGGAAGAGACCAGGAGCTGTTGTCAGGGCTCTGAGGTTTCCATTATAAATGTATGTCTTGCTGACCTTGTGGATGAACCCTGAAAGCTTGTGAAATCCCACCAGAGACTATTCTCAAATCAAGGCTCAGGGAAGTCTGCTACAGGCAGTTCTCGGGGCTGACTTTGGCCACTGAGTGAGAAAAAAGGAGGAGATGGTGAAAAATAATTATTTGGCGTGAAAAGCACTTAATTCTTCAGTTGCTCAGTGTTTCTGGGCAGTTTGGACCCCAGGAACGTGCAGCAACAATCTTTTCAGCTGAAGGCCTTGCTGGTTGTGAGGGCTGAAGGGTGGCCTTGCTGAGTTACAGGGCCAGGGTATGGTAACAAACACCGACAGCTCTGGGGATCAATAATTTAGCTGTAAATAATATAAGGGTGCAGTAACAAATACAGATCAGGGGTACAATTATCCAGGTCAGGACAACAGCAAATTCCCCAATAGTGGCCAGGCACACACAGGGTTCTCCTTGGTGTGTGGGGGGCCTGGAAATATCCTGCAACACTGATCTCACACACTGGTCTGTGCACAGGCTGTGGAAATACTTTATTTAATTATTTTTATTTAACAGTATTAGCCTCTCACTACCTGATACTTTTGGTCACTGAACAGTTTCTGTTTGGGTGCATGTCTGTGCCTGTAGAAAATCTGTTACTTTAAGGATTTCAGGGCTCTGCAGCCTCTCCCATATTTGTTTTATGATGATAATGTTGCTCTGATATATTGTGCTAAGGAAACAATCCTTAGTGTATTAACTGGAGTCTGTTTGTACTTGTGTTTCAGCTGGAAGAGGAGAGATCAGTACTCAATAACCAGTTATTAGAGATGAAAAAGAGGTAAGTTGTTCCTCCTGGTGTGTGTTAAACACACAGTGCTACAGAAAATGTAACACCAAAAGCAGGAGCTGTTCTGTTCTGTGGTGTCCTGGTTAAAGTGCTGAGGTTGTCACACACGTTGGGTTTGAGGTGGAATTGTCCTTGTTGCCTTTAGTTCCACACCTCCCCACTGGGGTAGTTCTTACCTGCAGTGGCCAGTTCAGTGTCTGGTTTCAGTCTGCTCTGCACTGTTGGATTGTCCCCCAGTCTGATAAACGCTTGGTTTCAGCTCTGACATGTCAAGTTCTAAAGCAATAATGGCCAAATACAGAGGTGCTGGTTAGAAGAAAAGGGGAAGAAGAAAGAAAAGCAGCAGTTACTCAGCACTGACTGGCTGCTCTCAGGATTTTGTGCAGTTCATTGTGGCAGGGGGTTATTGCAGTTCATTCAGCACTGCTTTTAAATCCCAGGAGGTTTGTCCTGGGTGACTGGGGCATCCCTTTGTAAGCTGCTGTTCAGGGAACGGTCCCAAGTCACCAAACTGACTGTCCCTGCAGTGGCCAAGTGCCACAGTGTCCTGGGGAAAACGGGGGCTTTTCAGAAGTAGTTACATAAATCCTTAAAAACAACAGGGCTCCCCACGACACCTCGAGTGTTCCCGGAAAAACAAACTGTTACATTTCCTGGATTTGTAGTGGTCACAACAAAGAACAGTGAGTGGTACTTGGGTATTTATGCACATCCTTGGCTACTCTGTGCTATCACTCATCCCTTCTTTATTCCCTAATTGTTCTCTGGAGGTGGGTCGTGCTCTGCTGTATCTCCCCCTGTTGTGAAGGACAGCAGGCACAGGGAGTGTTTGCCAAGCTGATGCTTCCCCAGGGAATGTCAGAGTTGGATCAGCTGTACCCCAGAGAGGCCAGTGAACTGCTGAACCTCCAGCTTTCACCATCCTGCTGAGCTGCATCAGCAGCCTGTTCCTGGACACGTTTTAAACTGTGTTCTGAACAGTGTAACTGCTGGAAGTTCCTTGAGGAGAGGGAGGACGGAGAGGGGACCGAGAATCCTTCAATGCTTTCCAGCAGTTCTGTTTCACAGAGCATATTTTAAAAGACAAACTCTTTAGTAAGTTCTAGAAAGGAAGGTCTGTGGCTCTGATCTTCCTTTTCCTTTTTTTACTCAGCTGCCTGAAATAATCCAGACGGTTATGAAATAATTGAAGTGAATTTTACCTTCAATGGGTTACACTGAGATGCCCAAGGTTGTGACATTGCTCAGCAGTGGTGAATAAACTGCAATAAAGGGTAAAATGAGGAACAGGAACAGAGGGAAATGAGGAACAGGAACAGCCTCCAAGTGCAGGCACTGGGGGTCAGAACATGCCAGCACATGGCATCAGTTGCTCACAAAAAAAGGCTGAATAAAGAGCTAATTAATTAAAAATAATGAAAAAACTCTCTAAGTTCCCAAATTCCACTGAAGTTGGTGGCAAGAGGAGTGATAATTTCCTCCCTGTGTCTGAAGAATTTGAGGTGAAGCAGAGCCATCTTCGTGTTCCAGTTAGGTGAAATCTCTAGTGGTGGTTTCCTCACCTTCCTTCCACCCCCAGGAATTCTCTTCCCCTATTTTGGCATCTCCTTGTATGGAACAGCCCAGCTGGGAGTGACAGGAGTGTGGTGTTTGTGGCTCTGAGGGGGTTCTGTGTTACTCAGCTGTTGGGCTCTCTGTGGGTTGATGTCTGACTGTCTTTGAGCTTCGCTATTTATCGATACTCATCTCATTCCTCTCTCTTCCCTTTCCTGCCCTTGCTTCCCTTGCTATATCTGTGTGTCTTTAATGGTAAGACTCAAGAAAGTCTATCCACGTTACAATAAATAATTTTTTTTTTTAAGTAAAGTTGTTGTACATATTTTGGCTGCCTTTGTCCCTTGGTGTCTTGCTTTTGTTTTGTAAAACACTCAGCTCTATATATATATATACATGTATTATGAAAAGAAAAAGTCTATATATTTTTTACCAAAACAAAAAAGCCCCTTGGTGCAAAATTCGTTCTTCCTTACAGTATTTTGCATTTCTACTCCATGTTTCTAACATGTGGTTCTTGTTATCTTGCATTTTTAAAGCTTACCCAGTAGCACTTTAAGGTATTTGCTTCATTCTTAGAATTTCTTATTTTTGTAGTAAGGGAAGAATCTGGGTGACTTTTTTAACGTTTGAACAAAACAAAACCCTCTCCCCCACGACTTCCACACACTGCTCAGAACATGGTTTAACTTCCTCAAAAAAGTGCAGTTTTAAAATGGCATCTGCAATGAAAAAGTCATTTTTATTGGTTTTCTTTACCTCCCTGCTGGCAAGAGGATGGTTTGGACTTGAATTGGCAGGAAAAAAGTTTTAAGTTCCCCAAATCAATTTTTTTTCTAATAAAATAAAGTTTCCACAAGGTTTTCCTTGCAAGCTCCGTTATTTCACAATCAGCATCTGGTCCTTACAGTCACTGTCTCTGTGACTCCCACTGCACGTGGTGCTTCCAGCATCGTGCGCTTCCAGCACCAGCTGAGACTCTGGAAGTGGACTGTGCTCCGCACTTCTGGATCAGTGAGTAGTGTCAGGCACCTACTCTGGTTGTAAGTTCTCCAGTTCCAGCATTTTTGGGTCTCCCGCTGGAGCAGTGGAGCACTGTCCTGGGAAAGGAAAAGCCAAAGCCTCCAGAACAGGGACCTTCTTCCCCTCTTGTTTTCTCTCCTCTTTTCTTCTCTTGTTTCTCTCCCCTTGTGTTTTAATATTGGAGACTCCTATACTGAGTTTGTAAACCTCTTCTCTCTGTCCTTCCCAACTGTTGGCCTTTTCCAGCCCCTCAGTGCTGTGGTGCTGAAGCCAAGCCCGATAAATGGCGAATGAAGCGTATTTGTGGAAAGAGCTTCTGTTTGGTCCTGATCTCTCCATGAAGATCTGACCAAGTGGAAACATTGGCTAAATCACAAGCTCTTGAGCAGGAGCTGAGTCACTGGGCTTTCCATCTGCCCTCCCACAGCTGCGTGTTCAGCACAGGGGAGCTCGGGAGAAGTCTTGGGGACAGCAGAGCTTGTGAGCAGCAACTCACAGACGTGCTTCCCAGATGGACTCACAGTTTGCTTCCCAGTAAATCCTGGATTTGCAGCTCTGTGGCTTGGAGAGGGCAGCTCTGCTCTGTCAGCAGCACCCCTTGCATTGGTGGCACATTCTTTCCCACAGCACCACATGCCTTTGATCCAGCTCAGCAAAGCACTGCAAACCAGGGGTTAGGCTGGAGCATGTTTGGAATTCTGCTGAAGGACACGGACACGGCTGTCGTGCTTTAGTGCTTTGCTGACTCAGGGTTGGCAAAGGGGATCTGTTTCATGCCAGTGCCCTGTTGGGTTTTATTAATGGGATGATAACTTTGATTTGAAGGCGAGATTGCTCAGTCTGCAAGTTGTTGTGTTTCTGCTTCTATTGATTCTCTCATTGGGAAAATACACCAAAACCAAATCAACCAGAACCAAATCAACCCTCTGGTTCCTGTCTGGTAGCTGCCTCAGCTTTTCTAAACCCCAGATTCTCCACTTGCTGCTTCCATTCCCGAGTACAATCTGAACAATGAAGGAATTGCAGTGATTGTGCTCTCATTGTTGAGTTCCCCCTTCCCTCGAGTGGGGGAGATTTATTGTGTTTCATGTCTGGGTATCATGGCTCTCACTAACTGTAGATGTTGTAGAGATGAAAACTTGGCCATTTGAACTTCATAGCTGTGCCCTGAGCATCCCCACACAGGATCCTGATCCCTGGGGCAGTCCTGGAGAGAGCAGTGTGGTTTGGGATCCCTGCACCTGCAGGAGCTTGGAGAGCTGGCAGCCGGCTGGGGCACTGCTGGCTGTGCTGGAAAGCAAGTTTCTCCTGGAGAAAAGTAAACTGAGTGTTTGAAGGAACTTTTGGGGGGCTTTTTTAACCAAAACCTTTCAGCTTGTAAAGAGTTTTGTAGTGATACTCCTCACGTCAGAGGACAGTTACTCATCCATGTGTCGTGTCAGGAAGAATCACTTGCACCCAGTGTGGGGATGTCACAGCTGGGGTGCCTTGAGGCAGGAATTTTAGGCAGAACTCGTATCTCTGTTAGATCCATGGAAAAGGTTGGGAAAACTGGACATATGTACACAGGAGGGGGTTGTGCCTGCTTTGGAAAATTTCTGTTTAACCCTTATCCCATGAAGTAAAACAAGTCCCATATGGTTTCGTGCTGAAACTGTTGTTAAAGGCCAAGAAACTCTCCAAGTCCGTGTGCAGGAAATGATGATGTCACTGAAATTAGTGAGGACCAGCTGATATTTCCAGCCTCATCCATGCTTTGCATGACAACTTGTACAATGAGCTTTGCATGCCTGTTTTGTTGCTTGTTAATAATTTTCAAGAAGTAACAAAACTCTCAAGTCAGGTTTTGTGGAACATTGTGCAACATGTTTGTTTATCCTGTATCTCCCCAGTCTGTTAACTTGCTCCTTTAAATTCAAATGGATACGGTGCTATGCAGATTCTGGCATGTACTACCTAGGTAAAGTTTTTGTTTTGTTTCCACAGTTGTAACTTCTGAAATATTTATACATATTTAAATCCTTAGTCAAGTACAGAATTGTAATTTTTTTTTTTTAAGAACCACTTCTTACAGTAGTTTAATACTTGAAATTGAATAAAACTACTTTAGACCACTACAGTTATCCATTCATTAGATGATTTCTGGCTGTATTTGGTTTTCTTTTAGAGAATCGACTTTAAAAAAAGAAATTGATGAAGAGAGAGCATCCTTGCAGAAATCCATCAATGTTACTAGTGCCTTGATCACACAAAAAGATGAGGAACTGGAAAAACTCAGACATGAGGTAAATGGGAAACAGAGAATGGTTCCTAATTTTGATTAAGTTACAGGCAGAGGCTTTGTGTGCTGCCTGGTTGTTCTTCTTTAATGTGGCGCAGTTAAACCTTAGCATTAAATCTTTGGATACCTGTGCTGAGTTAGGTGACTCCTGGCACGTGTTTTTGGTGCTCTTCAGCCGTGGCTGTGAGGGATGTGGCCTTGGTGCTCTGCCTTTGTCCTGGAAGGCCCAAGCCCTCACATAACTCTTCCAGATCACGGTGCTCCGTGGAGAAAACGCCTCTGCAAAAACCCTGCAGTCAGTGGTGAAGTCCCTGGAGTCTGACAAACTGAAACTTGAGGAAAAGGTGAAGAACTTGGAGCAAAAACTCAAGGAAAACAACGAGCAGCCTTTAACTGTAACGAGCTCCTCAGGTAAAGCAAAACCTGCCCCACTGTCAGTGCCTTCAACCTTCCGCTTGAGACCAGAGACTGAGACACTGTTTCAGTCTCTGCCTGAGCCACCCCATGTGTCACATTACATCATGTTTGGGTTTTTTTTCTTTAAAGGGGACGCTGCTAACCTACTTCAGGAAGAGATTGCAAGAGAGAAGCAGGTACTGGATGTGGATGTGGGAGATGCTAAACCAGCAGTGGGGCCACAGGGAGGGAAATACTTTTCCAAAGACAGTTCCTATCAGGTTTTGTCAGTCAGGATTTTGATGGGCCTTCAGCTTCTGCAATGACAGTAAATATTAAGAATGAAGGGATGAGTGGTACTGGAGAAACAGTTCAGATTATGGGAATGTGAGGAAGCAAGGAGTCAAGGGTGGCAAGGGGTGACCTGTCAGTGAGGTACAGCCCAGCAGAGCACACCCACTGCTCCCTGGCCTTCTTTCCAAGGGTTTCTTGGATGTGAATGAGGGAAAGGCATGGCCCACCTGAATCTGGTGCTTGCCAAACTGGAGAAGTGGGCTTCCTGAGCTACTTCTAAGCTGCTGCAGTTGAAAATGTTGGCCTTGGCTTGTTCCCAGCTGCAGAATTTGACTCAGAACGAGGGTTGGCAGCAATGGAGAGGGAAGGTGCTCAGTTGGCACGTGCTGGGACCAGGAGAAATGTGATTCAGAGTGTGACAGTCATAGTGACCACGTGAAGTGCTGCTGTTTCACAGGGGCCCGTGCCAACAAGTGCCTAGGAAAGATGGTTAGAATAGAACCACCTTCTGCTCGTTACATTAGATCACCAGTGTCGGTCTCAGTGATTAAATGTCCTTCCTAGCTGTGCAGTGATAGGAGGTGTCACGAATATGCACTAACCACCATTCTTTTTCTGGTTTTCTGCCTCCCTGAATTCATCTGCTGATGGCAACTCTTCCTTGCACCAGGGCGAGGTTGGTTCCACTTCTTGGCTTCCTTTATTTCATTCACTGTTGATTTGCCAAGTGTTCCTTGGTTACATTCAGCAGTGCTGAGCTCTGGGCTGGGGCTGTGGGAGGTCCCATCGCCCTGCTCCTCTGACTGTCCTTGTCCTTGGCTCTCCCAGATCGACTTCCTGAATTCAGTGATAGTGGATCTACAAAGGAGAAACGAGGAATTGAACTTGAAGATACAAAGAATGTGTGAAGCTGCTCTCAATGGCAACGACGAGGAGATAAATAACTATGACAGGTATAAAACCCAAAGGACACCCGGGCTCATGTTTTGGGAACTGTTGGGAGCAGTGGGTCAGGAGCTGCACGATGCACCTGCCTGATCTCAGCCATCAGGAGGGACAAGACAGATGGAGATTTCTCTGGAGTTCAGTGGTTGAATCCAGCCTTTTTTTTACACTGGGGTGTTCCTGGTGGTGCAGATGATTCTCTGTAGTTATGGATCACAAACGCTCACTCACTGTGACATGTTTGTTGTCAGGCTTGGTGGATCTGCCCTTCCCAAGTGCAGGAGAAGGGTCTTTGCTCTCAAGGGGCCATAGCTGTGTTGGGATGGGGAGAGAGATATAGAACTAAATAGAATAGTCCAGAGAAACAGAACTAAAAGCTATTCAATATATTGTGATTTCAGATCCCTCCAGGGAAAAGAAAAACTAGTTTATATGCATTTCTTTTAAATGTCTGTATTTGTGCAAATGCTTGCACAAACAGTGGGTTGTTCAGTAAATATTGCAGTGTAGGGCATTGTGGGGGCACTGCAGGGTGGTGGAGGAGCTGAGATCTTTAGGAGGGGCTTGTGACTGCTGTTCGTTGAGCTCTGTGGCTGTTCCTCAGTCTCAGTAATCACAGAGCTCACAGTGCAGGGCAGGGCCACGGGCCTCACTCCCGTGTGAAGGAACCGTGTCCCCTGACCTGTGCTGCCCTTGCAGTGAGGAGGAGAGCCTGTCCAAGAAGAAGCCGCGCCTGTTCTGCGACATCTGCGGCTGCTTCGACCTGCACGACACCGAGGACTGTCCGACACAGGCGCAGGCGCTGGACGAGCCGCCGCACTCCGCTCACCACGGCAGCCGGCGGGAGGAGCGGCCCTACTGCGACACCTGCGAGGTGTTCGGGCACTGGACGGCCGAGTGCAACGACGACGAGACCTTCTGATGGCAGGGGAGGGACCGGCCCCGTGCCCCCCACGGACCTTTCGAACCACCAGCAGCTGCGTGTGCTGAATGTCAGGGAAAGGGACAGCAGTTCTGCCCCTCCCGCTCCCCCTGCCCGTCTGCTCCACAGGCAGTGAATGGATAAATATTTTGCTCCTCCACTAATAAGTAACCCCTGTCCCTTTTTAACAAACTTCAGTGGAAGGTAAATAAAAGATTTAACAAGTGACTTTATGCTGTTTTTTCCCAGGTTCTGGGTTTGTCCCGCCCGTAACAGGAAATGCCCCCGTGCCGTCGCATCTGTTGATGGGAAAACATGTATAGGAATGAAGCACTAGAGTTATATTAAAGCTTATTTAAATACCTTAAAAATATGCTGTTAATTTTCATATTTGCACTAAACCATTTTAAGGCTGAATTTGTACATTTAGATTTTTAAGCTTTTTCTTTTTTTTGACACTGGACTGAGTTGAGAAATATTTCGTCTTTATTTTCCTTTACTCCTTTGACTGCGATGTTGCTCGGTGCTGTGAGCTCTGGGTTGTGGTTTGGTGTGAAACATGGAAACCCGGCGCAGGTAAGGAAGGAACAGAGCTGCTGGGGGTTTTTGGAAACCCGTATGCTGTGCACACCTGAAACAGTTTGTGGGACATCCCTGTTTTGCATTCTTTCAGCTTCTATATAGTGAGTGTGTGGTGTGTGTGTATATATGCATATATATATTAAAGTTATATTTTGGAAAAAAAAAAAGGTGTGTTTTCATTCCTACCTTTCTTTTCTGTTTGGAGTGTTAAGGAGTTCTGTGTGCACTGTAAATCACAGAATCGGTAAGGTTGGGAAAGATCTCCGAGATCATCCAGTCCGACCTGTGACCGATCCCCGCCTTATCACCCAGACCAGGGCACTGAGTGCCACCTCCAGCCCTTCCTTAAACACCTCCAGGAATGGTGACTCCACCACCTCCCTGGGCAGCCCCTTCCAATACTTGATCACCCTTTCTGTAAAGAAATTCTTCCTGACGTCCAAAGTAAACCTGCCGTGGTGCAGTTGAAGACCGTTTCCTCTCATCCCGTCCCTTGTTCCCCGGGAGCAGAGCCCGACCTCCCCCGGCTCCCCCCTCCTGTCAGGGAGTTGCAGAGAGCGAGAAGGTCCCCCCTGAGTCTCCTTTTCTCCAGGCTGAGCCCCCCCAGCTCCCTCAGTCGTTCCTGCTGCTGCAGCCCCTTCCCCAGCCCCGTTCCCTGCTCTGGACTCGCTCCAGCACCTCGGTGTCTGTCTAGCATTGAAGGCCCCAGAACCAGACACAGCACTCGAGGTGTGGCCTCTCCAGTGCTGAGCACAGGGGGAGAATCCTTTCCCTGGTTCTGATGTCGCACTATTGCTGACACGGGCCAGCTATAAATAACCACATAAATAACTAAACACAAAGGACGCTCTCGGGGTCGGAGGCCGCGCGCCCGAACGCTCCCGCTCCCTGCCCTCACAGCGGCGGGCGGGGCCGGGCCCTGGCGCGGCTGCGCGGCCCCGCCCCGCGGTCAC
>VZRE01012636.1:892977-914472 GCA_013396775.1 Cephalopterus ornatus | reverse complement strand
CGCTGTCCCCTCCCGACTCCGCTGTCCCCTCCCCAGGCCATCGTGTGGGACGAGTACCTGACCGGGCCCTTCGGGCTGATCGCGCAGTACTCGCTGCTCAAGGTAAGCGCCGGGCGGGTCGGGGGAGGTTCCCAGCCCTGCCCCCGCCGCCCCGCTCTCGGGTGACGCCCGTGCCCCCGCACAGGAGCATGAGGTGGAGAAGATGTTCACGCTCAAGCCGGGCCGGCTGCCCCCGGCCGACGTCAAGAACATCATCTTCTTCGTCAGGCCCAAGCTGGAGCTGATGGACATCATCACCGACAACGTGCTCAGGTACCGCGGGCAGGGGACGGCGGCCGTGGGACGGGTGTGGTCTGAACCACCGTGTGGTTTGTTATACCTGGGCAGGGAACGAGGAACCACGTGCAGACACCAAACTGCAGCACAGCCACTCGGGGGGCTTGAGTGGGGTGCAAGACGCACTGGGGAGAGAGAGGGGCTTCCCTTTGGCTGCCATGCAGAGGATCTGTTCCTCCTTATGAGGATATATGTTCCTTCTAATTAGCTGGAATGAGTCGTGCTTGGGTTGATGCTCCTTTTGGGAACTGCGGGACAACCAAGTCCCCTTGCCCTGGTGCCAGACCTGTCCCTGCACACGGCTGGGTTTTGCATTCTGGACACTAACATGCAAAGCTTGGAGTTGGCCATAATAACCCAGTGCAGTGCTCCTGCTGTGGCTCTTCCAGGGAGGACAGAGGCCGCTCTCCCCAGAGGGATTTCCACATCCTGTTCGTGCCGCGCCGCAGCCTCCTGTGCGAGCAGTGGCTGAAGGAGCAGGGCGTGCTGGGCTCCTTCATCCACCGCGAGCAGTACAGCCTGGACCTCATCCCCTTCGACGGGGACCTGCTCTCCATGGAGTCCGAGAGCGCCTTCAAGGTGAGCGCTTTGAGGGAAAACCCTCTGTGGTTTTGGGTTGGCCGTTGGTGACAGTGCAGCGGCTCTCAAAGGGTTTGTGGGGGACCTGCACAGCAGGGAAAGGCCTTGCAGAGCAAATGTGGCTTGATCCTGAGGCCTGAACTGAGCCTGAACTTTCCTGTGTGTTTTCACACTAAACACTGAAGGAACAGTCACTACATGGAGCTGCACACGGTCCCTCCAGGTTCAACTGCTGGTGTTATCACAAATGGGGCATTCCTGAGGCTTGGAGCACTCAGTTGTCGGAGGAGCCAGCACGGTTTGTGTCACTGCGCAGTCAGGGATTCCTGTGTGAAGGTTCATCCTGCACTGAGCACTAACAGCTGGTGCATCCCAGCTGTGTGTCCTGTGTTCCCAGAGTGCTGCATCTGGGGACAGGATGGTCTGGGAGTTTCTTTGGCCCTCTGCCATATGAAGTGTAGCCCAGAGAACACGGCAGGGCTTGCAGCTACCATGAAGTGCTGGGTGCTCAGATTGGCAGGAGAGGCTCCTTGCAGTCACTTTCTGGCTCTCTTGCTCCATCAAAATGGGTTTGTGTATGGGGTTCAGAAATACTGTAGTGTCTGGTCTAGTCAAATGATTTGCTGTAGCAGTGGCACAAATAATAAGGTCCATATTTGCCAACAGCTATAATAGTTTTTTCTGAGCCTATGTCTCATCTGAACTGTTCATGTGAACCTCACTCTGCTGTGGAAGCAGCTGCATTGGATCAACACCTCCTATCAGAATCCTTCTTGTTCTTTAGGAATGTTACCTGGAGAGTGACCAGACCAGTCTGTACCATGCAGCAAAGGGGCTGATGACACTGCAGGCTCTCTACGGAACCATCCCACAGATTTTTGGGAAGGGCGACTGTGCTCGGGTGAGGATGAAAAAAATGTATCTTCTGTTTTTAATCCAGTCATGACACTCACTTGTCCTTTTCCTTCTCTCTGATCAACCTGTGGTTTAATTGGTACCTTTTGTGGTGAGGGAGCAGCTTGAGGTGAAGGCAGTGCTGTCGTCAGTCGCTGTCTTGCCAAGCTGCAGAGAGCAGCAGAGAAGGACTTTGTTTTCTCTGTCTCATCCTGCCCTGTCCCTCAGCCAGTCTGAACCTGCGGCCATTCTCTTCCTTTTTACCCAGGGCTGTGCCCACACTTGCATGACCATGTGCTTGTAGGGCTCAGAGCTCAAGTCCGTTTGCTGTGGCCTGGACTGTAACCAGACTGACGTGACTTCCTTTCAGCACGTGGCCAACATGATGATCAGGATGAAGCGTGAGTTCCCTGGGAGCCAGAACTCCATATTTCCCGTCTTTGATACCCTCTTGTTGCTGGACCGCAACGTCGACCTGCTGACGCCGCTGGCCACGCAGCTGACGTACGAGGGGCTGATAGATGAGATCTATGGCATCCAGAACAGTGAGTTTTGTGGGGAAGGGGGGCGTTTCCTGTGCCATGGAGGAAGTTTCCCATGTCCTGGGGGATGTTTCCCCTGTGCTGGAGCCAAGTGCAGTGTGTCACAGTGGTTTCTGCTTCACTAAATGGCTGTGGAGTGGGAGCAGCTCAGCTGAAGCAAGTGCGGGGTTGGTTCAGTCCAAAGCTGGAGCCCATCAAGATCCACTCTGGCTCTTTTTGCCTGGGAAGGGGAGCTGAGCAGTGTGTGGTTATTGAATGGGCATATTTGGGATGCTAGCTGGGTGCAGACACAGAACACCTGGTGTACGAGCAGAAATAGTGCGTGCCCTCACCCTCCAGCCTGGCTGGATCATGTGTCACACTGAGAGAACTGGGGCAGTTTTTGATGGCCATTCAGAGTGTACTCCTCTTCAGGAGTAGTAAGAAAACTCCAGAGAGGCATCCTTGGGCTATAATCTCTGCTGCTGGACCGGACTGGCTGCAGGGCTCATCCAAGCAGCTGGCGCTTGGGTTCTGATCACGTGTGTTCGTGTAGGTCCCTGCGTGAGTACAGTGAGACTCTCCTTAATTAACACGCAGGCACTGAGGGGTCTGGGTGTCTATGCTCTGCTGCTCAGAGCTGTTTCCAGCCCAGGGGACATGTTTCCACAGCCTGCTAATCATTACTTCTGGTGGCGAAGTTCCAGTCCTTATAAGGGTAATTTCTCTGCCTTTGGTAGCTTATGTGAAACTCCCTCCTGAGAAGTTTGCCCCGAAGAAGCAGGGTGAGGGTGGGAAGGATCTCCCCACGGAACCCAAGAAGCTGCAGCTGAACTCTGCAGAGGAGCTGTATGCCGAGATCCGCGACAAGAACTTCAATGCTGTGGGGTCAGTGCTCAGCAAGAAAGCCAAGATCATCTCAGCAGCCTTTGAGGTGAGGCCTGAATCTGGCAGCGCATCCTTTGGCTGTACTTGTCATCAGCTAAGTCACAGTCTGCCCTCAGCAGGGCAGTGACTGGCAGCTCGAGCTGCTGCCACGGAGTAATGCCCTAGCCTGAGAAAAACCTGGTAGTCTTGGGAAGCCCCTCCAGTCTGTTCCCCTGCCCTGGGGTATGATCAGCTCCACTTGGACTGGGAGGTGTTGGTCAAATCTCCTTTGAAGAATCCTGTAGTAATGTGGATCATCCTCTTCTCCCCACACCTCTATTCTGGGGCTTTCCTTCTCCTCAGAGCTTCTGCCATGTGAGCCCATAGTTTCCACAACAGGAGTTGCTTCCCTCAGTCCTCAGGACAGTCAGGTGCTGCTTCCCTCTGCAAGAGGCCAAAGTTCAGTTTTAGTGTGCTGTTCAATTCTACTTTGCTGCTCTTGTTACCTGTTCACTGACAGGTCCTTTTTACTTTGTATTCACTGAGGATGCAGAGAAAATTTTTAAGCAATAAACTCCAGAACAGCTTATTCTGGCTGGCATAAAAAACAATAGGAATGTGGAAAAGACGGTTGCCTTGCAGAAGTTTTAACCTGTGAATTCGTGCTCATGTGTCACCTTAAGACAGAGCTGGAAAGTTATGTGGGGCATGTTTGTGATTTTGTTTGAAAACGTTCTGTTGATGATTCATAAAGAAACCGAGATCCTATATCTCGGCTTTCAGACTTCAAGGGGATTCTCAAGAGAACTCATTACGCTCTTTGATTGTATTTCCTTTATGTTTTTTTAGTCCCTTCACCTCTGCCACATCTAAGATGAGGTAGTTGTACCTTAACTGAAATACTGAGTGTTCATCCTCACCACCCAGTGCATGTTTTCTTCTGCAGTACCAGTGCTGGAGGAGCTAATGCTGGATTATTCCTACTGGCTGTTAAAAAAAAAGAGAATTTTAACAAATTGTCAGTGGTAATAGGTGATAATGAAACAGCAGCATATTGGCAGCAGAGGACTCCTTAAATTGCAGGCTCCATCATTATCACTGTCCTGCCTGCACTTGCCTGTTTAAATCCTTCACATATGAGTCAAATTAGTATTATTTTTATTCCAAACTGCAGCAAGAGGCAAGTGGCCCAAATGCAGTGCAGACCTCTGCAGGGGCTTCAGCACATCCTGGCTCAGAGCCTGGGACATTGCTGCAGCCAGGTACAGGGAATGCCCAGCTCCCAGCACCCTTCACTCCTGCTCCCAGGAGAAATGGCCCGCCATTCTGACAGCAGAGTTTCCTGGCAGCCAGCAAAGTATTTCCTCTTTATGTGAAAAGGGTAGGGAAACAGAGGAGAGCAAACAGTGATGGCTGGAGTCAGACAAAGGTGGATAAAGCACTTGGCAACACTGGTATAATGGAAGACAACCAGTCTGATGATCCTGTTGTATTATGTCCTGCCTCTTCCAATGATCCAAGTGCTGTTACAGGCAGTGCTGTGACTTTAGTGAAAGCATTTAAAGTCTTTTGTCTAAAAGGTCACATATCTCTAACTCCTGCAGGTGCAGTGAGTACTGTAAAACAGCTTTTCATGATAAAATGACCTAATCAGTGTTAGTGATGTGCACAAGGCCTAACCTCAGCCTTGTTTCTCCAGGAGAGGCACCACGCAAAGACGGTGGGGGAGATCAAGCAGTTTGTGTCCCAGCTGCCCCACATGCAGGCGGCCAGGAGCTCACTGGCCAACCACACCTCCATCGCAGAGCTCATCAAGGACATCACCAGTGAGTATGTGCTCAGCAGACCCCTGGGCTGGTTTAAATACAGCCAGAGGACAGATGACTTGATGGACATCACTCAGCCTGGCAAAAACTGGCTTTGCTCCATCCAGTGCATCTGTGCTGAAAGGTTAAAAGTAGAAAGTAAGCTGTCTGTTGCTGTTGTGTTGATTTTCATTCTCTTCCCGAAGCATCTGAAGATTTCTTCGATAATTTAACAGTGGAGCAAGAGTTCATGTCTGGAATAGACACAGACAAGGTAAGTAGATAATGACAATTAGTGACTCTTATGTCTTCAAAAAAGGGAGTTTTTTTCTGTTTGGGGTTTTTTGAGAGAGGAAATATCTGATGTAGATGATGTCTGGTGACATGCCTCGCTGAATTAGCTGTCCCTGCCTGGGATGCAGCTGTACAGCTTGGGGGGGTCTGACCTGGGCAGGGGCACTGTGTGCTGTCAGTGAAACGCTGAAGATGGTTAATCAGAATTTTTCGGTGCATCAGGCAAAGTCTGGCTGCTGACTGTGGAACTGCCATCCTTTAGGGACAGCCCAGGTGGAACCTGAGTCACTGTTTTGCAGATGGTCCTGAGCTGTCTGGAGAACAGCTGGACCTTCTTTCTTGCTGTTTTGGAGGCACTAAGCAAACAAGATCTTTCTTTCCAGGTCTTCTGGGCACTTTAACAGTTCTTTATATAATAGTTTATGTATTCTATTTAATAGGTTAACAATTATATTGAAGACTGCATAGCTCAAAAACATCCATTAATCAAGATCCTGCGTCTCGTTTGCTTGCAATCTGTGTGCAACAGTGGACTGAAGCAGAAGGTTCTGGACCATTACAAGAGAGAGATTCTCCAGGTTGGACTGAGAAAATCCATATCAAATCCTCAGCTCTACAACACTTGCATTCTAGGCAGACACATCTTAAACCAGGGTAGTGTTGAATTTCAGTGTGCACAGAGGGAATACAGAGAGGCAGTCTGGGCTGACAGCAGTGACTGGGGGAGTGCTTGTGTGTGATACAACACGCAGATACAGAGGTTTATATCCCTGCTCTTTTTACTGTTATGACACTCTAAATGGCATACACTTTAGATAGAGATCTTAACCAAGAAGCTTTTTTAAACAAACACCTTTTTTTAAATTAATGTCTTTGCCTTTTTTTTTTTTTGTTTTTAACACTCTGCTCATGGGTTACTGAGGTGATATTAAAGGTGTTTTCTTCATATTGCAGACTTATGGCTATGAACATATATTGACCTTAAACAACCTGGAAAAAGCTGGACTGCTGAAACCTCAGACAAGTGGCAGGAATAACTACCCCACGATCAGGAAAACCCTGCGGCTGTGGATGGATGATGTTAATGAGCAGGTAACCAGGCCCTGGTAACTGGTGAACAGGTAAAACCAGCTGTGAGCGCTACATACAATCAGAGAACTGTGCAGCGGGAAAACCCTTTCTTTTTCTTTCATGTAATTTATTTCTGTGGCGCTGTTTTGCAGCGTGAGGTGGCTCTGACCTGCTGCTCCCCCCGTGCTCTCTCCCGCAGAACCCCAACGACATCTCGTACGTGTACAGCGGCTACGCCCCGCTGAGCGTGCGCCTCGCACAGCTCCTGGCCCGCCCGGGCTGGAGGAGCATCGAGGAGGTGCTGAAGATGCTGCCAGGGCCCCATTTTGAGGAGAGGCAGCAGTTACCTACTGGCCTTCAGAAAAAGCGTAAGTTTTGCCTTGTTTTCCCATGTTTTAAAGGGAAATGCGTCTCTGTTAGGCTGGAATGAGGCAAACTGAAATCAGGGGCTGGCAGAGTCCAGGCCTCTGTCTCATCTCCCTGTCCCACTGCAGTTTTAGATCTAACTAACCACCCTTTGACAAATTGTTTTAACTTCCCATCAGAGTACTAAAATAAACTCCAACCTGTGATTTTAGTATGTAAAATTACTTTACAAACAATGTCAGCTTCCCTTTCCCAGCATTAAAACTGGTCAGGCAGAAGCACATGTATAAAGAGACTCCAGAGCGACAGCAGAGTCTGGATTCACCCAATAAATTTTCCACCTAATTCAGCTGCTCGCTGTAGTTTAGTTTTAGGTCATTTGAGTTCGACTGACAGTTGATGCACAGGAGATGTAAAACTCAAACTAAGCCAACCTGCCCCTTTCCCTGGCTCCCCAGGTCAGCACGGGGAGAACAGGGTCACTCTGGTGTTCTTCCTGGGAGGGGTGACGTACGCGGAGATCGCTGCGCTGAGGTTCCTGTCCCAGATGGAAGATGGAGGCACAGAGTACGTCATTGCCACTACAAAGCTCATCAATGGAACAACCTGGATCAAGTCCTTGATGGAAAAACTGGAGCCTGCCCCTTTCTAGGGTGCGTGGTGGGAGACAGTAAAGCGAGAGGCCCTGTGTGACACAGGCACGTCTGGTCCTGGCTCTGCTGCTTGAACACTGGAGAAACATGGCAGTGAAAGGAGCTCTCCCGAGACCAGCTTATGATCCAGTGACCCTTCATCCCTTCTACACTTGTGTTCCAGTCGTTTGGGGAAGTTCCTATTAGACAAGTGGTGCTGGAAAGCACTAAAGATGGAATAAACCGGGAGAGAAAGAGAAATCCCTGCTCGTGGTCTGACCTGGGAGCCAAGCGCTGGGGGAGTGGGGATGTGCCCTGGTCCTTCTCTTTGGCAAATCGCTGCTTTTTTTTCTTTCAGTTTAGTTTTGGTGGGAGATGGAGGGAGGATATTTTCTGTTCCTGGTTGCATACCAGTATTCCCAGTCTTTCTCTCTCTGATGCTACATTCCATGGATGCACTGGATGTGTTTGTCAGAGATCTGTGCCTCTGATCCTTGAGCTTTTTACTTTTGCTCCTTGAATGGATCGTTGTGAGGTGGCTTGTTTGTCCCAGGTACTCCCACCTGACTGTGGAAAGCTACTCCAGAGTATGAATTACATCAGTGCGTCAGGACCTGATGGTTGAAGACACACAGACACTCCCCAGGTGGGACTTGGGCCAAAACCAGCAACAACAGGGACCCAGTAAACAGCGGGTCTAAAACAGACACCTTTTTCACTCCCCCTGCTGAGGTTATAAACTGTGGTACTTGCTGTCACAAGGTGTTGTAGAGCTCACACTTATAAAATGGAATTTTCCATGGGCTTGGTGGCTGGGCCCTTGGTGTTGCTGAGCCAGTGTGTGCAGGAGGCAGTTTCCAGAGGCTGGGAAGGCAGAGCAGGGGTGTTGGTGGTGCCTGGTGGGCACAGGCTTTAACAGCCCCCACTGGGGACTCCTGAATAAAGACAACTAAAAAAAAAAAAAACACAAATCACTTTCTTACCAAATGTTTCTGCTTTTAGTTATCCTGCTTAATATGGCCCAATAAACACCTTCATTTTTCCAAGTTGTCACAGTTGTGACTGTGAGTTTTGGCCTGTTTTATTTTCTGAGTTCTGCCAAATGAAGCCCCTTCATGGGCCCCCTCTGTCTGCTTAACTCCAGTTATTAGAATAAAATAAAGAGGTATTTGACCTTTTTTTGGAAGCGTTTGCACTCTCTCTCTGGAATACAACAATAAATAAAACAAAACCCTGCACTGTGGTAGCTGTGTTCTTCTGCCCCTGCCCCAAGATAACTGAATTGCTTAAAACAAGTCTTTTAATATCTGAATGTTTTTTTCTTTAAACTCATTCAAAATTTCTTGACTTTTAAAGAAAAATGCAATTTTAGTCTTTATAGACTTTACTTGAGGTGGGTAGGCAACATGCAGGTTTTAAATAAAAAAAATGATTCAACTTTGACAATGATGCAAGGAGCAAGAGTGGATTACATTGCTCTGCGTTATTTCTGCAGTTCCATTTAGAGTAGCTGATTTCAGAGTATTTAAAAAGAAAATTGAATTTAGCTTTGGATCAAAAATTAGATGTTACTGTGCAGAGGAAAACAAGAAACAATGTGACTCTGTGCAGTCCTTACAGTGTCCTTGGCCTGGCCGGGGGGGGTGGTGGTCTTTGTACTATTGAAATTTCCAGATTTTTTTTTTTAATTTTATTTTATTTATTTTTAAATCTTAAAAAGTGAACCAATCCAGAGGAAATGTCTAACCCTGATCAGGCTGGTTTGTGAACTAAGGTCATGCTGTGTAAGAGCTGCACCACAGGTGAATAAAGGAAACCATGCAAAGCCCCACTTCCCCAGCTGACCTAACTTTCCACCTTGGACCAGCAAAACATGTTTGTTAGTAACACTCAGGCTAAACCCCAGACACCTGGTAAACTCTTGATTTATCACCAACACTGCTGCCTATTTTTTTGCAGACCTGCCCCAGCACTGAGTTGTGTGGCCACTCCACCTAGAGAAAGTCTCTTCCTGGAACTATTCAACAACAACAACAACAAAAATAAAAGCCATCCTGACATTGATAATTCCCTGGAGAAGCAATTACTACTTAACAGGCTTCCTGAGCAGCTGATTATGTTCTGCTTCTGTCCAAGGCCCTGCTGACCATGTGGATAATAATTCGATAACAAGGGAGCCTAATTAAATTAAGGGGCCATTTTCTACATCAGAATATATTTGTAGGCAAGAGATTTGATCTGCAGAACATGATCTTCCTTCTCTCTGCTGTCTGCGTTACAAGCAAAAAAGAAAAAACAACATTACCTAACCTCTACCCCCAAACACTTTCACTTTTCATACAGCATTATCAGAAAGGAGTTTTGCTAAAAACAAATATACATCCTGGCTCCTTTCTCCCCTCACTGCAAAGGGGCTGCAGTGCTTGTGCTCTGAAAGGTCAGGGTGACACTCTGGGAGGGGAAGGGAGACACCAGAGCAGTGACCTGGTGACAGCACAGGTATTAGGCTGGCTTCAGCCCAATCTTTTGGTAAAAGAGCCAGACTCAGTCTGCACAGTGCCACCCTTGGGACCAGCCCCAGCTGTGTGTGAGCATCCTCCTCCTCCGCGAGTGGCCCACAGAGCACAAGGCTCTCAGGGAACAGAGCAAGAGGCACAGCAGCCTCCCAGATAACAAAGTGTAAGATGACACATTTTGCTTGAGGAAAAAAAACCCACAACCAAACCAAGGCAGGTTTCGACCTGGTAACACAAAGCCCTGGTGCTTAAACCCAGGAAATGCTGTTGGCAGCAGCCCCCCGGGAAAGGGGAGCTGTTTGGCTGCTCCGAGCACGACGCGCTGTGTCGTATCATAACCACCCTGACCACACCTAGTGAGTGCACCAGTCCTGCACACACCCCCTGGTACTCCCAGCTCCAGAGCGGATCACAGCGGGATCAGCCCACAGCACAAACCCCCTGGAAGCCAGAAATCCAAGGGACTGCTGCAGAACAAAACTAGAGGACCTTGACGCACTAGAGCCCGGGTAAGCAGTTCATTTTTTTACCAGTATCTCTCCAGATAACCAGAAATCCCGCAAAGCCCATGGATAGAAAACTTCAGAGCCTTGAACAACAGGGAAACCACAGCTGGTTTAAAAAAGAAATAATTCCTATACTATATACATGTGCCTGAGCTTAGAATGAAACAACTGAACTCTTTAACAACAGCAAAAAGTGAGATCTTTATCAGAAGACCTCTTTAAAAAGCGTTCTAAGTGACAGGACAAGAATTCAGTTTACTTTGGCTGGCTTTCGACAGCTTAGAAGAGAAATAATCCTTTTGGGTTTGCTTTATCTTAAGTCTCATTTTAAGCTCCCTTTATGTGCTTGACCAAGAGCGTAGATATTTTTCATCAGGCACAGTTGTGATCAAAATTTAAGAGAACATGTAAATTGGAGAGATGATAGAATTTTTTAGGTGCGTCTTCACAGCTTTAAGTCTAAGGAGCCAACGACTTTTGTGAAAGAATTTAGATTAAATTTTAAACTATCGAGCAATCCCTTCCAAAGCAAGTGTAAGTGTGACTTTAAAATAAAGCTAGAAGATGAATTCTAAAGCATTTTACCCCATGTCTCCCATTTAAAGGTTATTTTTAACACAAGATATAAATATTTGCCTGTTCAAACTTGTATTTAAGCCTGTTTTCGTCATTCTTAAACAAAAGGCTCAGTTTGTGCCAGTATTTCCATTAGATGCAATTATAGCATTAAATATTGATGGTGGCTTCCTTGGAGGAATTGACCACTTTGATCAGAACATGCTGTTGGTAATGCACCATCAGTGGCCACTCTGATCCTGAAGCTTCCTGGATACCCAGCCACTGCCACAGGGGAAAGATTCCAGGAGCCAGCTGGACTCTGTAAGAGCCTCTGGCCTCACCCTCACGGCTGTGCCCACTGCTTGTGTCTGTATTTCCATCTGCTTCGTTGACAGTCCTGATTGACTCAGATCAGATTCCAAACTCTCAACACTGAATAGCTCCGGAGGACTCTGAACAGGCACGCGAGTCCCACCGGACACTAACAACATTCCAGGTGGGCATCAACCCTCCTGATCACAGGGTTTCTCCCCACGGCAGAGCCACTGGGGAGAAACTGTGAATTACAATCTCCCTGCTCGGGAAGACTCACCCTGTCCCTGTGCTTACAGGCCGGGGAGGAGCAGGAGCATCCAACCCCAGGGATCCTACCTGCCGGAGAGCGCGATGCCGGAGTCCTTCGCCATCCACGTCCTCAAGGTGCTGAGGGAGCTGCTGGCCTTCGTGCTGTTCAGCTACACCGTGCTGCTCGGAGCACTGCTCCTCGCTGGCTGGACCACCTACTTCTTGGTGCTCAAATGAGGGCTCTGCTCCTGCTCTTGCTCCTGCTGCTGCAGCCACCGGCTTTCCAGAGGCAACCAGCTCCGCAGCGCCCGGCACATGGGATGGACGGCCCTTCTCCCTGCGCCAAACCTGCAAGCGTTTTGTGTCCTTACTGCCTCACCACAACCTTATTTTCTTACGTAAAAACAATAAAGGTTAAAAGAAAAGGTATCTACCTGCGTGCACTTTGCTGATCTTTTGTGGCTCTTGCAGATGCTTTGTGTCTCCCTGGATATTTGCCTCTGTTCCCCAAAATGTTTAAAAGCCTCTCAGCAGTTTTTCTCCTGAGACTCCCACCCTGCCTAGAGAGCAATAGGAGGGATGTAACACAATTCCAACATGACCAACATTTCAATAAACAAGTCCTGCCTTGTCCAACTCTGCCTCATTAAGGGTGTGAAAGCAGAGAGACCAATATTACTTGTCGGTTTATTTAGAAGTCCTGGAAAAAGATGTTTCAAACCAGTACAAGGCTTCCCTCTCCCTATTGTTTAGTGAGGTACAGGGGCAAGGAAAGGGCAAACAAAGGAATTAATGTTCACTGGCTACAAGTTACATAGTTCTCTTATTAATTAGTATTCTATCTCCTATTGGTTAATGATTCTCTTATTTCTCATGTGAATTAGTGCCATGCTCAGTCCTTCTCTCGTTTTGGGTCTGGGGGTTTCTTGGGTCAGTCAGAATCACCTTTTACCCTGTTGGAGCCCATTTCAGCTCAGTTGCTGAGTTGGGTTTATTGGTTTCCTCCTTCTCTCAGGGGTTCTGCCCCACGTCCTTGTGGCCCATAAATTCCGCATTCCCCGTGTCCACGATCAGTGGAAACCCTTCTCCCCACACTTTGTTGACCTGCCCCAGGCCTGAGACCACTGAAACACGTCCAGCCCTAAACCTGAACAAGGCAATTCTACCCACGAGTCATTTGTTTTTCTAACACCTGGACACCACTTAGAGCCTGTGTGCTCTGTTTCACAGATTAAATCTCCCTTCTTGCTTGAGGGAGTTGAAGGTTCGACATCTGGCATCTTAAATTTCTGGTCCTTCCGTGACGCGTCAGAGTAACCAGAAGACACAAAGGGGGTTAAGAAAGACATTACAGGCTGAGAGTTGGAGACCCCGTCTGAGGAAGAGCGGTAAGAGGACCAAAGAACGCTGACCAAAACAGCCAGTAAAGGATAGAACACTAGCGAAACGAAGAGAACGGCGTGACTTGGAACCAAAAATTAAAAAAAGTGCGTGAAAAGTCTTAAAGGGCGTTATGACTCGGGCCGGAGGTGCCGCACACCTCGGTCCCCCCGTCCCGCCGCCGCCACCGCCCTCACGGCCCCTCACGCGCCGCTCCCGCCCTCGCCCCGCCCCCGCTGACGTCACGGCGCCGGGCGGCCCAAGATGGCGGCGGGCGGGCGGTGGCTGAGGGGCTGCTGCTCCCTCCTCAGGTACCGCGGGGCGGGGGGGGGGGGGGGGGGGGGAACCGACCGGCGGCTTTTCGGGAAGACTGCTGGATAACAAAGAAATCCTCGCCGCTCCCCTGCTTTTCTTTTTCTGCTCGGGTGTTTCGGTGACGGGCCCTGGCCCGGCGGGGACATTTGCGCGGCTTGGGACGTGAATAAAGCTGGCCGCAGGAGGCCTGAGCGTCGCTGGATTGTACCATATTCCCTCTCATGTTTCTCAACCTGCGTGTACCGAACACCACTTTCAAACGTGTTTTTTAGTCTCATTTTAAATATTACTGACTACCAGCAGCGTGCTCCTGCCAGATAAGATTTCCTCTCTTAATAATACGCTAGTTGTTGTGCTTGTTTTCTTGCACTTAAGTAACAATACTTCAGTAACAATAAGTAACAATACAAAATTTGAAACAAGCTTACCCGCTCACTGTCATTGCAGCTCCATTCCAGAAGCGTTGTACGGACTAGTTGCCCTAGAACAGCTCCTAGGTGTTGTTCTCCTCTTAGACCCCTGTTCCCCAGGTTATTTCTTGTGCTAAGCTTTTCCCCTTCCCTTTCCAGGCGCACGTTCCCAGTCCTGGCCGGTGTGAGGAGACGAGGCCTCTCGGGTGCCGGCGGCCGGTGGCAGCAGGCCCTGGGGCTGGGGGTGGCCCTGTGTGCTGTGCCCATCGTGGAGGTAACGTGGGAGGGGGGCACCCCCCTCTGGGAGCAGTTTAATGTCCAAAAAGACTTGTTTAACCTTGTACAGGCCCCTTTTCGCACTGGAATTGTGTCTTCTGTGAGCGCTTGGCTCGTAACGAGCGGCGAGGCTTTCCCTTAGCTGTGTCTTTAACTGATATCTACGCTGAAGTGGATGTAAAGGTCATGGAAATGCCTTGTGTTGCAGCAGCATGGATCGGTGTCCCTCAGTAACGATGCCCTGATCAGAAGAGCTGTGTCCCTGGTGACAGACAGCACGGCCACCCTGCTGTCCCAGACCACCTACGCGCTCATCGAGGCACTCACAGAGTACACAAAGGTGAGCTGAGGGAACACACACCTGGCACCAGTCACTGCTGGAAATACTGAATGATCTGGCACCAACTACACCTCTTAAACCATGCTCAAAATGCACTTCTAAAAATTAGTTTAACCGAAGGGGGCGTGGGGTTGAAGATGTGGGGTCCCTCAGAAGCCGTGGGATCACTGTTCGACACCAAATGTGCAAATTACTTTTAGCTTTGTTAAACTGTTACTTTTGGGTTAAATTTGTAGGATCACAGAATGGTCTGGGTTGGAAGGGACCTTGAAGATCATCTTGTTCCACCCCCTGTCATGGGCAGGGACACCTTCCACTATCCCAGGTTGCTCCAAGCCCTGTCCAGTCTGGCCTTGGACACTTCCAGGGATCCAGGGGCAGCCACAGCTTCTCTGGGCAGCCTGTGCCAGGGCCTCCCCACCCTCACAGGGAAGAATTTTTTCCAGTATCCAACCTAACCCTGCCCTCTGTGAGTCTGAATCTGTTCCCTTTGTCCTTTACTCCCTGCTCATGTAAAAAGTCCCTCTTTTTACTTAAGCCAAAATGACCCTGGAACTCAGAACTGGGCCTGAAGAAACCCATAACAGTTATTTCTGTACTGAATTCTCTATTCCTGGGTATTTTATTTCCCTTTTCTGCCTTTCCAAGGCCACGAACTGAGTTTCATCAGAAGAATAGTGTGAGCCATATTTAAGCCTGAAACAACAAGATAAGGTTTTAATTTTATAAATGAAGTGCCAACTTGAGTAAAGTATTTGCATTCCAGTTTATGCCCTTATTAGTACAGCAAGTGCATGAAGAGTAATTCTGTGAGACAGCATCAGAGCTGTGCAGACTGTGTGAAATGATTCCTCTGCAGGCAGTTTATACCCTGGTGTCTCTCTACAAGCAATACTCAAATCTTCTTGGGAAGATGAACTCGGAGGAGGTGGATGCAGTGTGGCAGGTGGTCATAGGAGCCAGAGTCGATGTGAGTGACCACCTCCCTTCCCTCACCCTCTGCCTCTGAAAACCCTGCTCAGAAGGTTCTCATCTTGCTCACCTTTCCACGAGGGTGGGGGAGCACTTGGGGGCTGTTACCCCTCGTGAAATAACACCTTGCTTTCCTCCCAGGTGAAGACAAAGCAGCAGGAATACCTGAGGCTGGAGTCCAGCTGGATGACGGCGCTGCACCTGTCAGAGATGGCAGCAGAGGCTGCCTATCAGTCAGGTGAGCCCTGACACTGACACTTGCTTTCCTCTTTTCCCTTGTTCAGTGAGAACAGAGTTGAGACACACAGAATACTCATTCAGTTAACTTACCAATCCACAGCTCCCGCCTGGTTTTTAGAGGGGCTGAGAACTTACGTTCTTTTTTTGGCTGTGAGTCTATAGAAGCTTTCTGAGAACCAGGCTTGGAAACTTCACGTGTGGTTTAGGTCAAGACCAAATGTGACCAAAAGTATTTGAGGGAAGAGTTTAGTCATTTTTAAACACAGGTTCAAACCTGGGAGTCACAGAAATAAGGCTGACTGTGGGTCCAGCAGGGCTTTCTAGCTGAATTCAGTTGTATTAAAGAAAGAAAAGATATTAATTTTGGTCTTTTCTCTGTGTAGAGATTTGATAGCTCTCAGATTCATTTATAGGCTGGATTATGGTAAACTGGCAAAGTTACTGGAGGGAGAAAGGGAGGAAAGCAGTGAATATGCAGGGACACCCTAACTCTGGAAGTGCCTGAAAAAGACCCAGAATCTGTAGGAGAGTGGAAGGAGAAGGGATTCCAAGTTCAACAGTGCCACAGTGCCTGCTGCTGTAGGTGCCAGGACAGGACAAGGACTGAAAGGTCCTGGCACACAAGGACTGGGCTGCACTTAGTTCTCAAACCCACTGGCACAACCTGATCACTCTGGTCCAGCTCCAGCTGTATCCCAGCGGGGTGGGAGAATTCAAGGGAGCAATGAAATCTCAAAGCAGACCAATTGTTTGAGGTAAATGGACAGTAAATGCATTGAGCATTCATACATCCCAAGAGCCACCCAAACACAGCAAAGCAGATGCTAATTGCAGTCATTTCCTTAACTGGAGGTTTGCCCAGTGCCCCTCTAACCCAGTATTTCGATTCTTACCCCCAGGAGCAGACCAGGCCTCGGTGACAGCCCGCAGCCACATCCAGCTCGTGAAGTCACAGGTACAAGAAGTGAGGCAGCTGTCCCAGAAAGCAGAGACCAAATTAGCTGAAGCTCAAACAGAGGAGCTCATAAAAGCTCAAGGAGACGAATCTTCGTTGCCACAGGGTATTTTAGGAAATATAGATGCAGGTGATGACCCTTACCTTCGGGAGGACTGAACAGAACTGAACTGTAGCACATCTGGGAGTCAGTCACAAACTGAAGTCCCAAACTTTGTGTGGGATAGTCTAAAACTGCTGAAATAAGCCCATGATTCCACATTTCCCCAGGCAGGATTGCTGTAGAAATCAAGTCACTTCCAGGTATTTGGAAGGCCTCAATTTTGTTTGTAATTTACCTTGTTTGTAATACTTTTGGATTCTTTTATTTAAACGTTTATCTATGCAAATGTGAAGACTGCTGTCGAGGACAGCCTGGTGTTAAGTGTGTCTCTGCTGGGAAGTTTGACGTGTTTGTGGGAGCTCATTAGGGATCAGCCAAAGAAGTGTATTTAAAGAACCTTGGTTTTAACCTGTGAAGTTAATGATGTGTGTGAGGAGATGCCTGTGCAAAAGCATCTCATTGTGAGCGGGACCGTTTGGGTGAGAGATTAAGCCCTGTTTTCTGTTTGAACTTCAAAGTTTTTAACGTCTGAGTTGACAGCTGCACCAAATTCCACTGAGCTGCACTCGAGGGAAATATTTGCTGTAGAGCTGAGAACTTTCCATGGAGTTACTCAGGCTCTTGGTGAAGTGTTGCAGTTCAGCACAGCATCCTCTGTCACCAAAGAGTCACCACACCTCGGGAGGTTCCCCAGGAAGCAAAAGGAGGTTTGATTTTCAAGATAATGTGGTTATGAACAAAATTATTTTGGCAACTGCTGTGGACTTCTTTACAAGGCAGTGAGCAAAAGAGTTCTACTTGTTTGAATGCTTTTGAGCACAAGCTTCAGGAAATAATCTGAATTCTCACTTTTGCAAGCTTAATGTTTCACTGCAGGTTTCAAAACCACAGGTATCTTTCACTGTGCTCATTTTCCAACTTCACAGCTAATGTGAAATTGGTTTTGTAGAACAGCATCCACTTGAACTTTATCACTGCTGACTGGAATCAGGTTTCGTAAGAAAACACACATTATTCACAGGTTTTTAACAACAAATTACCATCTGATGCACTGCATCTGTGTTGAGGTGGCTGTTACTAAATTGAGGAGGAATTTTCAGTAGCATAAATTGTCTCATTTTGCCTGCCTTTGGAACAAATGCAATCTCAGCTGCACAGCGCCGTACATTTATAGATTAAGTAGTAAAAGAATTAACAGACCACCTTTCCTTGCTCCTCACTGGGTGCTGCAGTGTCCAGGGAGGATGGCACAGTCTGGAATTCAGCTCACAGGGAGCTGCCAGTGTCTGCTGTGCTAGGAGGCCCCAAACTCAGCTTTGGGCGGGAGCATTAGGAAAAAACCCACTATGACAAGAGGATTATTTGAGCAGTGGCACAGCCAAGGCCTCAGGTCAGCTCTAACCACAGCTGCTCTCATTTGGTTCCTGCTGCAGCTGAAGAACATCTGCCAAGCCCCTGACCCAAGTGCACACACAAGTTGTGTTCTTTCAGGGTGCCACAGTAACTCCACACTGTGTGGCAGATGGGGCTTAAGGCAGATGAGCACTGCCAGGAGCCTGCAAAGCGACGAAACTCCCTCTTCCCCTTTTTTTCAGAGCCTGCTCCCAGCCCTGTCACACCCCACTTCTCGTTTCACTGCGTGCCCTGCACTTCCCAAGAGCTGTTCACACACACGTCCACCCTTTCGTGACAGGAACCAGCCAGTCGGTCACATCAAAGTGGGAGTGAGGAGCATCACCTCCAAAACAGGGCAGAAGGGAGTCCCTCACCCTTTATTAGGAAGTGGGAGCTGCCAGCTGGGGATTAGCCCATACACCTAAACCCACAACAGACATGACATCACGCTCTGTGTTCCTGAGTTTGCACTGGGAATCATTGAGTGGATCAGGAAAATGCTGGCACAGCAGATCCCAGGGCACCACGGTACCCGCCCTGCCCGGTCTCTTCTCCAGGACAGAGAATTGCGCCCAGAAACTGGGGTTTGCTTCTGATACTTGGCCTTGTTTACAAAGCCAACGCACCTGAAACTACACACCGGCAGTTTCTCAGCTGCAGGTAATTAATCCTCGTTTGGCTGCAGCCAGAAGACACAGTAGCAACTTGCACAGGACCACATTGAGGATGGGCACTCACCCCTCAGCAGAGCAGCTCTGAGGCAAACCCTTACAGCTGGCACAGGAACAGCTCATGTGAGAGTGGCACTTTCTGCCCCAAGAGCCTGGGTCACACCCTGCGGCTCAGCCAGAACTGCACTGGGTGCCTGGGAAAGCCAAGGCAGCACGTCCTGCCGGGGGTTTGCAGTCCTGCAACACCCCTGCCCTGAGAGCTCCCCACACCTCTGGCCTTGGGGTGTCCTCAGTTGTCCCCATCTGTCCTACAAGCAAAAACCTCCTGGAAGCACTTCCCAGGCACCTCTGAAAGCTCCAGCTCCCACCTGGTGGGGTGAACACTGGGCAGCTGGCACTAGAGACAGCAATTACAACAGCACAACACAAATGTCTCTGGCTTCTGTAATCACACACTTCCTCTCCACCCACTATGTTTTTTTTCCTGAAGCTTCCAGTCTGCTTCCTTGCTCACACGCAGCAGAGCAGTTCTGCTCTAGCAGCAAGACACCCTGGCACTGAGAAGTTTCACGAAAGTATCACCAGATCTTAGTTCCATATTCGATCTTTCCTCAAATTAGCAGCTCCAGCACATTCAGATTAATCACTTTTGTATCAATGCATCTTGACAGGGCAGAGAACAGCAGCTGCTCACAGGAAAGGAAGTGGCTAATATCCATTTCCACATAATGATTCCCTAACGCAAACACCCAGCACCAGATCTCAGCCTTCCCTGGCTTTTAGGGCTCTTAGGTTTCAGGAGACCCAAGAATATTCCTGTAAAAGCACTTTTCAAAACTGTATTTTATTTGTATCCACCATTACAACAACAAAAAACCAAACACCTCCTACACAACATGAGATGCTACAGCCGCTCTTCCTACCACTGTGATTATTCGAGATACATTGTTCCTGTCACACCTGATCACAAAGTCTTTGTGCAAAAGTTTCCAGTGCAAGTGAACCTGTAATGACCTTCTGTAAAAGCTGAAGGGCTTGAGTCAGAGCCCAGTCCCTTGGACCATCATCACTGCTGTGTTAAGGCAATATATTTTTGAGGATTTTTTCTTACTCACTCTGCTCCCTTTCTCCCGCTGTCCAGCAGGAGCTGTGGGATTGCTGCCCTGGACAGTGGACCCAGCAGCACACACTGGCCTTTCTTCCATCCCATCAAGTAATTTCATGTGCTCTGTCACTCATTAGTCATTACTGGTCTCCCCACGTGAGCCTGAATTTGGCTGGCGGTCAGACACCGAAGTTGTGGAGCCTCCATAGCAGGTGGCCCCTCACCCACATTCCTGTGGCACTTGTGACTTCCCCTGGGTCCAGTCCAGCTGGGAGGAGCTCAGCCAAGTCCCCCGTGCTGTGTCTCATACTGTGACATGAGATGACAATGACAATTCAACTGCTTCAAGCAACCCCCCAACAGAAAATGACTCACTGCAAACCAAACCCTGATGTCTCCAGCACAGTCTGTTAGTAACGGACATGGTTCTACCACAACCTGATGTTTACTTTAGTACCCTGTGTCTGTCACAGCCCCGCCGGGCTCAGCAGGAGCTTCTTTTCCACTGACACCGCACACCGAATGCTGTCGTCCCTCACCAGTGTCCACATGATCCACATCTCCGTGGGGTTGAGTTTGTGCACAATCATCAGCCCTTTGTACAAGCACGGATCAAAAGCATTGAAAGGTCTCTGGATCCCAAAAGTCTTAAAGCCAGCGTGGTTCTTTGGGGTCACTGACATCTTCGCCAGACACATTCCCACAAACACATCATCTATTGGGAAGAGCTCCGTGTCCTCTGCGGTGCTCTGGAGGCGACGCACTGTCTCTCTAGACATCACATACCCCCCTCCTCCTGCATAGTGAGGATAGAAGGAGGCTCCATACATGGCCTCTGGAATAAAATATTTGACTTTGGTGTTCCTGATGGGCCGGGCATTGGCAATCACATCCCCAACAAAGAGATCCTGTTCAGGGTCCAGCTCTTGGAGGAACTCAATGATGTTGTAAGTGTTGACAAACACGTCATCATCGCCCTTCAGCACAAACCTGGCATGCAGACAGTCGTCCATGAACCAGCGGAGGAAATGCAGCTCCTTGAGGGTCAAGTTGAAGAAGTTGTCAATGAAATCCCACTGCAAGATGTCACCAAACTCCTGGCTCTCATAAGCCAGCAGCTGGTGCAGGGGCTGCACCTGGGTTTTGGCTTCTGAGCGCCCTAGAAGGAACACCAGCCTGATGTTCTTGCCCCTGATAGAGACCTCCTTCCCCCATGTGTTCCTGATTGCCACCCTCCGGTCCACGTTGATCGGGGAAGACTTGACAGCCAGCAAGAGGAACATCTCTTTGCTACACCTGGGAGGCTTCAGCAGGACTGGGAAGCTCCGGCAGTGCTTGTATGTTAAGAAGAGGCGGTGAAGCTCCGGGAGGGCGAGAGAAGAATTGGCGAGGGTCAAGTTTGGCAAACACTTGGTGGGTTCAGTGTTGTCCAGAACCAAAGACTTCAGTCTGTGGCTCACTACATCCATTTTCTGGTCCGCTGACGATTCCGCCAACTTCTCCTCTTTCCTCAGGTAAAACACGCAGGCGAGCAGCGTGATGGAGAAGGTGTAAAGGGCGAGGTTCCTGATCCTGGGATACATGGCAGCCTCCGGCACCGACCGGCCCTGGGCAGGGGAACACGACCCCTTCGCTCCCGGGGTCTCCGCGGACGGGGACGGGACGCGCCGGCCGCTCCCGCCGGACGGGGCTCGGTGTTTCCCCTCGCCGGGACCCGGTGCCGCTGGCGAGGGCGGGAGCGCTGCGGCCCCTCCGGAGCCCCCGGCCCCGCTGACCGGGCTGGGAGCCGCAGGCTCCCTCCACGGTGCCCCCGGCACGGCAAAA